>JANQBM010000221.1:2741396-2751443 GCA_025594535.1 Erythroxylum domingense | reverse complement strand
TAGGAAATCTAACCCAACATTTGATCTGCAGCTAACATCGAATAAAACTGACCTCGCAGGACACCCGATCGATGAGGAAGGACAGTTCAGACAGTACAGTAGCGTGTGTAATGTCCACCTGTAGTTTCAAAAGGAAAATGATCGCGCACTGGTATACATAATTAATAATAACAGCTCATGAAGTTGAAAAAAGTACGTACTTGCATTTTGGTATCAAAGATGTTCTCAACGATGAGCAGAAGCGGTGCAACGTCAACTTCTCTGGAGATATCAGCAAGATGGGTTGCCTTAATTTTGTCCATCTGAGCAATCTGAGGAGATATTAGGTTGGTAGGGACGGCCATAGTTGCAAATAACTAAGGTAGGAGGAATAAACAGAAGAAGATTTGGGACAAGAGAGGAAATCCCGACTGAGTTCACTTAAGGTCGTTGTGTGTCTTTGTTGCTAAATACGTAAGCCCATTTATAGGAATTCCAAGTTCAATATGGACAAAGTTTCTAACAATTATTTGTGTATAAAATATCATTTATCTTTTAGATCATTGTCATCTTGTTACACTCAGTCCGAAATTTTACAATAAAGCAAGGTTTGAGAAAGTTTGATGGTACATAGGCTTATCCCTATAGAATAAAAAGACTGTTTCCAATAGATCCACATGTAAATGTGGCAATAAAAAAAAAAATAATGCAAGTTAAAAAAATAGATATGTAAAACTGATATGTTAAAAAAATATGTAAATAAAATTAAAATAATTGAATAAATAAATAGAATAAAAGAAAATGTTAATGTATCAAATTATAAAAAAATCTAATGGACTTGTCTTATACTGGTAGAGGCGTAAAGTTAACAACTAAAGTATTACGAAAATTAGATAAGCGAAAAGTAAAAATGTACATGATGAATGTCTTCTCAATTAAAGGCTAAAGAGATGTACCTTGTTCTACTCTATCTACTTGAGACGACCACTGTATGACACTTTTACAACTAAAAAAACTCCTGAACTATATGCTTCTATACGTGTAAGTCATACCACATTACAAACTACACATAAGTTTGTTTTTAACCATCAGGCAAAAATAAAACAACAATTAAAAATATCTTTCCATATAACGGCACCAAAGTAAGAGGCTCTTCGCCTGGACTAACATCGTCTGCGTGGAATCTGTCTAGGAATTGGATGAGTTCTTCTTCGTTTCGGATGCAAATATAGATATTGTGCTTCTTGGAAAAAAGAGGCGGGAGGTTGTGAAGGTCTTAGAGTATTAGAGGAAATTTGGACTCAGAAAGGTGAAAGAGATCCTTCAACTTCAACAAATGAAAGCTGACATCCAAAACAAAAGAATTTAAGATTGCTTATAGAGCATATCTTATATCTTTTCTAGTTAACCATCCTATCTATCCTAATATATCTTATCTCATCTTGCTCTTTGGTGGTAAAATTAAGGCCAAAATATTAGGTATCAATATGGTGTCGAAGAGTTGTATCAAGTTGGGTTATTTGAATTTCGTAAGATTTGTTCAATTTTTGTATTTCTATATAAACTGTATCAACTCGTTGGTGAATAAGTCAAACTATCATGAAATTTGGTGCCCACGGAAAGAAAGAAATTGTGGTTAGGATAGCATACCTGAAATTTACACTACAACCTTATTTTGTTTATCTCCGATAAATGATCCATTCTAAAGCATTAGAATTGGTATTCTGTGCGGGGGCTCTGACTAACGGTACCTGTGTGATCAAAGGTAGCCCGAGTGGTATATACTGTAAAAATATTTTATCTTTTAGTCTTTTATATATTTAAAGGATCATCACAATATTAATGATGTGATTAACTTTAGAAATAAAGATATTTAAAACTTTAATTTGATTATTCTTCTCTTGAGAATTATATTTATTTTAACTTAAGAGCCTCAAGTTACTCCCGTGAATCATGATGTTGCCCATCTTACCTATTAAACTAATCCCTAACAACCGCTACTCGATAAGCCATTTTTTCTTATAGTGACTTGATTCCATTGCCAACAGGCCACGTATAGGGATGGCAATTTGAGTTTAAGATTCGGAGATCTTCGTGGGAATTTTTTATTTGGGGCAAAAATTGAAAAAAAAAATACCCCATAAAATTAGGAATTGGGTAAATATAACCTTAGAGGTAGAGTTAAAGACGGGGACGGGTTGAATAATTCCCGTCCCGTGGGAATTCCCATTCACGACAATTTTATAAATATATTATATATTTTTAATTTTATACTCTTTACTAAAAGTTGGGTATAATCGATGAAAACTACAACGTTTCAGTTGGATTAAATGAAAATTTTAATTGAGTAAATATTAACAATTGCAGTTCTAAGAAGCATTAATTATCTATGTAAATACGAAAAGTAAGAAGTACGAACCAATTTCTATCAAATATAGAATAATTTTTTTGAAATTATTGAATATTTGTAAAAGTTTTAAGGATAATTTAATGTATATAATAATTTAAAATATATGAGAATAAATTATCTATGTTCTTATAAATTATAAACAAAAAATTATGATAATTTATTCAAAAGTTTTTATGTACTGCATGATGAGGGTGAGGGGATTCGGGTCTCCGTAGAGACTTAACGGAAATCTCAGAAATAGAGAATGAGACAAAAATATCCTCACTTCAGATATCAGAAATTGAGGGTAGGAGACAGGGAGAAAGAGTGCCGGGTAGAGATCTTCTCCGCCTCCGCTCAGCCCCATTATCATCCCTAGCCACGTCTTGTAGTTCTTAATATCTTACTTTTTTAAGTGATACCAAATAAAAATAATGCATGAGGTCCACTGTCTTTTACTTTTTTGTTTTAATTTTAAACCATGAAAAAAGGTTTATCATAAAAATATCTCAAATTATCTAAAATGAGTATTTAATATTCTTATAGAGAAAGATCATACGTCCTAAACATTTTATTTTAGAAAAAATGAAAACCGCGGAGATATCATTTTTATTTAGATTAAATGCTTTTTTTAATAATTTTTTAAGGTTTTAATTAACTTCGTCTGGTTGTGCTAGAACTATTCCTTTTTTGTGAAGATGGTAAATAGTTTCTTAAACAAATGAATGAAATAAGCAAGTAGAGAAGACGAGATGAGTAAGCAAAGATGCTGTACAAAACTATAAGATGACATATGAGCTGACGATCTGCATAGTATTAATTATTGTTATTTTTTTATATTAAATATGTTCGGATTATTTAAAATTTTATTTAAAAATAATTTTAAATTAAATTTTATTTAAAATATTAAAATTGTATAAAAATAATCATATAAACTTTATTATTTAATTTAAAACAATAAAATATTACTTAAAACATATAGTACAAATAAAGATGTTTAAAATCTTTTATCAAAAATATTTATTCATTTAATTAAATTTCTTATTTTAATAACTTTTCGAAATAACCTATTATTGACATATACTATGGCTATTTTATTTCTTAGTCAAATCCTCTGCACTATTTTCTCTGTTCCAAACCAATGCTAAGCATTATCATCCACAAAACTTATTTATTTATTACAAATCAAACTCATTTATTTATTACAAATCTTGTGGATAGGTATATTGGGCATAGGGTTGGAACTGAAAAAATGATATAGAAGATTTGATTTCTTAATTAATCCCCCGCGCTAACAAACCTCTCTCATTATTAGTCATAATTGTAATATGGACAAGAATAACCTAATATCATTAATAAAATCAAACAAATATAAGTAGTGTAAGAACAAGCAAATCACCCTCCAACATGCATAAGCTTGAAGGAGACTGATATTATGTACGTCTATGTATGCTGATGTCACATGTTGATTAAGAGTGGCAATATCGAGACTAATTCCTTTGTTTCGTTAATTAGTTTCAATCTTATGCTAGTTTCAATCTAGGGTTGGAACTGAATTTACGTAAAATTTATATAAATATGTGGAAAAAAATAAGTATCATAAAATTAGAACACTATTTTGAGAATAGAAAATTTGTTATAGGCAATATTTATATATTGAGAACAGAGGATTTCTTGTAGGCAATACCTGCTTTATATATATATATATATATATATATATTTTTGTTTGTTCTTAAACTACTTATATTTGGTTGATTTTATTAATATAAATATTGCATGCAACAAAATTTTTATTCTCAAAATAGTGTATATATATATTGAGAACAGAGGATTTCTTGTAGGTAATATCTGCTTTATATATATATATATATATATATATATATATGTTTGTTCTTAAACTACTTATATTTGTTTGATTTTATTAATGGTATTAGGTTATTCTTGTCCATATTACAATCATGAGTTCATGACTAATAAAATATATATGTATACATTTATTTATACATGTTTAAATTTTTTCACAAATTTTAGTTTTTTCCACAAAATTTAAAATTTAACAATATTTATTTATACATCTTTAGCCATTTATAACATAATAAATTCATAAATACTCTTCAATTCTCTTATATTTTTATTTTTATTTTTGTTCATAGGTCACAAATGTCACACCCATAACTCTTTAAAATTTTTAAATCATAACCAAGTCATAATTCCTTATATTTGTATAATTTTTATAAAATTTTATCCTTATTTTTTTTAACTATGTACCAAAATATTATAATACATTAATTTACATCTTTTCCTTTAAATTTTTACTAAACTATTTTATCTTTTCCTCTGTATAAATTTTACAATATTTACTAACATATTTCATCCATTTATCTTTTTAATTCCTTCTTTACTATACATTTCTAAATTTTTAAAATTTTAAATTTAACTTACTTAGTTTATTAATTCATTCTAAATATTCCAACTATTATAATTTTTATCTCTTTTCTTTGACAAAACTTTATCTGCAATCACACAATTCTATTTTTTTTCAAAAAATTTTAAATTACACAATATTCATTTATACATCTATAATTGTACATAACATAACATATATATAAATACTCCTTAACTTTAAATTACGTGGGCATTATACTTATTTGGATTATCACTCCGCATTTGCGCAATCTCTATATGCTAGTCTGTTTATATTAAATATTTTCGGATTATTTAAATTTTTTAAAAACAATTTTAAATTAAATTTTATTTAAAATATTAAAATTGTATAAAAATAATCATATAAACTTCATTATTTAATTGAAAATAATAAAATATTATTTAAAACACATAATATAAATAAAGATGTTTAAAATCTTTTATCAAAAATATTTATTCATTTAATTTAATTTCTTATTTTTAATAACTTTTCGAAATAACCTATTATTGCCATGTTTCGTTAACTAGTTCTAATCTATGCTAGTTAATTTCATTCTCACATTTATATAAGACTTATATAAATATATAGATAAAATTAACTATCACAAAATTAGAACATCTTTATATGAAAAGAGAGAATTTTTTGTCGGCAATATCTGCTTTATATATAATATACATTCACGTGAATCGTGATATTTTTTTAGATTATCGAGTGAGGGTAGTTAGGTATTAGTTTAATAGGCTAATCAGAGTTTACGCATCTCACCTATTAAACTAATCCCTGATTACGCATCTCACCTATTAAACTAATCCCTGATTACCCTTCTCACCTATTAAACTAATCCCTAACCACCCTTACTCGATAAACTATTTTTTCTTAGAGTGACTTGACTCCATTGCGAAATGCCACGTCTTTGTACTTCTTAAATATCTTACTTCTTAAGTGATACCGATATACCAATAAAAAATAATGCATAAGGTCCACAGGCTTATACTAATTTTTTATACGGATATCTTACCTCTCTCATTATTAGTCATAATTGTGATATGGACAAGAATAACCTAATACCATTAATAAAATAAAACAAGTATTATAAGTAGTGTAAGAACAATCAAATCACCCTCATGCATAAGCTTGAAGGAGACCGCGATATTATGTATGTCTATATATGCTGATGTCACATGTTGATTAAGAGTAGCAATATCGAGACTAAATCCTTTGTTTTCATTAATTAGTTTCAACCTTATACTAATTAATCTCTTTTTTACATTTACGTAATAAATATATAGACAAAATTAACCGATACAAAGAGCAATATCTGCTTTATGTATATATATCGCGTGAATCATGATATTACGCATCTCGCCTATTAAGCTAATCCCTAACTACCCTTACTCTATAAACTATGTTTTCTTTGAATGACGAGACTCCATTGCGAAATGCCACGTCTTTGTAATTCTTGAATATCTTACTTCTTGAGTGATACGGATATACCAATAAAAAATAATGCATATGGTCCACAGGCTTTTTTTTTTTTCCCCTCTAGATGTCATAAATTGTTTTATATAAACAATCAAAACCTGTTCTAATTAATTTTTTCAAAATAAAAATTATTTTAAACAATAAAATGACTCAAACTTGAAAAGAAAAATAAATTCATAAAACTCACTGAGTATAATAAATCCAACCATTAAAAAACCCTATTTGACTATTGAATCGTTCAATTTTTTGATTCAGTTTTTAACTTTTTGGTTTGATTTATTATAATAATTCTTGTTTTTAAAAATGAATCAGTTTATTAATTAATAAAATTTTTATTTAAAAATATCTTTTATTAATTAAACTTCTTCGTATTCTTTAATTTTATTTGATTTTTAGTTAATTTTATAAAACCCTAATACCCTTTGATCATTTTAAATTTTAAATCTTTTATTTTACTGATAAAACTTCGAGTTGAGTTTTTAAAACATTGAGTAACTCAACTCATTCTTAGCCTTCTTTATAAGTATATAGGGAGAATATGTTATAAATAGTTATTCTTTCAATAATTAATTAATTATTTATTTTATACTACAAATAATTGTGCAGATCTAATTATTTTCATTTAAATTATTTTCTTTATCTAATTCAGCTTTTCTTTTCAAAAACTAAAATTTTACGTCTAAATTAAATTAAATATTATCCTTTTTGTTTATATAAAGAAAATGTAGGCATCTTATATATGATTGGTGGCATATGGGTTACCTGAATGATTAACTTCTACGAGTAAAAGCTAGGGATTTTTTAATTAAAAAACTAAAATAAATATATTAATTTTCATTTAATAGCCTTTTTAATTAAATTTTAAATTTTGATTCTTACAAGATATTTTTCTTTAATCATTTTTCAATTTTTTAAATTTTATTCATCTGAATTTTTAAATTTTAAATTTTTTGTTTTATCAATTAACTTATGGTCCGGTTTTCAAACTATGTACATTTTAGAACATTAATTTATACTATTGATTAAAAGATAAATAACATGAGGAATGTTGGAATATTCTAGAAGTTTTTATTTTAAGGAAATATTTAAACTTTATTTATTTTATGTGAGGTTTCAAATTATAAATTTATTTCTGTCAATTTTATGTGACTTCATACTTCTTGTATAATTTATTCCAATGGCTTTAAGAGTGAGAAATATAAAGATTGACCAATAGGATTGAAACACCAAACAATCATTAGTTTTGGTCCTAAAGATGAGATATTTTAATTTGTACACGTCCCAAATGCTTTTTGCGTTAGGTAGAAATGTCGACTTAGGCTTATCGAGTTGTCGCCTAAAACATCAAAATCATTACCCATCACAATCCGAAATACAAGCCACTATTAAAATTAATAAAAAATTTAAATCGATTAATTTTTAATTTCAACTTTATGTTACGTAGCAATATTTTATTGACTGATTCCATCTAATTTAGAATCAATCCATTTCAAAATTTTGATTTGTGCTTTTGCATTAGATGTATGCCAATTTAACACTTCATTAGAAAGATTTGATATGAAAGTACCTTGTAAAGTGATTCCTGCAATTCGAATGTACGGGTTACATCTGTGATTCATCAGTACTTCTAGATAATTAAGGAAAGTTATCGTCGTATGGCTTTATCAACATATTCAGACGATCCAGCCCGTATCTTCACATACGAAAGGTAAATCTGATCCTCTGTTTATTATTGATTTAGTTTAATAATTTTTATTATTAAAAATTAATTAATTAATTAATCAATTAATTTTTATGAACTAAAGTAAATAGATTAATTCTCATTTAACACTCTACTCTTAAAAATAATACGTTTTTTCGTTAAGTTCATGTTCTTTGTTATTGATTGGTCATGAAATTAACAACTTTGTTTGATTCTGAAATTATATGCCGAACCGAAACAGGAAGACATGGAACAAAAACCTTGATGGCTTGCCTACAGAGGAAGATAGAATGAAAAATAAAATTTTAATAAAATACTTTAATAATTATTATTAAATAATAATTTCTTAATTAGGATTAATATAAGAGGTTGGTATGAAATCCAGCCTAAAAACATTAATTTTTTTTATTTTTTATCATCAAACCGACATCTTTAATGTAATTAATAGATTTAAAAAAATTTAAAAACTAAAACACTGTCGTTTTACTGCATAACAGAATGTCGAGTTAGGTCAACCTTTAGGCCAGACTAATTACGATAATCGGATTGTTAACTCATTTTTTATTTATATTTTTGAATTAAAATAATTGAAAAAGTATTTATTATAGATTAGTTAGTATACTTCACGAACTAATATTTAATTATGGATCAGTATTTATTTAATTTAATTTCTTATTTTTAATAACTTTTCGAAATAACCTATAGTTGACATGTAAAATCAAAGAATTAATACCATAGCTATTTTATTTCCTTACTGATTAATCGCCCGATAGCAGACCTCTCTCATTATTAGTCATAATTGAAATATGGACAAGAATAACCTAGTACCATTAATCAAATCAAACAAATATAAGTAGTGTAAGAACAAACAAATCACTCTCCAACATGCATAAGCTTGAAGGAGACCGCCATATTATTATGTATATATGCTGATGTCACATGTTGATTAAGAGTGGCAATATCGAGACTATATCTTTTGTTTCAGTTAATTAATTCCAACCTTATCCTAATTAATCCTATCATCATATTTAGGTAATATATATATATACAGAGTTGGAACACCTTTTGGAGAATATATATATATATATATATCACGTGAATCATGATATTACGCATCTCACCTATTAAACTAATCCCTAACTACCCTTACTCGATAAACTATTTTTTCTTAGAGTGACTTGACTCCATTGCGGAATGCCACGTCTTTGTACTTCTTAAATATCTTACTTCTTAAGTGATACGGACATACCTGTTATAATTTATTTTTTAAAATAAAAATTATTTTAAACAATAAGTGCGCTGAGCAGTATCACATTGTCAGCTTGGCCCGTCTTGAGTAAGTTTAATTAAGGTATTCAAATTATTCTTCGATTCTCCTTTTCTCTTAATCATATAGCAATTTCACCATTATCCACATTGCTTCCAAGTAAGATACTGATGAATAGGTGCACTTGCAACAATTCCAGGTTGAAACTTACCGATACGCACATATGGCACGCCTGCAGCAGCTCTGTCAGGTAGCTGTGCATGTTCTTGAGATCGTTTGTCCAGCTTGACAGCTCCCAGGCGTCTACAGTTAATCCTAGTTGCATGTAACAAACAAAAAAGTTCAGTTGCTAATACATGCTCCGAAATATAACAGTCTCCAACCAGATCTTTGAGAACTTATGAAGCTAGAAGTTCAGCAGTTCAGGAAGTGCAATATTACCTAGACATCTCATTGCAAGACTGAAAATAACTAGGAATTAGATATATACTCAGAGGTCAGGATAATAAGTTCATTAGTCTTGTAGCACATGCTACGATACTTTGATTGTCCGCTTGACAGCAGTAATTGGTCTATGAGACATAGCTTTGGCGATCGTAGGATCATCCTGAGCGGTGTTGAGATGGCAGCGGCGTAATGTCAACAATGCATTTGGTAATGTCGGTTCTTTAACACATTTGTTTGCATAAACATGTACGGTAATCGTTTGATTGCTACGGATTTAGAGAGTTGGTTTGAGTTGTATGTAATGCCGATTTGTTAAACATAAACTTAGCAATAGCCCAGCCCATATTCTACTAAAC
>JANQBM010000221.1:2694645-2708624 GCA_025594535.1 Erythroxylum domingense | reverse complement strand
AAATTATTCAATTTTTTTATGGACGTGCAGTGAATAAAATCTTGGGTCTAATTTGAGGCCAAAGTCATGCTTTCTACGAAAAAGCAAGAAAAAATAAAATAAATAAAAAACTCAATGAAAATAAATAAATTAACCTAAAAATGTTACTAAAATGAATCAATGGATATGTAAAATGAATGTAAATATGACCTAAATACCTATATGAATTGTACTAAACAGCCACCATAAGTATTCGATAAATTAGGTCCTGAATTAGCTTGGATAGAAGGGAATCCTTTCCTTTCGATACGATACAAGATGCCTCGTCGAGTTATCTTACCCAACTTCATTCAGAATCTCCTTTCAACCCTTTAGCAAAATTTCATAGTCCACGCCTAATCAAAACCAAAGTTGTGAATACCATATTGAACTTAATATTGGATTAAATTTTACCGGTTAATATCGGGTATCATTTCGGGTGATTTTTTAAATTTATAAAATAGTTCCTGAAATTTTTTAAAATTTGCAAAACAGTCCATTGGTATATTGTACAGTTGTATTGTACACTTTACAAGTTTATATCAACCTTGTTTCCAAAACTTATAATAATAATCATAATTAATATGAAATAACAATAATTTTTTAATATTTCACATATAAATAATTAATATGCAAAAAGACAATCATCATAATACGAATATAAAATTAAGAATAATACAAAGTATTTAAAATATTACAATAATACAATTTCATCATTTTAATAAATAATAATTACATTAAAACATCCAATAAAAAGAACAATAAATATCCTCAACTATTACAATTTACAAAAATAATTCATGACGAGGAAACAACCAAGTACAAGTTAATCTTGAAACAAAAATATTTGAAATTACATTACATATATAGAATTTAACATAAACATCAAATATAAGTAAAATTAAAAAAAGAGGAAAACAAAAAAAAAACTTGGAACGAAATTCAATCGTCAACAGGAGGATACCTGCTATAGCTGCACTGACCTTAGTTATCATTTGGTACAAAATCTTCATCATTATCATTCAAATTTAATGCACCAAATGTCATGTCAATGATTTCCCATCCAAGATTATCTTCCAAATCATTGACATATACCAAATTCAGTTCTTCAGAAACTCAATCCGTCAAAAGATCAATATTATTAATGGAAATTGAATCAGTTGAACTACTTGTGTTATTAAGAATCTTAGTAAACAATAAATTTTATTATAAGAAATTATATCGAAATTAATAATGATAATAACATACCTTTTCTGAAGCTTTAAATTGTAACGAACAAAAACCAAGTCATTCAATTTCGTATGCTCCATTCTATTCCTTTTCTTGGAGTGGATAAATTCAAATGTGCTTCAGTTTCGTTCACAGCTTGTTGCACTCACACATAGACTTAAAATCCAAATTGCAAACTTTTTCAATTCTAAAACATCATTCCCGAATTGATCCCACCAAGAAACTATAAGTCATAAGATAACAAAAGTAGCATTATAAACAAAATAAAGTGATAATTAATTTTCAACAAATGAGAAAAAGGAAATAATTAATAAATAATACCTAGAGAAAGTTTTCCTCTTTGTTGAATAGCAATCGACATTCCAAAATTTTCATAAGACAACTTATAAAGCTTCATTTGTGAGCTTAAGAGATCTTGTATCGCATCAATGCTAACAATTGTTGTAATAGTTAAAAGCATTTCTCTATTAACTTCAACTTGCTTAGTAAGATCCAGTCTAAAATAAACACTAGGATTATGCCTCAGCTAGTTGCCTTTCCCTTTTCTCATTAATGATTGAAAGATATGGTGTGTATAAAGAAGGCCTATGTTTCAGATTAACCTTGATTACTTCCGGCTTTATCCATGACATCAAAAATATAACCCATTGTTGGCTTTTCTTTACTATCAGCCAATTGAAGCACCCTCATCAAAGGCTCATAAACTCGGATAACAAATTTACATTGAGACCAAAATTCTCTATCTTCCATTATAATATTACAAACCTCTATTCCAACATTAGACTTAGCATGCTGAGATGCAATCCACTTATCACTTGTAAAAATTTGTCTGAACTCTTTCTTCATAGAAACAAAAGACTGAAGTGATAAGAAATTTGTTGCAAATATTGTCACAGCAGGACGACATAAATTCCTACCATTAATAAATTCCTTTCTCATCAAATTCAATACCCATACATGATTATAAATGAACTTTGTTACCTTTTTAGCTTTCTGTATAGTCTCATCAATAATAGGAAAATACCTACGATACCCTATATTCTCCAATATTAGGTCAATACAATATACAATATACAATATAAGGAGTCCAAAAAAAAGAATTATATGTATTCTGCAACTTTTTTCCCGTCATTTTATAAGCTTAATTATTTTCAGTAATAAACTGAACAATATTTTCTGGCCCTACTTCATTCACAACTTCATCAAATATCGCAAACAAAGTCTTAGTATTTCTAATAAGGCCAAAAGCATCAATAGATTTTAAAAACATAGAGCCATTTGTACAATAAACCAAAAAATTAATAATAGGTCCTTGTCTCCTATTTGTCCAACCATCACACATGATTGAACATCCATAAGTACCCTAATTCATTTTTCTTTCTTCCAAATAACTTCTAATTTTATAAACACAACAACTCAAAAGTTTACCTCCTAAGTCATCAACTAAACGACCTTTATATCCCGAACCATAAGAGGTTATTGCATCCATCATAGGTTGATACTAATAAGATTAAAAAGCATTGAATGATGAACCTGTATCATACCACCATCTAGCTACTACCATATCGACATTGTGAGCCGTATATCTTGATTGCATTGCACTACAAATTGAAGGTTGGGCTCTAACAGTTGTTCATGGTGAAAAGAAACTAGTCACCTACCTTCTTCTTTTCCTCACATCAAGTTTAGGTACTTCTTCTTAGACCTTAGATGGAACATTGCCAGTACCATTACCGCCACTACCACTACTACTGCCACCTTCAACATTTCCATAATCACCACGGAAACTAGAAAATGAACTTCCACTACCAATTTCAAAATTCAACATTCCCCTTCTATCTTTCTCATGTTGATATTCTTCAAGCAATGTTTTCATTTGCCACTTCTCATCATAACTTACTTTTTTACAAGGTTCTACATCTCCTTTAACCCCAGCTAAATGCTTCTTCAATCGAGTGATTCCTCTACCTTTCAAATGCTTGTTACAAAACAAGCAAATTGTATGATTCTTCATACCTAGGACTAATGCAACATGAACCCAAGTTGGATCATTAGATCCTCCTGAAGTAGTTTGATTAGGAGTAGTTGAACTTCCTTCCATTTATCTATAATAAAAAAATGAAGATGTTAGTTTTGTAAGAAATTAATCCTTTAGTAGTTTCATCAACAAAATTAGCAGTGCTAACGCTAAGTCTTTTATGAGGCAATACAACATAAATAATGTCTTTAAATCTTTATATTAAGCCTAAAGAAGTAAAGATACATGAAACTAGAGTAAAATTCAGAAATAGATAAAGTTTATTATTGGAGAGTAGTAAAGCCTATGAATATGAGAGTTAAGATTTAAAGAGTATATGTCTTGACAGTCGCATTATCTTGTTTTACTAACACCACGTAAAACTTATAATACCCACCAGGCATCCAGTTGTTGATATGTACAGAACCTCCCACATTCAATATAATTCCCTGGCTGATATGTAAGAACCTCCCATATTCAATATAATTCACAACTTTCACTATTTTTTCAACAAATTCTTTATATGGTGATTGCATATTTGGAGTTTGTACAATAGCTAACCTAATGGGTTGAAAGATCCAGCATTTTGTAGATGGAAGACAATGATAAATTATTATATTATTATACTCAATTAATTATTTACCCAATATTCAAATAACATTTCAATAATTTTAAGATTATATAAATTAATTATTTATTTGAATTTTTTCCAATTTATATTCTCAATTTGTTCGTTTTAAGTTAAGTTGAAACTTTAAATCCTTTCTAACTTTTAAATCATGCATCATAAAGTTAAGTTGAAACTTGAATTTTGAATTGAAATTTGAAATCCTTTCCAAAGTTTTAATGCATGCCGTGAATGACCAAAAAATTTAACATAAATTAGGTCATCAATTATCAAACCACAAAAGAACTAAAACCAACCGAACCATTACCACATAGTAACATACGACTTTCATTACCAAAACCAACCGAACCATTACCAAAACCAACTAAAACCATACTCCTTTCATTCAATTAAACTCCAAATCCAATCCATAATATCCATTATCCATCTCCAACCAACAACACACACAGTCAAAAATGTTTCACAATTTCATTCCAACTTCCCATTCACAATCAAAATTTACAATACAAACAATTAACCAAAAAAATTCTAACAGAAACTGAAAAAACACACCCAACCAAACAGAAATTCACAATTGGTGATGGGTATTTCCATATCGAGTCGGGTCGGGTCGGGTTGAGATCTGAGTATTATTCCCATATTTGATAGCTGCGTGGTTGGTGGTTGTCGGACACTGAGAGCAGACGATGGTGGTTGGTGGTCGTCGTGGAGGACGGCTGAAGGCTCGATGGTGACGTCATATGGTGAAGGAAGATGTCTGAAGATGATGTCGCGTGCTGGAGGAGCATTGCAGCACCGTCGGAGAGTCACGTAGTGGAGTTGGAGCACCGAGCATTGCCGGGGAGTGGAGAGGATGACGAGAGCGTGGGTAAGATAGAGAGAGGATAAGGTGAGTTTGAGTCTTTAAGAGAGAGACGAAAAATTGAAAAAGGAGAGGCAGACCGCAGAGGTGTTGGGCTGGGGATAGTTTTGTTAGGCTTTTTTTTTTGCAAAATGGTCCTCAAAGTTCTATAAATGTATGATACCGGCCTGGTATTTGCCGATATTTTGAGTACTGACCAATACTAGGTGAAAACACCCGATACCAGCTGGTACTTACGTTCGGTACTGAAGATGTCGATACCGTTATGTTTTTCAGCCGGTACGAAACGGTATCCAAAACTCTAATCAGAACAATATATGATGAATATATTGAATTATATGAAAAAAAAATTATGCATAGAAAGGTTAGTTGAAATCACTTTGACATTTCTAAATAAAAATGTCACTAAAATAAAGGAGTTTAATTTATCTAATTATAAATATAATTTAAGGTTATTATTTATATCCATTGTCAATTTCTTTAAGAATCGGTCATACATAAAGTGCGGCTTGAAGAGAGAAAAAGGTATTTAATCAACTTGACTTAATTGTAAAATTTAAGAAACTTTATGATTAAATATAAGTTATTTAATAAATAAGACCAACATAAGATATTGGGTTTTATTTGAGCATAATAGGTATTTATTATAATTATTATATTATAATTAAAATTTAAACTTAATTTCAATTAAATTACTAAAATATTCAAAACTTATAATTTGCTTAAGTTCTAAGGGATCTAATACTTATAGAGTTATCTTAACATGTTTTATGGATACTGTTAGAAACTAGATACTTATGCGACTACATTAGTTAAGATGAGTCTATTTTTATAAATGGTTTAAGGAAAACAATAAAAAAAAGATCATGCTTTGAAAAAATATACGAATTATAATTCATACTTTATTATATTTTATGTGTTAATCGTGTTATAAAATTTTAAGTGATATTAACTTTTGAAAAATCATACGAAAAAGTTTCATAATTATTCTACTATATTCGAGATCGAATCTTTCCCTGGGTTTTTAATAGTGGTATCGGAGTAAACTTTAATTATGTAATTTGATTGTTATTGAATTTAATTAAAAAATTAAGGCTTAAATTTTATTTTATTGTATTAGGGTTTGTTTTAAGTTTTTGAAAATTAAAAATGATCATCTTTTGTTTTGCGTTTTGTGAAAATTAAATTTGCAGTCATCGATACATATTCTTAGTCTGAAATTAATTTACCGTTTTTATGGAAAAACAATATACATGTCTCGCCTTGCCTTAAGTTCTTGTTTTTAAAACTTGGAATTAAGCCTCTTATTCTTTATGCTTCTGGGTATATTTGCATGCTTAATTTTGTTCTGTAAACACACAAATGAATATTTTTTAGAGATTTGGTAAAACATTTGTATGTTATTGAATGTGTTATGTTGTTATTTTGTGATTTTGCCTTGCGTTTTGGTATGTTAGGTGTGTGCAAGTGTTTTGCATTATGAGTCTTCACTAATGACTAGCATTGAATTGACCTCCCATGTTAGCGGAGGCGACAGAGCCAGTAGCATTTTTGTCATTGGTAAAGGCAAAATCGCTCCTGGAGGAAGAGGTGAGATGAGAAACCTCAAGCGCATAAATATGTAATAGATAAACAAGCAGCGAGAGAAGGAACCAGAACCAAAACGCAGAGACGCAACAAAAAGAGGTAGAGGTAAAAGAGGGAGGGAGAGAGAGAGAGAGAATCATTGAGAAGGAATCTTTGAGAGAAACAAAGGCTACAAGTAAAAGGAAAGTCAAAAGTGAGAGTGAATTGAGTAGAGAATGAGCAACTCTCTGGCTAACCCCACCATGGAGGATGAGATGCTTCACCGGACAAGGAAAAAATATAAACAACATCGAAGCGATGCTGATGAGGGGCCTGGGATGAATGAAACGAAACAAACAATGGTAGATGGAAGTGGCCAATTTGACCTGAAGGACCAGCAAGTTTCTTACAAGGAGAGTTTAATGGATCAGTCTGATGGTGCCTGGGAGGATTGGACAACTAGCAAAGAAGATGATGATATTATCATTGATGAAGCAGTGTCTGATTCAGAGGATGGGGCAGATGATGGCTCAAAGGAGGTTTTTACAAAGACTGAAAAAATAGGAGCTACAAAGGCCATGGCGGAATACTCTCATTCTAAAGCTCCTGGGAAAGGTAATGGGTTACAAGATTCTTACTTCGCGAGATGTCTGATGGTGCCTGGGAGGATTGGACAACTAGAAAAGAAGATGATGATATTATCATTGATGAAGCAATGTCTAATTCAGAGGATGGGGCAGATGATGGCTCAAAGAAGGTTTTTACAAAGGCTGAAAAAATAGGAGCTACGAAGGCCATGACGGAATACTCTCATTGTAAAGCTCTTGGGAAAGGTAATGGGTTACAAGATTCTTACTTCGCGAGATATTCACATGTGGCAGATTGATGAAAACTACAAGATCATTGATCTGGGCAGGATTATTTTCTTCTCAAGTTTGAGAAGAAAAGTGATTATAAACATGTTTTAGACGATAGTCCTTGTGAGTTCAATAGGCATTATCTAATGGTGAGGCAATGGACACCCCATTTTAAGCCAACTTCAGATTAGATAAACTCCATTATAAGATGGATTCACTTTCTGGAATTGCCTTTGGAATACTACTCAAATCTGGCTTTGAAGAGAATTGCGTCAATGGTAGGGAAGATGGTTCGTATCGATTCAACTACTCAAAGTGTAGTGCATGGAAGCTTTGCCTGTGTATATGTTAAGTTAGATCTCCTCAAACCTTTGAGGTCTTCCATTATTGTTGGAAAAATTCTCTAGAGAGTTGAATATAAAGGTCTTCAATTGATTTGTTTCAAGTGTGGTAAATTTGGCCCTAAGCGAGAAAAATGTCCTAATAATAAGCAGATGCCAAAAAGCAACGATAAAGGATTTGATCAACTTAAAGATGAAGAAGGGACCAAAGTTGATTCTTTGATGAATCCGGCAAGTTCACAACTTGATGAGAGTTCCTTCGACCTTTGGATGTTGATCTAATGCCATTCTCAGTGGCCGTCGATAGTTGGAGCTAACAAACGAAAGAATTTTGTGGGGAATTATACTCGGCATAACCAGGGGAATAGATTTTCCATATTAGCAAATAAGTATGACACTGAGAATCACGCTAGAGACAAATAACGTCAATCTAGGAATGTTGCTAGTAGTCAACGAAAAATTACTTTCGCAAAAGCACAGGTTTGGCGCCCTAAATTTTCTCCTGGTATTCGAATCTCCTCTCCTAGATCTAGTAACAGTAATGGCTTTAAAAGGCAAAAGGAAATATTAGAAACCTCAACTAAAGGAAAAGCATATATCTTTCCATCTACAAAGTTCATGGAACCATTGCCTGGCTTTCATTTTAAAGTGGACTCTTCTACTGATGTGGTTTTTGATGCTCAATGTTTAGATTCTCTAATTGAACCTTCCAAAAATGGGTCTACCTCTTCCACTTTAAGACAGACAATTATTAGCCCTTCAAATAATCCTAATTTTGATATTTTACAACAGGGTCCTATGGAGGTGTCCAATTCAGTTCAAACTTATGATCGAAATGAAGAGAACAATAGCCCCAATATTTTTCCGCCAGTTTATCCTCCTTCACCTGTCGTAGGAAAATTTGGCGGTTCTAGTGATAACACTTTTATTGATCACGAGGATCATGAAGATGATTCCTGAGATGAGATGGCGTCCATTGCTAATGAAGAGCAAGAAGATGACGATGACGATAAAGGGGACGAGGATGAGAAGATGTATGATTAAACTACCATGTCTTTTTGTTTCTCTATTATTTACAACGATTCTTTTCTGGAATGTGAGGGGAGCTAATAGCTTCGTTTGTAAAAGGAATATCAAGGAGCTTGTTAGAAGCCATAAAGTAGAAATTCTTATTGTCGCAGAGCCTCGGATCAGCGAAGTGACAACAGATAAGTTCATTCGAGGTTTGAGGTTTGACGGGCATGCTAAAGTGGATGCAGTGGGTTTCTCTAGCGGTATTTAGGTGCTTTGGAAAAATTCTATTGGCAACATTCAGGTGTTTGAAATGGGTGGTCAGTTCTTATCTATTATTATTACGTCACCTGACAAAGTTACATGGGGACTCATGGTAGTGTATGTGAGTCCTGTGGTGGTTAATTGACAGTTCTTTTGGGATTACTTGCAAGAGTTTTCAGATTTTAATGGACTACCTTAGTTTATTATTGGAGATTTTAATCAAATTTGTCACGTGAGAAAAATCAGGGTGGTAATCCATAACCCTTACGGCGTATTGAGCAATGTCGTAAGATTGTTGCTATTTGAAAACTTATTGATCTTGATGCCTAGGGTTGTTGTTTTACTTGGTCTAATAGGCAATTTGTCTCCGGGCTTATTTGAAAGAAACCAGACTGAGTCTTATGTAATGTGGAATGGAGGCATTCTTTTCCTGAGACTTTTGTGCGTAACTTACCTCATGTTCATAGTGATTATTTCCCAATTTTGGTTTCGTTTAAGAAAAAGGTTGCTGCTAATCGTTAAGCCAAACCCTTTTGTTTTGAAGCTGCAGGGCAAACCTATTCTTCTTTTTCTTAAGTCCTCTGTGATAGTTGGAATAATGATATTGGGCTTCACTTTAATCTTCACAATGTCCAGCTTACTCTCCAACATAGGAATTCAGAAACTTTTGGGAATATTTTTAAATAGAAACGTGTTTTGTTAGCTCGACTAGGTGGCACTCAGAAGGTGTTGGAATGTACTCCCAATCCGTTTCTTTTTTCCTTGGAAAAAATCTTGTGTTGAGTATAATGAAGTCTTTAATCAAAAGGAATTGTTATGGTTTCAAAAATCAAGAGAGAATTGGGTTCAGTTTGGTGATTGTAACATACGCTTCTTCCATACCACTATTTTAGTAAGAAGGAATAGGAATATGATTCATATGATTAAAGATGGGCTGGTAATTAGATTTGGGACAAAGTACAAGTCTGAGAGACTGTTCTTCAGTATTTTTATCAAGTTTATTTGGCTGAGCCTTTGCAGCTAGATTTTCAACAGACTTGTCCGAGGTGTTCACAGCTAATCGAGGAGAGTTTCCTTTTGGATATTGTTCATATTCCACAAGCTGATGAGGTCCTTACATCTTTGAAACAGATGGCCCCCTTTTAGACGGGTGTCTATCAGGCTAATTGGCCCATTGTAAGGAATTCTTTGGTTTCTTTTATCCAAGATGCATTTGCAAGGGGAGTTTTGAAGATACTCTAAGTCGTGTGTTGGTTTGCCTTATCCCTAAAGTTGATCATCCGGAAATAGCTGCTCAGTTTCATCCAATTTCTCTCTGTAATGTCTCGGTAAAGCTCATGTCAAGATCATTGTGAATCGCCTCCGACCTTGACTCCAACAGTTTATAGTGCCTACTCAGATTAGTTTTATTCCAGGCAGAGGTACTTCAGATAATATTATTCTTGTTCAAGAGACTATTCACTCTTTCTCTCAAAAGAAAGGAAAAAGTAATGGCTTAATGATAAAGATTGATTTAGAAAAGGCTTATGATCGTATTGATTAGGAGTTTCTAATATGGGTTCTTCAAGATGCGAGGTTTCCTTCTACCATTGTGTCACTTATCATGTTTTGCATCACTTCTACAGAGATGAATTTTCTTTGGAACGAGGAAGTCACTAATTACTTTAAATCGTCTAGGACTCTCCATTAGGGTGACCCCTTATCTCCTTATCTTTTTGTTTTATGTTTGAATAAGATTTCTTGCTTGATTGAACAGGAAGTAGCAGCAAGTAACTAGAAGCCTATCAAATTTTCAAGGGATGGTCCTGTTTTTTACTATTTGATGTTTGCAGATGATTTAATCTTGATGGGCAAAGCTTCAACTAAACAAAGCAAAACTATGATCATCTATTTAGATAAATCTTGTGCCTTTTTAGATGAAAAGGTTAATGTTGCTAAGTCTAGATTTTATGTTTCACCGAACACTGTAAAGAAAACAGTAGGCGATATTCAAAGGTGTACATGCATTGCTCTATATGTTGATCTTGGATTGTATCTTGGTGATCCCCTTCATACGCAGCGTGTTTCTCAAATAACCTATAACCATATTCTAACAAGGATCAAGAAGAACTTGAATGCTTGGAAGGATTATCAACTCTCGCTTGCTAGTCGAGCACTCTTATGCAATCTATCAGTAGTACCATGGCTACATACACTATGTAAACCATGAGACTTCCCATCGCTGCATCCAAAGAAATTGAGTCTTTAAATAGGAAATTTCTTTAGGGTTCAACAGATAATAAGCAAAAAGTGTCGCTTCTTAAGTGGGATATAGTGTGTCGTCCACGTAAGGAAGGTGGCTTGGGTTTTCAAAAAACTGCAGATATAAATTTGGCTTTGTTGGTTAAGCTTAGTTAGAAACTTGAGGCCAATGATAGTGGTTTATAGGCTCGTGTTTTAAAGGCTAAATATTTTCAAGGCTCCACCTTTTTGTAGTCAACAATAAAACCTATTGCTTCTCTTGGAGGAGCATTTGTGCTAGTAAGAGTATTGTCAAGCATAGTTGTCCAAGGTTGGTTGGGTGTGGTGATCAAACATCTTTTTGGTTTGATAAATGGCTTGATTATCGATATTGAGTAATTAACATCTAGGTTTCGAATCTCCCTAAACCCTTACCAGATTGACCTTTTCTTCATGCAATTGTTTTGATGATTTATTAGATTGTGGAGATTCCTATGATATACTAGTAACTAATCTTGAGTCTACTAACAACTAATCCTAAGGTTTCTAATCAAATTACTTAGGTTAAATTTTATAGGATCACGTTATTGATTTATGAGTCTCCCTATTAGGTTTGACCCTAATCCAAAATATTTATGTCATCCTATCTCTAGGGTAGCAATCAACTCCTTCCAATTATGGTAAATCTATTCAACCTAAGATTTTTCAATCTCTACGTATGAAATCAGATTATGATTTAATATTCTCAAGTTTATTAGAATATAAACACATAATCATATCACAATAATCAATCAAACCAAGTGCATTAATAAAAGAATTGAATCATATCAAAGTATTAACATAAGTTCATCTAACCTAAATACTAACTGGAAGTTTAATTAAATACAATCAGATACGAAATCAAACATGCATAAACAGAAATACGAATCGAAAACAATGGGTTCATAATTTTAATTCTCATTAATTGTCTTTTGTCAAATGTTCTTACGATGTAGAGGCTTGATCTTGTACTTCGATGGATCTTTGGATGATTTCTTCTTATTTTCCACTTGTCTAGACCAAAATCACACCTAGAGAATGAGTTCCATGTTTGGAATCACCTCCTTATGTCTACTCTCTTCATCTGCCCCCAAAAATGTCTTTTTATCATAAAATTTATGGTTTTGGGAGATGAACGGTCTCTTGCACGGTCGTGCATCAGACCATGCATCACCAAATTCTTTAAAAATAGGAAAAGTGAATTACCTGTGAAAAGTGCATGGATAGATGCACGGCTGTGTAACACTTTTATACACTGGTTCTTCATTTTATGTCGTATTTTCATTTGAATTCTTCTCCTTTAAGTCTATGAAAGTAATTATCACCTATGAGAGCACTTGGAGCCAATTAAGTATAAAAGTTTAAAATATCAAGTAAAATATATCAAATATAGGTGTGAAAATATAGTTAGATGTCCATTTATCATTGACAAGTCCAAAAATTAGTATGTCTATATATAGGAATGAGATTAAGGCATATCATTATTGCACGAAACTTAGTCATATAAAAAAAATCTATTATAAGTGTAAGAGAGACCAGAAAAAGCAAAATTGCTAAAAAAATGAAGACAACAAAAACACAGCAGCAATAACTTCAAGCATATAGTATGAGATATCACTTATTTATGCCACCAGTAAGTGTTTTCATGTTATTGATCCAGGTATTGATACAATAGCTTCTTCTTGTCAATGAGTTTTGAAAATGAAATACTTCACCAATTACAAAGAGTGATTATTTTGAAAATGTGAAGACGAGTAATCAAAGTTCTGCTAATATCATTAACATATGTGACATCCGAGTTCAAATTAATATTAAGAGCATGTTAATTTTAAAAGATGTACGACACATTTTTAATCTTTACAATTTTTGATATATACAAATTTTAAGATATATAAAAAATATGATCACTCCTATATTTACTAAAATTTGAAATCTAAGGAATTAAGAGATACAAAGGTAATTCAAACTAATAGTTAAGTTTTATTTAGATATGAACGTGGCGTGTTATACAAAATTTAAAATCCCAATAAATATATGATATTTTCATGAAAAATCTCAGAT
Source organism: Erythroxylum domingense (assembly GCA_025594535.1). NCBI lineage: Eukaryota > Viridiplantae > Streptophyta > Magnoliopsida > Malpighiales > Erythroxylaceae > Erythroxylum > Erythroxylum domingense. Next base: position 2,695,510 of record JANQBM010000221.1, on the reverse strand, counting down.
CGTATAAAATGTGGCTTAAACATTCTTAGTATTTTAAAGGAGGATTATAAGTCCTGAAAGTTCTATTTTAGGAAAATGGTCAATAATAACAAAACCACCGAGAGACCGTTTTCATTTAGACTAGACCAAATACTTCTTTTTATTTTTATTTTAACTTCGTCTAGTTTCTATTTTGTGAAGGTGCTAGACATAATGTAGTGTGGATGAAAAGTTTCTTAATTAAATGGATAAAATATAATACGTATAACACACCTTATTTCGTATTCAGGATCAAACATAAAAGGATTAAAAGTGAAGAAACGTGAAATATCTAATTTCGGTTTCATCTCTGATTCCGAAGCCGATTCCGAGCACCAAACAAGCTTCAGTCTTCTAAGACCTTTATAAAAAATGTTCACTTGCACATGATATAAATTTTTTACAGTTTTCTCAATACGTAAGCTCTCTTAAAGGGTTAGAGATTCTTTATGCTTATGATTGATACGAGCAACTACAAGAGACCTTAATCTATAGCTTCTATATCGGGCTTCCTCATTACAAGGCTGATATGGACCAGGTTCACACTAAAAGGGATCCATTTTCTACCCGAACTTTCACTCATTGATTTAGATCATTTATTGGGTCACTTTATTATCTTTATCTGGATCAAATTACGTAACTTAATTATTAATTTATTTTAAAACTAAATTATAATTAATAATTGTCCACTGCATGAAAAATTAACCTTAAAGGCAAAAATGTCTTACACAAAATAAATTAAAAAGAGAATACTTGACGAAAGGAAAAACAAGATTATTTAAATATTATGAAAGTTCACAATTTTCTTAATTGTAATCGATATATTGCATAGAATTAGTTGAAGGAT
>JANQBM010000221.1:2660840-2679740 GCA_025594535.1 Erythroxylum domingense | reverse complement strand
AAGTCTTTAATGACACATAGAGTAATGAAAACTTAGGACAAGAACTAACATCATTTAGACTAGATTTGACATAGACAGTCTATTGGGAGTTGACACATAGTCCATACTCCGAACCAAGTAGGGTATAGGATAGTGAAGGGACAAATTGCAAAGTAATTGACTATAGAAAGATTCGTAAGTCGGATAATTAACTATCGAAGAGTTCGAGTGTTAATTCACTTACATTCCAGTAAATTGACATCATGAAACCTTTATGATTTGCTCAGATTAAGAGTTGATTCAAGTGACCAAAATAACTGAGAACTTAAGGGTCACACGCATAAAAGATCGGATAAAAAACAAAGTATGCACAGCTATCAATTAAGCAATTGTTGCATGAGATTAATTGCATGTAACTTAATCTTGACCTAACTCTCACTAGAGCATCTACTTGAACTCATCTTGTTTGATGCTCTAACCACCATTACACACTAATTTTTCTTCATCTTTGCGTGCTCTCTTGAGGCCAAGGAAAGTGTTTGGTATTTGCTACAACCTAAACAAGGAGAAGATTCAAGAAAGGAGGAGTATTTGTAAGGTACATATGTTGTAATTTTATTTTCTTATAATTTGTTCTTACATGCACATGGATTCAGAATTTTTTGGGGATGTTGTGATGTTGAAATTTTGATTCTGACACTTGTGCTGCCTTGCCATATATGTAATGCATGGACTCATAGCTCCCCAACACGTTTTATATATTCATTCATTATAAAATCTCAATTTTTGTTAGTCAATTAAAATTCATGACCTTAATTAATTGAATTGATCACTTTAATTATAATTTTGACTTTTATTTCCTATAATCCTATCATCCTTCTTTAATAAATTTAATTTCATTTTATTCATTTTATAAATATATGCACATTTTGTATATTTATTCATTATAAATTCTCAATTTTTATTTATTAATTAAAATTCATAACTTTAATTAATTGAATTTCTCATATTATATTTTTAATTAAATAAATTTCTATTAAATTTTTAAAAAAAATTATAACATTGAAAAATAAAAAATGGGGCCAACCCAAGCCCTATCCGTCTCAAGCCTTACGGCCTGACCCATATGACTGGATTGCCGACCTAGCCGATCAAACAACACAATTGCTCTGAGAATTAGAAAACTTGAAGTATAATCTCCACTCTGCATTAGCAACCGTGCACAGAATGCAGTTCAAAGCAGAGTCCGTAGGAATAATTCATCTTAATTGAAGCTCTAAATCATACTCTTTGAAGAATAAGAATTCAACAGATCCTTTGAAATCTCTAATTCATACTAAGGAAAAAGTATGTGAAACCAAGAATGATATCGATCCAAAATTTCCGCTGTGAATTATGAGATCTAACTTGAAGAGTCCCATAGACTTTATAAGGATGACCACACCCTGTTAAAGATACCTTGGCTGCTCTTCAGCAACATTTACTCGAATTACATTGCCATCCAAAGCCTGCAAACAAATGCTCCATACTTCAGCCAATTTATACAGATAAAATTGGTAGTAGCAAGTATTAGCACTTACTGCCTTTTCTCACAAAAATTTAGTTGAATACAAGGTCTTGATTCTAATGAATAGATATACTTGTCATGAGGTTTGGCATGCATTCCTGGATTTGGTAAAGGTGATTATAGATAGGACAGGGACACTGTTTGGAAAAAAGATGTGCACTGAAACACTCACACCTGTATCGTCCATCTAGACCAGAACCCCTCATGCTGTTTGCTCTTTTAGTCCAGAAGCAATATGTTTTGAAGCATATTAGAAGATTATGATCTACAAAATGCTACCTTTTTCACTTCATACCATTTCTTTTCAACAAGTTTGCCCTTTAGATTCTGAGTTTGGAAGTAGACTTTGAGGTTTTCAACAACTAGCAAGGCATTCACATCACCTGTCCATCAAGGGCAGCAATCGCATTCTTCAGTTCTCTCTCAGTAGACATCGTGACAAAACCAAAACCGCGTGAATAACCTGTTTCTTGGTCACATACTATCCTAGCACTCACGACGTTTCCATATTCACTGAAAATTTGCCTCAAACGAGTATCATCCACTTCCCATGGCAGATTACCAGCATAGATTCTGTAACCAAGTTCATGGAATTGAGCCTTCCCTGGCCTTAATTCTGTGGGAGCAGCCCTGTTAACAAATAGACATCTTCCATGAAATACCTGTCAGAGAAGGTTCTATGAGTCCTTAGTGCAGAAACAATGTAGCTTCTCAAAATGTAATGATTCAAAATGACGCAAGATATTGTTTCTATGAAATCTGAATATGTATGGCAAATAGTACCCACCAATGATCAGAAACCTGCGCAGGTCGGAGGAATTATGACATACAAGAACTTCCCTTTGCATTACTACTTTATGCATAATCAGTATTCACTCAGATCTCACAAAACCATCTTCTTCCATGAATAGCATCTAACGTCCCTTAACATTCCATAAGACTTAGAGTTCATTACATTACATACACTTGATGCCTCTAACCAAGTTCCTAATTGAATTACAGTGCTATAGAAATACAGCCAAGAAACAGAACTCACATAACGGTTGAACATCCCTACTGCTCGCTGGGCTTCTTCAACGTTACTCATTGTGACAAAACCATAACCTCTACTCCGATTCTTTTTCCTCGAAAACAGAACCTATACGTAGAGAAATTCTTAAAAGGGAATCTGAAAAAATATGGGACAGAACAAGAAAATTCAATAGTCTATCCTCTGATATGAATCAAACGTAGGGGAGAAAGAGTCAGTGAAGAAAGATACAAGCTTTAACACCTGAGCAGTCTCCACAACTCCAGCCTGATTAAAAAGCTGAGCCAAGCCCTCACAGTTGACTTCATATGGCAAGTTGCCCACATAAATCCTAGCCTCTTGAGGTGGTTCTTCATAACATTCTTCACTACCATCTTCAAAGATCACTCCTTTCTCGCCACCACTCTCTGCAAAAGCGATCGCCTCCTCGATAGTCTCCTTTTCTGTCTGGCTTAAGTCTGGGGTCATCGCCATTAATGGGAGTATACCGAAAGGTGAAAACTTGGAGTTGTTTTGAGACACCCGTAAAGTGAATGAATCAGAAAACGATAGCTTTACAGGTTTGCGGGTTAGATAGAGAGATGGGCATTTAGATAGTGTGAAGAAGATCGTTTCCCTTGTTGATGATGATGATGAGATTGAGCAGGTCTCAGCAGTCGATAGCTGCTGAAAACGAGACGGTGCAGCGATTGTACAAGACATGACTCCGCCAGTGGTAGAGATAAAAGGGGATTGGGGTTTAATTTTGGGAATTTCTTTATATATGATACATTTTCTATTTTTTTTAATTTTCTTGTATTTCCAATGTTGCAAATACAAGTTTTACTGTGAATTCTTGTCTCTTGAAAATTAGTGTTAATTTCACCTTTTTTATCCGTCACTAGAACCCTTGTGGTTTAAGAAAAAGTTCAGTACTTTGCAGAATCTGCAGAATTTCTAAGCAGTACACGACCATGACAAGTTGGAATCGCAGGCGTCTCTTCTTCTGCTCGTTGTTCAACGCAAGAATCTGAGTATCCATTGAAACTAACACAGGAAACAAGAAAGTAAGATATTCCATATAGCTAGAGAGATTCATCACTTCTATGATTCGTATACAGGTTTGAAGTTCTTGTAAGCTATCACTGCATAGAAAGGATCTGATCCTGATAAGAATCCAAGCATCCGCTTGATCCAACTGAAGGGTGATTCACCATCTTGACCACTGTCAGAAGAAGGCAGTTTTCTAATAACTTCAGCTTGCGTGAAACCTTCCACCGATTGAAAGTACTGCACAACTAGTTGAACTCTACTAAATGCAGTACCGTCTCTCCAGGCACTAATGGCCTTCTCGTAGAACATACGGTTGCTAAAGCTGACAATGAACACTCCTCCAGGCTTTAGCACACGGAAAACCTCTGAGAACACCTACAATAACATCAATCAGGTCAGATATTTATAGGATTAATTGCTGATTTGATCATTAATAAAAAGAATTTAGCAGAGGCAAAACCTTCTCTGGCTGCTGCAGATACTGAACGCTAACAGCGCACAACACTGCATCAAAACTGAAACTTTCCAATTCAAGCTTTTGATCTTGGTTGAGATCCTTCACGAAGAAATAGTCTAGCCTCTGGTTCCTGGCAAGCTCTTGTGCATTTAGCCCATGACCAACCACTCTTCTGTAAGCAACTTCGTTAGGCAGATGGCTAACCCAGGAGCTCATGATATCAAGAATCTCCATGTCAGGTCTCAACCTCTCCCTGTATAGATTGGTCAATGTGGAAATGAAGCCATCATCAACGTGCTTCACAAAGCGTGGATAGCCATAGAACTCTCTGTCAGGATATAAGTTAAGCTTGGTCCTACCTTCCTGGGTTAGGACAAGTCTTTTAATGCTCCCTGCTCTGGCCTCCTTAGTCTCATTGTCCTCGTTTGAGCTCCTAGCAATTGTCATTGGAAAAGTTCTGGCCTTCAAAACACCAGAGGAAGAGATTGACCGGTTGGCTGCAGTGAAATTGTACCATGCCTTAGGATTTGGATGAAAGGAGAGCATATTTATCAAAATTGAGCTCCAAGTGCTTGATAACTTGTTAATGGCTATGAGAACTTCATTTAGGTGGATCTAAAGGATAACCTTATCAAGCTCACAGTTAGAATATGAACCAAAAAGGTCCAGGGCAACGTTTAATTCAGGCTTTCCTTCAACCTTGTGATTGATGTGGCCCAACTGCAAATTTTTTTTTTTTTTGGGGGGTCTAAGTTTAGAGAAGCTTTAAAGAAAAATAAATATATACCATTAACCGAAATTTATATATTTTTAGAGTTTTAAATCAAAATTTAATAGAATTTGATGAATATTTAGAGTCTATTTAATATAACAAATTGATTTTTTTATATTAATGTGTTTATTGAATATTCGGTTTAAAATAAAATTTAAGAATAATAATGAAGTAAGTTATTATACTTAACATAAAACTAAAAATATAATTCATAAAACTTAATAGAATTCTTTGAATATTTAGAGTCTATTTAATATTAAATTTTGATTTTTGTTGATATAAATGTGTTTATTGAATATTCGATTTAAAATAAAATTTAAGAAAAATAATGAAGTAAGTTAATATACTTAACTTAAAACTAAAAATATAATTTTGAAGTAATGTATATAATATTAATGATAAAATATTTTTATAATTAAACTCCTTATTTAGCTGAAAATTATTTTAATTTTTGAGATAATTCTGACTGAAAAAAATTAAAGATGATAATTTAATTCGAATTTATTTTAACTTGAATTTAGTAATTAAAATTTAAATTAATTAATTTTAAATTAAATTTAAACTCGAACTCAAGGACTTATTTCTAATATAAGTTAAATTAATTTTAAGAAATTAAATTATTTCAAGGTTACATTGGAAAAAAGAAGTCCCTAAAATCCCCTTTCAATAAATAACTCGTAGTAGAGGCACCATTTAGCAAAAACCTCTTAACTTGTTCCCTAGGTTACCTTGGCAAATCAAAAGCGAAATAACATTGAAACTGAAGATCAAAACTTTCTCTTCTAAGTTCACCTAATTATCTGATTCAGTATGGCGAAATCGACTGTGGATGTTCCTCCGAAGGGTGGTTTCAGTTTCGATCTATGTAAAAGAAACAATATGCTTGTAGAGAAAGGAGTTAATCCTCCTCGTACCAGGAAGACTGGAACCACCATTGTTGGGCTTGTTTTTCAGGTGGGTGTTATTATTTCTGAACTCTGGTTGTAAAGTTGTGAACTTTAGTTCCTAATAGAATTTAAATCGAATTCATTCGGGCATTTTGTTAAGGGTAGCAGTTTTATTACTCACTTGATTTGATTGCATTGAGGAGGGTTGTTTCTGTTTTCATTTTCCTCTTTCCTTTTCAGTTTTGTTATTATTAGGTTGGACCAGGCTGTGCTTAAAGATTGTTTTCCTAGAAGAAATTTGAGGATTAGTCCACTGATTGAAGTTGTTGAGTGATTGTCATGGGGTCAATTCACAATGCTGAACTTAAAGGATGTCGATTTTTCTGGTTATAACATGTTGCAAGACCGCGATAACTAAGATATGTTAACTATTTTATGCGGATATTTACAGATCCATTGGTTCGATCTTTTTTTATCTATCTTACACAGTTTCTTTATTGCGACTGATACTTCTAATCTTTCAAATGGCTTTCAAATCCATGATGTGTCCTAGCCTGATGTGCATCAAGGCCCGCAAATGGTGATTTTAACTACTTTATCCTCAAACCATACTATAACGTGTATGATTAATCTTACACAAAGGACGAGTACATCAGTGCGTGAATAGGTGGTTCTAGTGTCATATTTTTATTGAATTATTAGGTTTGGCATTTCATATATGGATGATTGACATATCTCTTTGTATTTGAAAGCCCTTGCAATGTGGTCATTTGAATTTTATGATCATAGGCTTGTTTCACTAACATTTTGTTCTGCAATATGCTTATAGGATGGTGTCATTCTTGGTGCAGATACAAGAGCAACTGAAGGAACTATTGTTTGTGATAAGAATTGTGAGAAGATTCATTACATGGCACCTAACATATATTGCTGTGGAGCAGGAACTGCAGCTGATACGGAAGCTGTGACAGGTACTTGGAGAATTCGTGATTGATATGGTAGTGTTGACTTTATGTAGAGGTTAATTTGACATGCCAGAACTGAATTTTGTATTGATTTTCTTGAATTGATCGGCTTCCTGGTTTGTATTTCTCTAGACATGGTCAGCTCACAGCTGCAGTTACATCGCTATCACACTGGCCGTGAGTCAAGAGTTGTTACAGCACTGACTCTTCTCAAGAAACATCTTTTCAGGTTGAATATTTTATTTTTGTGTAAGTTATATGATTTATAGATCATCTTTTCAGAACATTTTCTGACTTCCTAATGTTTGCTTAGTTACCAAGGGTATGTATCAGCAGCTTTGGTCCTTGGTGGAGTTGACTGCACTGGACCTCATTTGCATACGGTAAGCTTCTCCTACTTGAGTACATTTGTGGATGCAATTGTTTTTTTTCCATTATTTTTGGTCTCACTATATTTTGATGTCTTGTCCATACAATGACTTATTTACAGATATATCCCCACGGGTCAACTGACACTTTGCCTTTTGCTACAATGGGTTCCGGTTCTCTTGCTGCAATGGCTGTTTTTGAGTCAAAGTATAAAGAAGGACTTAGCGTAAGTGAGCTTGTTTTACGTTTTATACGCCATTGAGTTATGAAATAAAAGTCTCAAGTTTTAACCTTCTGTTATAATCCACATGAGATCTGATTTTGAATTACACGCTTCCACAGCCCAACATTTTATGAATCCTATTCTTGGCTTGTTCCCAATTATTGCATAAATTAGACATGCAGTTGGAAGTGCTCATGAAATAGAAACGGGGTTCAGTATGTGCTATATGTCACTGTCATATGATGTAAGGTAAATTACTTTAATCATTACAGAGGGCAGAAGGAATAAAGCTTGTAAGTGATGCTATATGCTCTGGTGTATTCAATGATTTGGGAAGTGGAAGCAATGTAGATGTTTGTGTCATAACAAAGGTATGCTGATTTCTATGTAACCAGAGTTCTCTTAGGAATTAAGGCATCATTAGCATATCGATGAGTTATTCACTTTTTTTTTTTTTTTTTGCTGCTACAGGGACATAAGGAATACTTGAGGAACCACTTATTGCCAAATCCCCGTACATATGTCAATCCAAGAGGCTATGCTTTCCCCAAGAAGTGTGGTAAGTGTCGTACCTGTTCCTACCCAAGAAAGTTCAATTAGTATTTGCAGACTTATCAAATTTTCAAAGTTGGTTAGGTCAAATGCGGAGGTGTTATGGGACATTTTGAGGGGTGATTACTTTCTTTTAATGAAACTTGAATGAAAATACAATCGACTACTTATTTTCTTTTAGCTCTTCAGCTCTTTAATGTTGAATGTTTGTCAACCTTTCTTTAGAAGTTTAACAATATTAACTGCATTTAGGTTTAGTTGGCAGCTTTCTTTATTCTTTTCCTTGCATATAGGTTCTCATAAGGAATAAAAACGTATCAATGATCCAAATCCTAACTTCTATGTTCATCAGAAAACAAAAGAAAATTCAAGATTTCATGTTATATAAGACCAAATATTTCACTGTTATGGTTGTTTCTATTGCGGAATCAAATGGTTATGTTTAGCTTGTCTCATAGTAAGGTGAGAAAAACTTGCCCTTTATGAAAACGGATTAACTGCTGTAGCATAAATAATTGGTCAATTAGTTGTTTGAATGCTTCAACCTTGTGACGATATGAAGTTGCTTTTAATGGTTAATTTCTTTTTCATGTTCTCATGTCTTTCGCTGATTAATGAGGATTGTGTCCGCATTGAATGCGTGGAGATTTTTTTTTTCATTCAAAATCAAAACTTGCTGATCAGAATTGTTATTAATTTTTTGGTTGCAGAAGTGCTGCTTACAAAGATTACTCCAATTAAAGAGAAAGTTCAAGGGACTGAAGTAGGTGATGAAATGGAGGAGTGAAGTTGATCGGTGGGAAGAAGAATCCATTGCAGAGATCTTAGTGACACCAGTATCTCTTCAAGGGCATCGAGACGATGTTGTAGCTCCGAGTCTTCAATTTATAAACCTCCATGCATGTCTTGTTAAGGAGATGTTTTGTTGAATATGTTTAAATGCTCCCCTGTTTGTCTCATTTTTCGAAACTCAAGTTGACTATTTTTGGGAAGTTCTGTCTGTGAGCTTTGAAACAATAGCCCAAAGGACACGTAATAAACCGTTGTCAACGAGAACTCAGTTAAAGTAACGTGATCACATAGAGGTTCAAAAGTCTGCAGTCTTATCCTAAACTTTCGATAAGTACATATGGACGAAAACACACGTGCGACGGAATCAGATCATCTGTATCTACTGCTTTATATTAACTCTGTTTTAAGTCATCTTATTCATATAAATACGAGGGATTTATATGGGAATAAGAAAAATATATGGATGAGATGGTGTGGAATAGAATTAGTATAAAATAGTGAATATAAAAGATCTCATCTAACATTGTGGGAGCATCTTCCAAGTACTTACTTTTTCATTATTTAGATAAGTTTTTAGGTGCACATGATTTACAAATTATATATTTTCAACATGGGTAAATTATATTTAAAATTTTAAAGTTTATACTTAAATTTATAGTGTTGATCAGAATTATTGAAAAATAGTAAAATGTATAACAAAACTAATAGCAGGCAATATTAGGGTTCTTATATTATTTTTCATATTTTTATATAAATTTCTAATATAATCATCATTTAAATTTTGATTTATCAAAGGATCCTAATAGGCTATTCAAAAGACGTCTTAAAAGTAGTGTTTTATCAAATCCCAAATAGTCCCCTGCCTATATCTGCACCAGCAGGCAGACCAACTTTCGTTATTATTAGGGGAATCGAACTCGTGATGTTGGCAAACCCAGGTGGTAACCTGGTAGTTCTGATATCACTGAGCTACTCAAAAGACGTCTTGAGAGTAGGGCATTATCAAATCCCAAATATTACTATTTTGATAATTCTAATTAGTGTTATAAATTAAATTAGTAATCATGAATTATATAATTTTATTTAAGAGTCTTTATCCCATTTAATTTACAATATTGACTTATGACTATTGAATCATTTAATTGATACCCTTCATAGAACTAATAATGTATAGATCTAACAAAACAAAGCAATTATAAAAGTAACCTATAATAAGAGTTTTAATTGATAAGAGATAACTTGTACATAGAACCAAGAAAAAATTCAAGAAACTATTAAAATAAAATAAAATTACAACTTAAGTAATATTCAAGACTTATTTTTAAATCAACCATAACTTCTTTATATTTTTTGAAATTATAATTTTTAAGATGAACGAGCCCACAATTACGGGTCTTTTTTTGTTCCAACAAATACCAACTATTAGGAAATACAATGGCTTATTTGATTCAAAAACTAAAAGGATTGTTGAAACAACAATCACAAGCAAGACGCCTTCCATTCATATGCGATAGGATTAAATGATATTGAATGACAGATTCTTCATCTCATTATGTCCCTGAAGAAATCAAATATGTGAATACTCTAACTCTAAGCTTTATGATTTTGTTAGTATTCTATCTTAATTCTACCCAATTCTTTTATCTCAACAAAAGGTTCATTTATATACAATAATCGCATCATAGTGGATATAGTTTAGTGGTAAAAGTGTGATTCGTTCTAGTATCTCTAATAGTTAAGGGATCTCTCGGATCATATTCTGATCAAAACTTCGTTTCTTAAAAGGATTAGATTAACTCTTTTCCATCTCAATGAAAAATTCGAAGAAGAATAGATATTCTCATTATTTCTATTCAAGCGTTACTTAGAAATTGAAAATTTAGATTATTAGATTATGAAACATAATTTTTTTAATTGGATCAAGACTTCCCAATTAAATGAGTATAAGTAAAGGATCTATGGATAAAAAAAATACAGAAAAATTTGTTTCTAATCGTAACTAAACCTTCCATTTTTTGTTTGCTTTGCATAATCGGAATTACAGCAAAATAAGTATTTAAGTATTAAATTACGTATTAAATGATGGCTTTAGTTTACTACAGTCATTGAAAACTTGTTTTAACTCCATGAAAACAAAAAACTTTTTCTAAGAATTCTTTCAAATAGAAATAAACAACCGAAGTAATTAGAAAAATTATTAAAATCCCTATAAAGAGCACGTTGTTTTGAATGCACTAAAATAGTAAAAGGTTGACATAGATGTTATAAGTCCTTTTTTTTTGCTCACGCAGTATAACTCGATATTTTTCCATATTCCATGGAAAAGCCGAATGAAATCAAAGTTTTATATTCGGTTTTGAATTAGAGATGTTAAAAATGATAACTCAACAACGACTATAACCCCTAGCCTATACATATATGTGTGTAAATAAGTATGGTCAATAATCTAATAAGATGTGGTATTACTTGTGTTAATTTCTAGTAGGATATTCACATATATAATTCATCTTCACCAAGCTTATCTATACATTCACATTTGCAACAGTAGCCATAAGGCTAATAAACATATCATTACAGAATGCTAAAAGAAAAGATAGGATCAGGCCATAATCCAAAGAGTGTTCACTAAACTCCATGAATATAGTACCTTGAAGGCAAACCGCTAAGGTTATGGTTTCTGCCATGGTGATACTTATCAAAGCACTTGAAAGAAGTGGGATTCACCTGCAAGAACATGTAGTTGCCGGTAAAAAGATCACCAATATGACCTTTCCCTTCTTTCAATCTCTTCAAAACCGTGGCACATGAAACTCTGACCAACCTGGCTTTCCTCTTCAAGAATCTCTTCAAGCTTGGAACTTTAAGCCTGAATCTCCTTCTTGAATGCACCCTCCTGAACTTGAACCAGTTTCTTGATCTCACAATCAACCTCTCGTTTCCCTCGTATTCATCGAGCATGCCTTCATCTTTCAGTCTTTGGTATCGAAATTTGACGGCTGAGGACATGTCAAGTGCAGAGATGAAAGAAACAGAAGATGGAGTTCAATGAGACAGCTCAAAGCCTCAAACCCCTTCCTATGGTTGAATTCCTGACTCACTGAGATGTGAAGAGGGGTCAGCATTTAAGAGATGGTTGAGAACATTTAATGCAGGAGAAAGTTGGTCAACATGGCTTTATTTTGCAGTCCATTATGGTCATCCCTCACAACTACTCTCGCTACGAAGTTACGTTTTGTTCCAGCCCACAGAGCCAAGAGTTAAACCTCGTGAGTTTTATCATCTACTCACCTAATTTTGTTACTTTTTGACATACAACCTACGTTTAGATGTGACTCGAGTTGGTCATCTGTCGTGACACTTTAGTGTTAGTTTCCTCGTTAGGCATAACTGTGAGTTTCCTGGCTCTCAGAACAACTCGTTCATTTTGTATCAAGGTGAGTAAATGGTTTGAAAATGACATGGAACTGCATGAATGGGCATCGAACTACCTGCAATTTGGAGAAACCTCAACGAGGGAACTTACGTAGGTCGCATTTGGAATTTGGATATGACATAAAACCAGTTTAACAGCAACTAAGATTCCTATAATCATGGTAACTTCAGGTGACCGCAAATAGAGATAAAAGTTGGCGAAAGTAAATTGTGTACTTGGACTTTAATGCCTACTGTTAGCAGAGGAAACCAAAACCAGCACAGGAACAGAAACTGGAGATTGGACACTAGCTTAGCACTAAAAGATTCAACCAACTACACCTACTTCATAACTCGCTCAAAATCAATAACATTTGACTTTCAAATCCTCACAATGTCAGAATCACTAACATAAGACTTGCAGAATGTATTTTTCTACAACTTTTTGACACCAACGTATTGTCCCAGTCTGTGTCCCCCAAATCCTGCAAGCTTGAACATCACTTTCAATCAAAAGCCTGCATGGTACACATTTGTTTTGTATTGCTTTAATCACTAGCCAGCCTTCAACCGCCAGCAATGGAAGGGCAAGCTGGAAAGATAGAATTCAGTTGAAAACAGTATGTACATAACCGCTGTTTCATCGCTTTTATCGCATTTTGAGCGCATAAACCGAAACCAGCAAGGCCAACACATTGAATGAACAAAATGAATCATAAAGATTAATGGAAAGGCCAAAAGGTTTAGTTGCAGGTTAGTAAAGTTTTAATCTCATCTCGATCGGACCTCGACAGATAGGACACAACTGAAGGCTTTCTCCACATTCACAACATGTCTGACAGGAAAATCCAGAAGGATAATGTTTGATTAGTACGTTTCTGTGCTATAATATGAGAGAAAAAGATAGAGAAACACTACCTGATGGCCACATCCAAAGGCCATATCCTTCGCATTCGAGAGGCAAACAGGGCAAACCTGGCCATAACCATGCAGAGTTAATCTTTTTATGCTGTCAAATTTGCACAAATAATGGCTATAACATATGTTTACTAATAAAGTCAGGCAAGGATCATGTATAGAAAAGGCCAGCGAACAAACGTTCAAGGCTTTCACAGTTTGGTACAATTACAAATTCTTGGTTACAGAGATCTGAAATGCTGTTAGGTTAAAATTATAGCACATTAAAAAACGTAGGAATTGATGACACAACCTTCAGTTGAAAGTGACTTACTTGGTTATCATACGACGAACTTACGGGTGGGGGAGCTGAATTCACTGGTTGGCTGTCTCCTTCATAAGGAGGTACACTTGGCTTAAAGCTGGAATGGTTATCATACAACGAACTTATGGGTGGGGGAGCTGAACTCACTGGTTGTCTGTCTCCTTCATAAGGAGGTACACTTGGCTTAAAGCTGGAAGAATGATAATATGCTGAGCTGCTGGAAGAATGGTATGGTTTTGAGCCGCTGGAAGACGATTCACTATACAACGGGGGAGGGAGGGGAACTCTCTGCAGAGCAATTCCCTTCCGATGACTGTGAAGTTAAAACAATAAGTAAATGAATGTGTATGTTCCAAGTTTTCTAGAGAAAAGAAAATAAACAGTCCTTTTACCCCAACAAATTAAGCTCCATTGTAGCCTTATACTGAGTAGGAATTTCCATTAGAGCAGCAAGAGCAAATTCTGTCTCCTTTCGAGATGCATTAGAATTCTTCGACATAATTTCCGTGAAATTCACAAACTAAAAGGAAGATTAAAGAAGTGAAGGTTCAACACAACATTCAAGACATTTGAAGAGTTTCACAGGAAAAGAAGAAAAGAACGTAAACACAAAATTACCTGGAAGTTATCAAACTCTCGAGTGGGGATGTTATCATCAAATTCCTTCATTGTGTCCCATGGCCCATCACCAACACCGACCAAAATAATGGATAATGGGAGCTTGCTGAGATCACAAAAAGGAAAAGTAAATTAGGAAACCTCATACGGTAGAAAGAGGAAAAAGAAGTGAAAGAAAGATTCCAGGAGAAAACTTGAATTCACACCTTGCTTCTACGATGGCTTGAACAGTCTTCTGCTCTTGTGGACTAAGCCGGCCACTTTCAGTGTCAACACTTCTAGTAACCTGAGACAAGCATTAACTAGTAAATGATAAATTCTCAAGAGTATAAAATTAGGTGCATTAAATAGATAATTCCAATGGTAACACAAAATGGAACAGCTCATGTTAGCATCTTTTAATTCTCTCCAAAATCATGCTAACATTAGAACATTTACAAGAGAAGTTTATGTATAATACTGCTTAATGTACATACCTGCCCATCTGCAATTATCACCAATACATGGTACTGACCACCACTCTGCTCTACAATAGTCATTGCCATTTCAATGATAGGTGCAAAAGATGTTGGGCCTGCCACCAAATAACGACAGTAACCAGTTTAAGGACCGGTTAACAATTTCAAGAAATGCTTTCAGGTGAGAAAACGAGAATCTAAATAGTACGACTCAAACCTGCAAGCCGCAAATGAGGCACAATCTCTCTATACCGACTTAATACTTCCTCAAATCCATTACAAAACCTCTCCTCTGGATAGAAACTGAAAACATCTTGATCATGTGTTGATGCTGAGGATATAAAGGTATAAAACTTAGTAAGGCCTATTTGTGTCAGTCAAATCCTCATAGCGAAGTAAATTAACAAAGTCATACCATCCCCAAATCCAAAACAAGGAATCAAGTTGTCCTCATCAAAAGCAGCTAAAGTTTTCCCAATGATGGATATGGCTTGTTCATATGGATTTAAACCATCTCCAATATGATGCAGGCTCCGTCTATTAAATGACTTTGCACCTGCTCATCAAATGAACAACAAATTAATAATATAAAATAACTCAAATTAGCTCAGAACAAACATTTTTGCCATGGAATATAAGAACTAACCTGTCCACTCATTACTCTTCGTGAAATCAACACCAATAATAAGATTTGAAGACTCAAGACCAGCATGTGCAAGAGCTGCCGTCACCTAAATAATTCTACAGATTAGGATTTGTTATGCAAATTTTTACAGTCAATTACATATGAAAATCAAACCTACTGCATTTGCTTGTTATGCTACCTGGTCCAAAGATTTGTATTCATCAGCAATCTTGGAATACTTTCTATCAAGCCGCTTTCTATCACCACCATACTCTTGAGAAGATGGATAATACTGCTGCGAGGACCCATATGATTGCTGTGGTGCATAGCTGTAGTTATAACTGTCTTGATCATACGATGGCTGAGAATAGGCCTGCTGTCCCCATGAAGAGGAATCTGAACGGAGAGAAGAATCAGACCTCCATGTTTCTTCCTTTGAATTTCTTGCACCCATCAACTTAATTGTCTATAGAAATCCACCTAGATTCGAAGGAAAACAGAATAAGACCCACTTAAATCTCCGCAAAATCGACACAAAACCCACCAAAAAGTTATTACTTTACTCGAACAAGTCAATGAAATATCTAGAGAACCAAAACTTTTTGAACACGAAGTCCCCCATTTTATTTTGCAAACAAACCGACTCCCATAGAACTGAAACAACCAAGATATTTACTATATTCCCGATCTAAACGCAAACACTTCCACGATGCTTATGCTGGATTACTCACGTAACCGTTGACCAAGCCTCGAGATTCAGACCTTATCGGTAAGTTTCAAACTTTTCATTCCTTGTCAAACACTACTCTAATACGACACGCACCAGAATGGTTTCGTAGCCACAAAGACTCCAACTTTGGCAGGAAAATAAATGCCAAATGGCAACCCAGTTGCGTTCCATAACACCCTTACTTCTATCACCAGTTTTATATAAAACGTTAACAAAATAGCGTCAATATCAATCTCTTTATGCGATATCAACTCTAAACAGATCAATTCCTCCCACACTAAGCAACACTTCTCGAGAACCACCAGCTTTACAGGCTAATGCAGCAGTATTAGCACAACCCCCACACACCACCCTTGCCACCACCACGCACTCCAAATGGGAAGAAAGAGAATAAAATGGTGGGTCTAATTCAGAACAACCGCATTCTTGGGATCTAATCCAAAAAATGAACCTTTGAATATCCAGTTATAAACAACACAAGAAAAGCTTAACTTGCCAGAAAAAAAAAAATTCGCACAATCCAAATAATGCGTACCCAATATGTCCCTGAGAAGCAGGCGGTGAGTCCCTATCAATTCCTTCTTTGAACAATAAACCAAGAAGATTATAACGAAATGTTAACGACAGCAAAACGTTATAATGGAAGAATCACATCAAAGAAGAAGATAAAATTAATTGCTGAAAGATTGTTCGTGGCCGTTGAGCTAGTTTACTTTGAAAGAGCGACAGAGACTCTGCAACGGCGGATCTGATGCAGAGTTATTAATTATTTTAATGAAAAGTTTGAATCTTCACACAGGAACGTCAAAGGAAGAAAAGGAGACAAAGTGAAACTGCTTTATGAGGGAATGGTGTCAGTAGTATAGAATTAATTGTTGGATGGGTATGGACTGCACATGGCAAGAATTCTGTGGGTTCTAACTTCCAAGAACGTGTTTTTACAACCGACACCGCGATAGTAGCTGTGGCGGATGATGGTGGATGAGGATGCCGTCGTTTTCATAAAAGGGAGGATAATTGTGAGCCGTAATGGATAGGGATGATTAAAATTTAAAATTATGCAAGTATTTATAAATTATATTTATTTAATAAAGTTTTAAATTTCTTTCAAAATTTCGTAAATTATTAATTGATTGTCACATATATTTAATTATATTATTTTCAATTATATTTGCGTTCAAATAAAACGGCATATGGCTATTTATTTAAATAAACTTCGAAGCACCTTTCAGCAACTTTCATGAGGGGCCTTAGGAGGGAGGTTAGTTAGATTCACGCATGAGGGAGGTATGCGAAAATACTAAGGCAAACGTGGGCGAGTGTGATCAGACTTAGTGCGAATTTTGATAGAGTCTCGGACCTAGTGAAAATTGACTCGGCACAAACTAAGGACTTGATGGACTAAGGACTTAGACTATGCTCGGATGGATGGACCACAACTAACGGACTTGTTGTGGGAAGCAATGAATCGGGCTAGTGTGTTATGTAGACTTCGACGAAATCACACTGCATCATCAGCGGATAGAGATCGTGGGAAGATCTTGGATGATGTGGCGATGACGAGGAGCTAGAGTTACAGTGGAACACAACATCTGAAGATAGTAGATATCTTCGCGGATAAGGATGCTAGTTTCTTAGTTGAATGTAATCTTTATCTTTTTGTTATCTTGTAAGATTATATCTTATCAGTTAGAGTCCTATTTAGATTGAGGTGTTATCTAATTGGTTCATATGATGTAATCTGATAGAGATAGACGTGATCTCTAGGCAGATTAGTTTGAGTGGGATTAGGTAGTTCAGATTAAGTGGAATTCTGAATGTAACTTGACTCCTGAGTCAAGAGGCCTATATATAGCTCATTCGAGCTTTGCTCTCGAAAATTCACAAAGAGAGCATTCCTTGTATTCTTTTGAGGGAAAGTAATATAAAGGTTAGTTTTAGCCGTATTTCTGTTGTTCCTGGGTTGCCTATCTTTTCTTATTGCTTTCTTAAGCATTGTTTTTTCAAGTTAGCGAGTGAAACACTTTGAAGGTCATTGAAGGCTGAGTCTCGCTTAAGCAGACTAAGTGAGACTGCCCTACAAAAGGTAGTTGGCGATAGAATTAAGAGAAAGTTCGAGTCTCAAGGTGACCTTTGTAACAATAGGGATGATTAAAATTTAAAATTATGCAAGTATTTATAAATTATATTTATTTAATAAAGTTTTAAATTTCTTTCAAAATTTGGTAAATTATTAATTGATTGTCACATATATTTAATTATATTATTTTCAATTATATTTGTGTTCAAATAAAACAACATATGGCTATTTATTTAAATTAAAATAATTTAATAAAATTTTATTCAATAAATTTTTTAATTAAATTTTAAAATTTTTTATAAATAAAGATAATCTTTAGCCGATTTTATTACGATATAATACTAATTAAACCTTTTAAACTTTAATCATTACTTAATTCTATCGCAAGGCTAATCAGTGTGTCAAATGACTCTCGAATTGTACTCTTTCATTACCAATAAGGTATCATAAATTGGAGAGTTTCTTGAACAGTCAAACTTTTTATTTCCATCTTTTTGGTCCAACTTTTTGATTGATCTGCTTCTATTTCTATCTTTCTGTAAGCGATCTCAGGCTTTTTCTAACTATTCAATGGCCTCCTTGCATAATTCTTCTAAATTTCTAATAGTAGTCAAAATTTTATTTTTTTGATTATCTAATAAATCATTTAATGAAAGTCAATTCTTTTTCTATTCGTTGCAAAACTTCCATGATCTCTTCCTAAACCAAACACGAATCTTTCGATTCATTTAGCTATTGTGCTCAATTATTTTAATTACTTATAAGTTTGGCTTTCAAAATTTCAATTCAATTTAATATAGTAACTCTTGTTGTTAAAACCGATAAATTTATTAATTAATTAATCCATTTTTATTAATTATAAACTCATATAAACTAAAATAAATAAATAAATTTTTATTTAATAACTTCTTTTTTTAATTAAAAATTTCAAATTTTTTGATAACTAAGAACAATATCTTATAATCATATTTTAAAATTTTAATTTTATTTAATCTTTAGCTAGTCACAGAATTTACAAGAATTTTTTGTTGTAAAACTAGAAAATAGGGAAAGCAGTTAAATCCTGTGTGTTTTACCATATTTACAAGTGAATAAGAATTTTCACAAATTGTTAATACGACAGTTTTTGAG
>JANQBM010000221.1:2603335-2616447 GCA_025594535.1 Erythroxylum domingense | reverse complement strand
GTATTTGAATATGCTCTTTGCATTCTTTAGTAGTGCCAAGGAAAGTTTTGCCATCACTTGTGGAAATTTCTCAAGAATATGCTTACCAATCCAAACATCCAACAAACTGCAATGAAACTTCTTGGAAGTTGCCTAAGAAAAACAAACTTGGAAGATATTATATGCTTCTTGTGGGTACATGGGCTGTAATTATTTCCTTTTTTAACAAACACTTTCGTATTGTACATCTAACTTGGCCCATGCTATTAATACCTTCAATTTGGTTAATACCATTAACACATTGAATTATTCATTAACTCTTCCTTTCTATGTTCGTGCCAATTCCAAAATTGTGAAATCTTATCAAAGAGGGTCATTCTTTAAGTTTGAAGTTAATCACCCCAGTCAAGAAGTTTGCATTTTTCAATCTTGGATTAAAGATAAAAATACAAATATTTTGAATGACTAACTCCTAAAAGTATACCCAAATGGTAGAATTTCAAAAGCAGAAGAAAGGAGGTACGTCATTTAGTTTTTGTTAACTTGAATTAATTAACCTGACGTGTATTAAGTGAAATCGTTTAATGATCGTTTTTTAAAATACGTGATAAATCATATTAATTAATTTAATAGAAACATTAACGTCGGGTTAAAATTTAAAAAATTAAAAATTGAGTATGTAATTGTTATTTTTTAAAGTTCGGGTCATAATTACAAATTGAACAAAGTTTTTAAAAAATTTTAATTAATCCTATTTTATATTTCATAGTTTATATCTCCTCCTACTTGTAACATATGTAAAAACAAACAGAAACAATGACTTTTGGATAGGCCTGTCCGGTTCGAATTTGTATAATACGAGGCACGACCTGTTTAATATGTTTTATCCAATACCTGTTCTTCTTCCAAGTCTTCCATCTGTGTGTGTGAGCTGTCTGAAGGAACAGAAACTAGAAATGCCTTTGAAATTACCAAAGATTCCTTCCAACTAAGCTTTATAGTAAACAACATATTTTTCTTTGTTATTGTCTAACAAAGAACAATGATCTAATTATCTATAACTTAAATTATTTTTAAATGATTGACTTAAATTAGATTATTTTTAATAATGAAATAATATTATTTCATACGTCAATCTGCTAATGTACATCTTAAATGAAAGATCAAATCTCCTGTATCGACTATGATATTCCTATCATGTTCTATTAAATCTCATCTACATATTTAAGTAGAGTCCACATAAATATATGGATTGGATTTAATAAAACTGGAACAAAATGTTTGATGTGCTTAAACTATGCCACGGTGACCTTACGAAGAGACAAAATAGCACTATAACATGGACTGATTTATCAAAATCTCATCTTTAGTAACTAAATATGGTTGGTGTGAGTGGTTTAGTACTCTCATCCATT
This sequence comes from Erythroxylum domingense, assembly GCA_025594535.1. NCBI lineage: Eukaryota > Viridiplantae > Streptophyta > Magnoliopsida > Malpighiales > Erythroxylaceae > Erythroxylum > Erythroxylum domingense. The sequence continues at coordinate 2,615,053 of JANQBM010000221.1, read as the reverse complement.
AATTAGAGTTTTCAAGTTCGAGCCCTATGAATGAAGAAACTTATTTGGCCAGTACTTTACCTCTTACAGATTGACCTGGTGCGAGAGGGGATTAGTCTTGGTATGAATCGCTTAAAAGCGTCTTCCCATAATTGAGACCCTTGCAGGACACTTCGTGAACTAACTAAAAATAAAAAAACTCACCTTTAATTTTTATTTAATTATTTTTAACTAAACTTTAAATTTTTATGTGAGTAAAGATATTCTCTGAAAATTATATTTTAAATTTTTTAATTTTATTTAATTAAAATATTTTAATTCATTTTTATTTAATTATTATTTTTAAAATAGTTTTTAATTATATTTCAAAATTTAAATTTTATTTAATTTATAATTATTTTATGATGTTTAATATCAGTTAAACCTAAATCGATTAAGTCAACCCAACTCGTCAACTCAAATAATCGTTAATTATTTTTTAAATGTTTATTTTGATTGTAGAAATATATTTAATTTAACACGGGGAATTAGAAAACGGCTGCACTGACTGCGTCAAAAAGCGCGTACAACTTCAACAGTCACCGCACCGGAAATCACGTCAGTCTACTCGAAAATTCCCCTAACTGCCCCTTTTAGGAACCGTACTGAGACAGTCGACCAGACAAAGATCGTCAGGGACATTACAGTAAATAGCCAAACAACAAGAACAACCCTTTTAACTTCGCTAGAACAAAGGCCTCATCCGCGAGGAGATTTAAGTTCCGTAATATTAATATTACGGTTACATTAAGTAAATCATTTACTGGGTGTATTTAAGAATATTGATTAGAGGAAGGCAAATCGAAAATTACCACACAATAAATTGAATAATGATTATAATTCAAAATATTAAAACTTTAATCTTCGTAATAGGAATTGGACTAGGTTGGGTTTCAGTTATGAGCGTGTGTTTCTAGGAAACTAGTGTGTTTCTACGTGTGTGTATATTATATAGATAGATAGATAGATGTATGTGTATACGTTTATTTGGAGTACAAAGAAAGAGTTTTTATCTGGTGAAGGAAGCCAAAATAACACCAAACTGCAAGAAATAGGAAGAAGGAATAACGTTGAAGGGCTGTAATTGTTGGGAAGAATCAATCTAACTTTAGGATCCTGGGATTTTTTGGGATTACGAAGATTTTTCCTCTAGTTGAAGAAGAGAACGAAAGTGGGTTTGATCAGGATTTCATTAGGATATCCGAAAATCCCAAGTGGGATAGAGAGAGAGAGAGAGAGAGAGTGTGTGTTGTGTGTGGATGGTGTTTTTGCTGGAGGCTAGTGTTTATACTGGTTGTTGAATCATCATGTTTGATGCATACTATAATTCTAAGAAGAAGACTGATGACATATGTGAAGACGTTTGCGGCCAGGTACTGCTTTTTTGCTTACTCCTAGAAACTTCCATGTTTTTTTGGATTTATGTTAGAGTTTGTTCGGATTACTCGTTGCTTAAATGCATGTGGATTTTCTGGGTTTTTGAAGTTGTTTTTGCCTATCCAAACTTTCGCAAGTTCTGATCACCCTTTTGTTCGCTATACACTGATTACATGGGAAAATTGAACCAGAGGTGTGAGATTTTACATAATCTCCCTACTTCACAAGCTGAAGACTTTGCAATTCTGTGCTATATTTTGGATTATATAGACCTTTTGATGTATCAGTTTGAGATTCGGTGAAATGGCTGCAAGTTTTGATTTATGCCTTCGCATGACTTTATATACCATTAGAACTCTGTTTTGTCAGTTCATAAAGGGCATATTTGAAACGTTTTATATGTATATTCTCTTCTTTGTTAAAATGTAATTGATCACATTTAATCTTGATATCTTAGGAACTTTTTGTTTGAACTGCAGCAGACCTCCCGTGCAGCTTTGAGCATGTCTAGACTCAGGTGCATCTGTCGAGGGCTGGATTTGAAGGCGTGCATATTCATGTTCGTAGTTGTCCCTTTGGGACTCTTCGGCATCTATTTGCACGGACCAACTGTGTCCTGTTTCCTCAGACCATTATGGGACTCTGGTCCGAAGCCTTTTGAAATGCTTCCTCACTATTATCATGAGAATGTGTCGATGGAGACTCTCTGCAGGCTTCACGGGTGGGGGATTCGTGAATCGCCAAGGCGGGTTTATGATGCGGTGCTGTTCAGTATTGAACAGGAGATGCTCACTGTTAGGTGGAAGGAATTATTTCCTTACGTAAATGAGTTTGTACTTCTGGAGTCGAATTCAACATTCACCGGCCTACCTAAAGCATTGATCTTTGCAGCTAACCGGGACAAATTCAAATTTATGGAGTCCAAATTGACTTACGGGACTGTTGGAGGGAGATTCAGGAAAGGGGAAAATCCATTTGTGGAGGAGGCATATCAGAGGGTAGCATTAGATCGACTTATAAGAATAGCGGGTATAGAAGATGATGATTTGCTTATAATGTCTGATGTTGATGAGATCCCTAGTGGCCACACCATAAATCTCTTGAGGTGGTGTGATGACACCCCACCTGTACTTCATCTTCAAATGAGTAACTACATGTACTCTTTCGAGTATCGTTATGATGACAAGAGTTGGCGAGCTTCGGTTCACAGGTACCAGAAGGGAAAAACTAGGTATGCACATTATCGTCAATCAAATCTTCTGCTGGCAGATTCAGGGTGGCATTGCAGCTTTTGCTTTCGTCACATCAGTGAGTTCATATTCAAGATGAAAGCTTACAGTCATTACGATCGGGTTAGGTTCTCTCATTACTTGAATCCTGAAAGAGTTCAGGACGTCATCTGCAAAGGAACTAACCTATTTGACATGATTCCTGAGGAATACACTTTTAAAGAAATGATTGGCAAGATGGGTCCTATTCCGCGTTCTTATTCTGCAGTTCATCTTCCTGCATACTTATTGGATCACTCTGAGGAGTACAAATTTCTCTTGCCTGGAAACTGCAGGAGAGATAGTGGCTGATAAAAAATTAGGTAACTTTTGTTAACGTCAATCTATATCGTGCATTGCACGAAAAAAGAACACACCCCAGTAAGACAGTACAGATATACCTTGTCTAATTTCTGGTTGGAACAATGGTGGGTTGGTTCCGGAGGAACTAGGGGTAAAACATGTTTAGTTTGCTTGTCCTAAGTTTCTTCCACGATGGAGTTGCAAGGGGGGTGTAGCTTGTTCTGAGGATTGCTTTGCAGCTATTGCAGAAGAATGGTGTTGAGATCTTCCCAGGTTTTGCCTGATAGGAATGTTACTTTTGGCTGACTAATTTATCCTTTTATTTTGAGCTGATCTGTAACATTTGATTTCCTATAAATTCCAATAATATAGATCAACCTGCTGATTCCTTCATCTGGGCTATTTCTCTTTTCCTTTTTAGTTCACAGTATTCTAAGGACTAATTCTACTCAATCATTTTGCTTTTTCTCGCTGTTACATCTGTCATTCGGATATATCTTCTCTTTGTTTCTCTTTCTCAAGCTTACGGTGAGTTACGGACAGAGTTCGAACAGGTCAATTCAAATATAATTTGTCAATATATACATACTTAAAAATAGGGGGAAAAGCATCAACCTTTTTAATAGTTTCAACTCAATTTGCGAATTGTGGTCCATAAGCACCAGTCTTTGTGTGGAAGAATTCGAGTCGTGGCATCGGGAACTTCTCTTCACCACGTCCATAGTGACTTGGTCCTCCGTTCTTGTTTGACGTTTGAATTGTATTTATACTTTTCTTAATCTTTTAATCCTAGTATTTGTTATTTTAATCATCTGGTATAAGACTCGGTGCTTTGAGGAATTTCCATGGCAGAATCATTATTATGGCTACGGGGGCCATCCACTAAAGAGACATCTCACAGCAAATGAGTGAGCGAGGGAAGAAAAAGGTTTTCGTCTTTTAGTATCACAATTCTTTTTCTGACAACTCGTGCCACAAATTGAGTGCTCATATGATGTGTTGTCTAGTGTTCAACAGTTCTAGTATTATTAACAATTTTGAAGATCGACTCGGAATCTAAAAGTAGGCATATCAACAGATCGAGATTGGGCCGGGCCGGGCTGGCTTGTAGCCCGGTGACATAGATCTTGATCTTAGTTATGGCTCAACAGATTACTAGAAAAATTTTAAAACGCCGTTATTTTGAAATAAATGGACGCGTTATAGACCGGGTTGTTATTATCATCCCAATCTAATACCAATTCATTGATTCGATCATTGATATTACTATCAATTTTTCAACTGTACTAGTATTGTTAATAATTTTGAAGATTGACTCAAAATTTAATACTAGGCATGTCAATAAGATAGGTTAGGGTTAGATTAGATAGACCCGTGACTTCGATAGCTCAACCTTTGACTTTGGCTATGACTCGATGGACTACAAAAAATTTTTTAAAACAACGTCATTTTGTAAAAAATAGGTGAATTATAGACCGGGCTGTTATTGCCATCTTTATCTAATACCAATTCATTGATTCGATAACTGGTATTACTATTAATTTCTCAAAAAATTTTAATTAATTTTTTACAGCTTGTATAAAAATTTAAAAGTTATTTGTACTACATATTTACTAAATATTATGTGAATGACTTTTATTAGTCACGTTAACAAAAAATAATGTTTAACTTAATTTATATTTATTTTAAAAAGATTAGTGATTAGATTAAAAATTTTAAAACTAAATAAAAAAACTTTTAAAATAAATTTAAATATAATATCCTTTTCTAAATTATCTAATAATAATTTGATAGACATTATTATTGATTTTAAGTTATTAGGTTTAGGCAATGGTTACAAAACTTTACTATCAGTTTAATCGTAAAAATTTTAAATTGTTTAATTAATTAGTTAATTTTTATAAATTAATAAATTTTTATAAACTAAAATAAATCAATTAATTTTTACTTAAAATTTAATTTTTTAATTAAATCTCAAATTTTTCAGATGTATATACGAGTACAATTATATTTTAAATTCTTTAATTTTATTCAATCTTTACTCGATTTTATGATGGTCTAATATTGGTTAAACATTTTTAAGGTTAAATTTTTTATCTTATCGGTTTAACTTCTAATCCGATTTTTAAAACATTAAATTTAGGTTTAATAATAGATTAAGTTGTGCGAGTCGAATCTTACTTAAATTTAATACCCCTTAAATTAATTGCAAATCATTAACTCTTATGTCCAATTATTGAGAACGCGTATGTATGCATCTTCTACCCTAGTTAACTAATTTTTACTATATTTTATTAAATTTTATCTACACATTTATATAGGGTCTAAATAAATGTATGAATCAAATTAATTAAAATAAAATTGAAACCTCTTAATGAGAACAGAGTGCTCTTCAGCTCCAACGTGATCAAATCCTCTCTATCAATTAATCTATTTTAACCATAATTTTTAAATATTTAATTATTGGTAATAAATAAAAACCAGATGAATTCTAAACAATTCTACACTTTATTTTTAAAAGAGGGCATAGGTATAAGTTGGAATTAAATATTAAGAATAAGAGACAAAGGATAAGGAATATTATTAGAATATTATCACATTATTATCAAGATATTTTCAATATATCAATTCTTATCGGAATATTTTCATTGATTCTTTTATTCTTATCATAAAAATTATTAATAATTATTTAAAAATTAATAATTTAACAAATATTTGAAATTTTTATTAATTATTTATAAAATATAAATATTTTAATGAATTATTTTCAAAATAAATCATATAATAACTAAATATAAGTAACAAAATTTCTCATTATTATTTTTAATATTTAATACTAAATATTAACAATTTCATACCAAATACGTATAATTACTAATTTCATTCCTATTTTAATTCTCGTTTTTCGTTTCTATTCCTATTTTTTTATTCTGATTCTTTCGTTGGGGATTATCTTGCCTATGATAAGGTGGAGGCATAGCAAATTAAATTGAAATTAAAATTGCTTTTGTTTACACCTAACTAATTAATATCAACTTATTTAAAATAAAAATATCAATGCTTATAATGAAAAATTATTGGTTAGTCTCATCAACTATTTTATACTTCTTCATATTTATTTAAGGGACAGCAGATTCAAATTTTTCTATTTTTTAATTTTAGTTTTTTTTTCAAAATTCGTATAAATTAAGTTTAAATATTGTTTTTTGACGTAACTAATAAGTAGACATTTGTATCAGATTTAATTTACACGTTATATTAGTAAAAAGAATCATGAGACTTGATTTATAAAAAAATTTAAAAAGTTAATTATTAAATTTAAAATTTTAAAAATTTTCTATTAAATTTAAAAATTCAAAAAATTAGATACATTTGAATTTGTTATCTCTTTATTTAATAAATAAGCAATTCCGACTCAAAAAAAAAGAAAGAGAACTTGGTGTCTATTGTTTAAATAGTGTTGTGTATGATTATGATCAAATCTCCTGTTCTAGTTATGATATTCTTATCATGTTTTATTAATCTCATCCACGTATTTATGTGGATCCGATATAAATATATGAATGAGATTTAATAGAATAGGGTTGGAACAGATTAACTGGATTAGAGGATTTGAAGAGATATGACTATAGATGTACCTTGAAGCAAAATAAGTCTACTCGGAGTTACAAGTTTCTTAAATCAAATCATCTGTTCTAATTACTCTGTTCTGTTAAATCTCATTCATATATTTATGCGAGGTTCACTTAAATGTGTGGATGAGATTTAATAAAACATAATAAGAACATCGCCTTACATAAATATATGAATAAAATTTAATAAAACATAATAAAAACATTATAATCAGTACAAAAAAACCTAATCTTCAAGTTTCTAGCCCGTGACAAAAGCTATCTGTCCACTATTTAATGTAGGACCTCAAGCCTTGAATATCCATTCTCACGGTTGGTATTTGTAATCAATAACCAGAAATTGAATTTATTACAAGGTGGAAGCAAACGAATTAAGAAGTTTTCCAAAGTTACTTTTGTCAAATGATGGTGTACGAGATGAATTTGATTTTTCATATTTACATTTGTCCAAATGATGATGTAGGACTAGGATATGGTTTTGAAATTTATTCGGTATTGATATTTTAAAATATGTTAATAAAGTCTACTTTATTCTTTAAAATAAAAATTTAAAACATAGAAATCAATTATTAAATGAAGACTAATCAAATTTTCTAATAGATTTAACTTTATTTATATAATTAGAATATAGCTCTATTTCTTGCAAAATTGTTTATAAAAGAAAATATCTTTATCATTATTAACTCATTTTGAAATTTGTCTCCAATATTTAACCCCTTCCGCTTTTGACTCATATGATAATTTGGCAACAATTTGAAATTATTATGTTGCTGTTTGGCAATCAGCAGATTGTATTATAGGTTGTTTGGAAACTTTAGAATTAGATTTATTAACAAATTGAATCCAATTATATTTGTGGGATTGAATTAAATTGAATTTACACTGTTTAAAATAAATCTATAAATATTAGAATTGAATTCAATTATATTGTTTGGAACATAATAAAAATAAATTCAACTACTTCATATGACTTTTTTACCCTTAACAAAAAATAATATGTAATCAATGTGTATGTATTTTGTAGTAATTTGTATATTTATGATGTGTATATTTGGGAAAAGAATTTTTAATGTTTTGAAAAGAATTGACTCTTCAATTCACACACAAAATCGGACTATTTGAGATGTGAATTAAATTTATAAAGTAAATGAGATTCAATTACGTGGTTAAATTCAAATCATCTCTTTTTTAGCATTCCCAACGTATGAAATGAATTCAATTACATAAAATTAAAGAATTGAATCCAATTCATTAGATTCCAAACGGCCTGTTAGCTGATTTTGTCAGCGTTTAGCTGACAGTGGATTAATACGGTTGATTTGACTAGCTAGGGAATAACATAAGTTGTTTATTTAAAGATGTTTGTAAAATTAACTATTTAATATTGGTTGTTTATGTGTAAAATTACTTATAAAGGGCATGACTTAAAATAAAGAATTTATAAGGAAATTAGTATTATACCTTAATATTTCTTTAAATATTTTTATAAGAATTTAGATAGAACAAAAGAAGTTAATAACATCATTTAAAACAAATTTGATATTAATTCAACTTCAAAAATTAAAATATTAAATATTAAATTTAAATAATAAACTTACTATTTCTATCTCTATCTCTTTGAATAATTTATAATAACTTTTGGATATAATAATCTTTTAGTTCCTTAGAAGAAAGTGCAACAAGATCGTATTAAAGTATTAATTTATACAAAAGTATCGTCCCAGGAACAACCAAGGTTTAATTAAATTTAAATTATACTAAAACAATCTAAGATCCAATCAATTCGTATTTGATCTTGACTTGGAATTGAAATAGACTGAATTGAGTCAATATTATTAATTTATTTGAAAATTAATAATAAGATAATTCAAAAGAATTTACTTTAAAAATTAATTTTTTCTTTAAATTCAAGCCTTATTCGGTTATTCCTATTGACAAAATTTTCTTTCTTAGCTATCATTCTTATTCTGATGCTTTCTTTTCACAGCAGAGGGTCGGCAGCTAAACCGTGGCCGCCACTTCAGTATAAATTTGTCCCTGCAGAGGCACCTTCACCTAAACACACAACAAATGTTGCTTTTGTACTTCACTTGCGTTCTTGTCTTCTTCTGTTTTGTAATTTTTACATGATCTGAACAAATGGGTTCGGAGTAGAGAAGACAAAAGTGGTATATCATAAATGTTACAAAGGGACATTTGTCCTAAAAATAACAGTAGAGATAGACAATAACATCTGAATTCACCTGAATTGACCCAACCTTATTGGGAAGTCAATGAAAGATATTTGATACTTAGGTGGTTTGGTTGGTTTCCTATGTAAGTTGGCACTTCCTTTGTCAAGACTATTTACTGACTATTGTACCTTAAAGTTACCTAACTACTTCCAGAGGCTGACTTCGTGCCTTTGGACATGATCAGTAACATTGGTTAAAGCAGAAAAACAAACCTCTTGGCTTGTCCTCCATTGTGGTTGCAGGGGTTTCACCAGAATATTCTCTTACACCCATCAATGAACTTGTCCCAGGAGACTCTGGTGGTAAAACCATGTTCTTAGAAGAGAATGTCTGTGCAGGAACAACAGGCTCTGCTGGTGCGAGCGGAAGCATCTGTATAATTTCCCTGAAATTTGGTCGAGCATTCGGCTCCTCGTTCCAACATGAGGTCACGATCTTAGCCAATTCTTGCGGGAGGTTCTCGGAACTGGGTCTCACGTTCTGAAACAATTAAGTAAAGCAGCAAATGATGATTCCTAAACACGCTACTAACCACAGGTATGGAGTGATACCTGAACTTTGGCTAGCCTAACAACTAAATACTCCTGAGATATGCCAACAGTGAGAGGCTGCCGTATCGAGTTCTTACCCTTCTACCAGAATTAGGTAGTCACGTAAAGATCTTACTCCTTGAGAAGAGCATGTTTTCAACATACAATCCCCACTTAAGTTTAAGATATAGAGAACATCGCTCACCTTGAAAGCAGCTGCATATGCGGCCTGCAGATTAGACATGCCTTCAAAAGGCAACTTGTTATGGATAAGCTCCCATAAAACGATTGCAAAGCTATAAACATCAACCTTGTGATTGTAATGTTTCTTCTCACCGTGTCGTAATGTGACTGTGCTATATAGCTGCCAGTGGAAGACTATCAATTAGCATTTCAATCTAAACTTATGAACAGTTGCTGCAAAAGACATTGTTAATGACAAATGAAAGCTCATCAAGCATCAAATATGAACCTCTGGAGCCATCCACCGATAAGTTCCTGTCTCTGCAGTCATCATCTCTGTTAACGACTCCTCTCGGGCTAAACCGAAATCTGCGAGTTTAACAGTCTTGTGATCGGCAGTCAAGATCAAGTTCTCTGTACGATGGAAAGCAATCAAATTGTCATGATCATCTTATGTAAACTTTGAGTCCCAATTGATAAAACTAGACGGATTACATATAACAACTCTCTGATATATCATAGAATGAGTCATTGCTAGTAATTCAAACTTGCTATGCTTAAGCGTCCAACGATCTAATGCTTCAATTTTACATCATACCGGGTTTTAGGTCACGATGAATGATGCCATGGGAGTGCAGGCATTCCATTGCACGAGCAATATCAAGTGCATATCCAACTGCCACATGCATTTCCAACTGCCTTGGTCTCAAGTTCAGTAGGTATTTACGAAGTGTCCCACCTAACAGAAGCTCGGTTACAATCACCATGACAGGTTCCTTGCAAGCACCAATAAACTGCACAGACAATAGAGACATCATTATTCTTTTCATAATATCGTATGAACAATAACAAAGCTTGATCCTTCTATTAAACGGAACAACCTTAACTAGATTTTTGTGTTTAACTCTAGATAACATTGCAATCTCTCTCGCATAACGCGCTTCTTTCTTGGCAATCTCTTCTGGGGATTCTCCTCTATGAACAATTTTAATAGCAACATTTTGATCCTTGTACCTAGGTAGAAGGAAATGGCAATGTCAGCAGAAGAATGCTTGTAATGAGTAGGAGACTCTCCGTGGATTGATCTTAGCCAGAAACAGGAACAAATCTTGAAAGAGAACTTTCGACGGCAATAGGATCATATTAAATCAGAGAAGTAAGTGAAAAAAAGATCAAAACTTGTATTTCAGATACAAAAACAAAGGAAAATCCAAAAGTATTGACTTACTTTCCTTCATATACTTTGGCATGAGCTCCTTCTCCAATCTTTGGCCCAACAAAAAGAAGCTTAGGATCAATCACCCACTTAGCTTCCAAATTAAAATCTCCAGAATAGAACCCATTACTAGATCCCATTTCTGATCCTATACCAGAGATTCAACTCTCATCTGCTGATCCACCAAAACCAATCTTCTCTACCACTCTTTTGAAGTCAAGAAATCCAAGTCAACCTAAACAGATTGGAAACCAACATAAATGAAAAAGATAAGATAGTTTCACACTTGCCCCTGAATTGTACCCCAAAGCAGCGCCCGCAAATCCAGAAAAGATTAGCATTTCCCTTTGTTTGGGAGGCAAAGAATTAAACCCCACATGTTCTAAGAGACAGTAATTTTTTAAAAAATGAAAAACTTTAGTTGAAAAATAGAGAGATACTAGAAACAGAGCAAGGTCCCCAACAAGCTCGGCCAGAAACAGAGCAGTGTATAAAACTATATGTGGAAGTGAAATGGAGTAGGAATAATATAACAAGAAAATATCAATGAAAGATTCAAGTAGAGGGTAGAAAAGACCGACCCAGATTGAGACTTGGACTGATCCAAGTTTCAAAGGTTTAAGTTATTCCAAAAAGGTCTCACTTTGCGCGTATGGAATAGAAGAACTGCTGTGTCGGTTGATGTGTTGATAGATAAAAGCCCGGCAGGATTTAAGGTTGTGACAGACAACTACAGTTAGTTTGAATAGTTTTGGTTTGTTTGGACGTGAAAGAAATATATGATGCAAGAAAATGGACGGTAAAGTGACAGACAGAAACACGCAAAAGCGCCATTGAAAAACTGTTTAGTTGCGTACTTTTACTGTTGTTGAAGATGGTAAGCTCAATTAGAGTTAATTTTAAAATTGCAATTTCCAGATTTATTAATTTCTAAAAAATTCAAATAAAATATTCTTT
>JANQBM010000221.1:2482470-2523122 GCA_025594535.1 Erythroxylum domingense | reverse complement strand
TTGTATCTATTAAATGATTAAATTAAAAGAAAATAACTTTACTTAATAATAATTTGTTATTTAATAAAAATATATTAAATTATTGGAAATTAATTAACCCTACATATTCTATTTATGAATCCTTCAAAAATATTACATTTATCATATGTGATCAAACTTTATTTAATGAAAAGATTCAGAAGACATACTTGATGAAACCTAAGATCATAATGTGAACACAAATGCCATAGAAGTCAATGTTAAGCATAATTATGTTTAAATTGACTTTTTTTAAAATTCTAAGGTCCAGGTAGCTTTGAGGATCTTCAGGATGGATTAATTGTATAATCTTTTAAATATAGGAAATAATTGAAGCCAATTAATTTATCTCCATTCTAATTTCATATTCACACCACCATGTCTTAATCTACTATGTTACAAATGTACTTCATTATGAAATATGAAATGGTTCACTTGACCACCAAACCAATGTAAATACATATATATATATATGATTACCAAAAAGTATACCATGTCTTCATGGCTTCATTAAGCATCTGCTAATTGCTTCCCAAGTAAAATTAATCCAACAAGTTATTCCTCTCCCTACAAAACTACTATAGCTAATGAATCAGGTGATGGAAAAGCCAGAACTAACAGTCAGTTTACATGAGAAGAAGCATTCTCTAATCATCCCCAGTCTCAATGTTTGCACCTTTGAGATGTAAATGCTTCTCTCTCCTCTGAAACTCTGTCAAGCCCTTTCCACTTCCAGTAACACCAACCTTACCATTGGGATCATCAGGAGATTTGAAAATGCTTTCGCGCTTGCGCCCGGAGAAGAAACCGACCTGTAAATACACAGAAGAGATGTGTCATGATCATGAAACAGTAAGGAATGAAGATCTTAGAGATTGAATGTTAATATCCAGTGCCAAACCCCCTTTGACTAGTCTATTTCACTTAGCAACAATCCCTCACCAACCCCCTTTGACAGATAGAAGAAGACCAATCAAAGGAGGAACCGTGTGCCACGGTCCCTCCTTTGCCGTCAGCTACATCATCCTCTTTTTAATGGAGCAAACATCTTTTGCGGTGGTAAATTGTATTTTAAAAAGATTTGAAACTTGGTGAAGAAAATAATTAGATTTGGCACTGGTCTGAAAAAAATTAAAAAGGATTGGCATTGAATGAGTCATTGACTCTTATTATTAATATGTATCCTTTTATAGTGGAATATTCTAAATATTCTATTTAAGAATATCACAATAATAAGAATATTCTAATCCATGGGCTAAACCTAATTAATAACACATCCCCAACCAAACAGCATCACAATCTAGTTTCAGCACTGAACAAAATAATTCCTGGGCAACATGACAATTCTAATAAAAGCCCATATTTATTTTGGTCACAAACAGAAGCACAACATAAGAAAATAATTAATGAAGCCCACCGAAACTATACTGGTATCAAAGCAAAAGTGAAGCATCAAAGCCAATCTTAAGATGCTTCTCACAGGAATTTAACTTAATCACAAAATTATTTGCTCTTATAATTACATACCTTCTTAGTCTTGCCTTTAGTCGTTTGGAACTGCTGCCATGCATTTTGTCGTTTGTTTTGTGCAACCTCAAGTTGCTCTATCCGCATCTTTGACTTAAAAGCATGAATTTTCTTACGCTTTGCAGTTTTCTGTAAATATAGTGGTTAGCAAGTGCAGGAGTTTGTAGGACGCAACAATATCAAATAACTTAATGTTAAGGACTGTAAGCACAGGTACAATGAGAAAGATCATGTTGATAAATTCTTTCGGAGTCTAACCTCAGGCCCTCAACTTGGAGGAAACAAGAAGTTCATGCCAGGGTATCGATTGCAGAGGTGTGATGGAATTCAATGCCAGATTACATCCAAAAGATGACAATAATGTGGAATGGATACTACTGAGCTCACGTTTACACTAAATAAGGTTTTTTTAACTTCCAAGACCAGGGGAAAACAAAATGATCAAGAAATTTTTTTAAATAACACTTTGCTAGATGTGGACACCAATAACCATGAATGGGGCAGCAAGCAGGGTAGACCACCATTAATTACCAAAAAGGAAAAGGCAAGAGAAGGTGGAAGATTAGAAGTCAATGCTTACCACATCCTCAGGATCATCAGGTTCTATACGCAGCTTTGATGGCAAATTCTTTGATTGAAAGTCAGCAGAAGCAGCTTGAGCAATCTTCCGTTTGATAGCTAGTTTAGTAGCTTCAGCAGCTCGTTCAGCTTCCACCAATGCATTGAATTCTATTGGTCGAACATTGTCAGGGTCCACCTGGAATTATCAACTATAAGTGAAAAACTACCATCTGCTGGTTCATAGAAATATATACCAGATAGCAGGACAAATATGAAACAACAAGTAATGCATACAGATGGATTGTGCACAAACTTGCCACACCCTCTACATTACCAAAATAAAACACTCATCTTTAAAGCACCAATTTCATCAAGAGCGGCTACCTTTTGTAAAGGGTACGATTGGTTCTAACTAAATTATATTGCTGAGTCAGGTACCTCAGCTTAAGCCTCCAAAATTCTACAAATCATATTAGTTTAACCTTAATCTCATAATCCTCCCCTTAAATCAACTTAACCTTCCGTCACGCAATCTCGTATAACCGAACTCAAAGAGAGCACAACTTCATTTGGGACATCACAAATGTCTCTACAACAAACCGTCAAAGTTCAACAAATAGTCATCAAGGCTAATTGATATGACTACCTCTAATAACCTCGTTTTACATTAGTTGGTCAAATAAAAATCCACCTTATTAATCAAATAAACCTGAAAAAACACTCAATACTATATGCTCCCATTAAGTATTCAGTGGAATTAATAAGCTTCTTTAAGAAAACTAGAAGTTAAAAAGTTGAAAATTATATACCAGATATCGTTTTATTCAAAACATAGGCATATCATTTAACAAATTTAAGCTAAGAACATAGGCAGGCCAAAACTAAAACTTCTACAAATATTAGAAATTTGAACCAACCCTTGATCTGGAAGTAATCAGATATTTAGGGTACAGTGAGAAGAGTTGTGCGAATCACAAACAATAAAGAAATTGTGGATTTGAAGTTTGGTAGAAGAAACCGCACCTCTTCCTTGTTCCCCCATCCATCATAGGTAACATAGTATCCAAGAGGAGTATGTGCCTCAACAGTTGCATCATACCTAAAGATTTAACTAATCAAACACATTAACGAAAAAAGAGAGTAAAACAAATTACAGAAAATATAAACAAATCCATCAAATTTGCATCTTGATTTTAATTACGTACCACTCTCCATCTTCACTCCATACAGCTTGAACTTTTGTACCCACAGGAAATTTTTCAGTCTGATAAGGTATGCCTGCCTGCTCCTGCTTGGGGTAAAAAGGCATAATATCAGCACCTGAAATGTGCCCATATACACATGCAACCACTATGTATATTACATTCACACTCCCATAAATTCCCTGCACAAAAAAATCGATGCAATTTTCCTCTGTATGAAAAATGATGTACTATAAACTATCACCTTAAGTTGGGAAGAGCTAAGTTTCGTGCTGGTTCCTGCATCAATAGCAGATCCAGAAACATCATTCTGCTTTGCCGTTGCAAGAAGCTCTTCTGTGAGTTCAATGACCTGCAATTCCAAAATTTTAGGTAAATCACAGAAAAACCAACTTTGGATATCATAAAAGCAACTATCCTTAAAACTCGAACTTAGAATCTCAAGGTGAACATCTCATTCAGGTGAGGAAGACAACAGGCTGGGCAATCACAATGCATAGTACACCTGCAAACTGACCAAGATAGAAGTGATAGGCATCTTAATGACGTTCTAAGTTTACACAAATAGCTCAACAATTTTCTTCTATTGTCAGAATTCTCCACAGAATTCTAATTTCTGCATTGCATGAAATTTATTTAGCTTAAAACCACCCTCACCTTGTCAACCCTGGAATGAAAACAAACCTCCATTGAAGCCATTAGCAGCTAAATAATGTTGCATGTTGAGTAACAAGTTGGGTCCTTCAAGAGACGGTGAAGAGATAAAAGAAAAAGAAGCATCAAAATCCCAGACACTCAAATAGCATAATCTACCCAGAATCAAAATATAAGACCCAGAACTAATCCTATAACCTCTAAACACTAGAGAAAAGCTAACAAAGCAGGAATGCTTGTCAACCATCACTTTAACAACTTTTCCCTACAAGTGACTCTAAAAACAGACTCAAGTAGAAGCCAGCTACCCCACAAACGACTCAAATAAAATAAGCATGTCAAAGAAAAATTACCACAAAAGAAGAAAATTATATAAAACGTACAAAGCTTAGCAAAATCTGTAAAAAAATCGTTAAAATCTTCACCTCAATTAGCTCCTTTTCCATGTCTACATATTCCGAGCTTGTGGGCTCATCCACCAACAGCTGCCTGACCTGTTTTAATAAGCAGGAAGGAAATGATTACACATACAAGCCCAGCAATATATGGATACAACAGGATCAAGGAAACGTATACTAAGTTCACTTCAAGACAACACAAATATCTGCTTCCAATATACACTACCAAAAATTACGAATTTCCAACCAACTACGAAGGCCAAAAGGCCTAATAACTAACGCCAACAATGAGACTACCAAAACTGCACCTGCACAATCCTCAAATAAAAGACCCTGATCAATCTAAAAGGTAATAACACGAATTTTTTGTCAGCAATAAGCAGAAAAAATACTTATTAACGCTAAATCCAGAAAAAACCCCAATTTGAAAGGGATAAACTAAAAAAATTTGAGAGGAAGAGATTATTGCCTGGTGCAGTTGTTGTTTGTAGGTGGAAAGATTGGAAGCCAGCTCCTCTACGCTCACTTCTTCCCCTCCTCCTTGCATCTTATGATATCCCTTTTCTTTCTTTTTTCTACAAAACTCCAATTAGAGTGCGATTGATCAGAAGTCGATTAGGGTTTTCCAACAACTTGGGGAAATCGAAATGGTTTTGATTTTGTTGAAGAACAGCCAACAGCACGAAAATGAAGAAAGATCTTTATCCGTCTTACTCATTTTCTTCTTCTGGAGTCCGATTTAAACCAAACGACGCCGTAAGACCTTTCGTTTTTTTCAATATAGACCATTTTATGACTAATATCAATATTAGAAATTTAGAATTTATTGTCAATTGTATCATAATTGAATTTTAAAATAATTTTTTAATTTTTAGGTTAATACTCAAATTTTTAAAAACTTAATTTAAGAATTAATTTTGAGAAATTGGTAAAAATTAAATAAAAATTTATTTTTAATATGATATTTTTATTAAATTAGAGATAACAATCGTCGAAACGATCGGCCTGTAGATTAGCTCGAATTATTAATTATTAAAAAATTTTAAAAATAATGTCATTTGTCACTTTTGGTTAGGCCTCGGGATGGGCTAGACTTGGATAGCCCTGCCCAGTGAAGCCAAAAAATCCTGATCCATTGACTTATGTTCGAGTCGAATTGTTATCCTTAATTAAATATTATGTAATTTTCTAATTATTTGTTATATTAATAAAAACAATATTTTATTAAATTGTTCATATTTTAAAAAATAAATCATTAAAATAATTAAAAATTAATATTAAATGAAAAATAAACATTATTTTCTTTTTGAAATTATGAAATATCTTCTTTAATTTTTTTTAAAAAAATAAATGTATAATAATAAAACTTCAATTTCGTAAATATTGGAAAGGAAAGGACCAAAAGTTCATAACTATAAACCTGTCAGAGGCTTGGGTTGGGTCTGCAAAGCTCTACACGAACAATGACGATAAACACCACGCCGTCATCGGCGATGAACAGAGGGGCCGAGAACACAGGCGGAGCAGGAGGCGGCGGCGGCGGGAAAAAGGTGATGATAACGGGAGTGAGCAAAGGGCTGGGGAGAGCCCTAGCCCTAGAACTGGCCAAGAGAGGCCACACCGTAATCGGCTGTTCCCGTGTTCAGGATAAGCTCAATTCCCTCCAATCCCAACTTCCGTCCGAGCACAACAACAACCACCTCCTCCTTGCGGCCGACGTTGTAATGCTTCTTCTCTCCCACATTTGATTTTATTTGAATGGTTAACTCTTCTTCTTCTTTTCATATTTCAATTCCGTTTGTTAATTGAACTTTGGGGATTGACTGTTTTTCTGTTTGCTTTTCTTTGTGGCAGAGGTCAAATAGTAGCGTAGAGGAGTTTGCGCGAGCTGTGATCCAAAATAAGGGTGTTCCTGATATTATAGGTATGAATCAGTTGTTGTTGCACATGCAGTATGATGCTCAAATTTACTGCTTTAGAGGGGTATGCAGAGAATTAGGGCGTCAAATTCTGTTTTCTTTTTTAATTTTGAATTTGCAGTGAACAATGCGGGTACAATTAACAGAAATAACAAGATTTGGGAGGTCCCAGAAGAAGAATTTGACACTGTTATTGATACAAATATTAAAGGGATAGCAAATGTGCTGCGTCACTTTATTCCTCTTATGCTCCCAACCAAGCAAGGAATTATTGTTAACTTGTCTTCTGGGTGGGGAAGATCTGGTGCTGCTCTGGTAAATATTTCAGTTCACTTTATCCTGACCTGAATTTGGCTCTAATCTGTGTGAACGTCTTGCCTAAATGTCAAGATGTTATTTTCAATAATGATGGTGCAATTTAAGATGAAATGCTTGTAAATTGTGGCTATAATTAAAAGTATGTAAATTCTTATCCTAAAACACCACGTTAAGACACCATCGGAATGACAAAACAAGCTAGACAATGCCAAAAAGAAATAAACTCTTGCAGTATTTGATTAAAAAGACATGTTTCAGCTTATTCATGAAAATTATAGACTTTGTGATTTCTTTTGGCAATCTTGGAGTTTTCAGTACTATGAGGTGGAATAAGATTATGTAATTTCACCATGTCTGCTTGATCTTTACACTTCTTTTGGAAATTTTTTACGCATCATTAAATTTGCCATAGGTTGCACCTTATTGTGCATCTAAATGGGCTGTTGAGGGTTTGAGTAGATCAGTGGCAAAGGAGGTGCCAGATGGAATGGCAATTGTTGCACTTAATCCAGGCGTCATACACACCGAAATGCTTACGTCCTGTTTTGGCACTTCAGCTTCTCTGTATCAGGAACCTGATGCGTGGTATATAGTCTATAAGATAGATATTTCCTTTTGTCTCTACAGTTTTGTTCTCATGGCTTTCTGATAATTCTAGTATATTCTATCTGTGGATTTTGTGGTTTTACAAGTCATCGGCTGGGAGGGGTTTGAGGAAAACGGTGCAAATGAAGTGTCAAATTGAGTATGATTACCCTTTGATGATTCTGTCGTACAAAATTGAATGTCTAACCTTATTGTGAAAAATTCTAATGGCCATATAAAGCTCTGATTAAATTCAATGGATTAATCCATGGAAGCCAACTAATTAATTTCTTGGTTATCGTGGCATCCTGAAACTTAACCGCACCTTGATTTTGGAACTTCTTTGTTTTTTGGAGGGGTTTGTCTTTCTCTTTATGTAGGAAATGAGACTTAATCAGTTAGGACAATGAAAGTATTCCTAAAGAAATTACAGAATAATGATACCTATCATGAAACAACCAAACAAGAAAAAGGTTATCTAGAGATTCGCACAATTTTTGCTGCAACCACAATCTGACCAATTGTAGAGTATGTTGCCATGCAATGTTTTGTTATTAGCCGTCTAGTTTTGAATTCCTTTCACTAAGAGACGCACGTAGCTTTTGTTTATCTCTATGTGACAGCCTCATATGGGATATGTTGGGATCTTGTATCCTTCCTATTATTCTTTGTATGCATTTTATTGTTGAAATCCAAGAAACAATTCTTCTTCTCATTTCTTGAATGGTCGTCTACACAGGGCCTTGAAGGCAGCTACAATGATACTCAATCTAACAGGAGCAGACAATGGTGCCTCTTTAACTGTGTAATGGAAGTTAATGGTTAGCTGTGCAGTATCCATTTGTTTTGCCAGAAAAGAAAAGGCATGGAAAAGTTTAGAGATAGATATATGTACATCTTCTGGTTGATAAACTCTATAATTGCTGAAGTATAGTTGTAGCTGATGATAGTTTTTTATGTTTTACCCCTTAATTGTTGTAATTAATTAACTTTAAGGAGAGTTCTGCCCTGGAGATATGATCAGGAGCTAACCTAGAAATGGTGAAACGCTGATGTATTATGTTAAATGAACAGCAACTGCAAAATTTTGGCTATATGATTTCTTTGGGTGAAATACATCAGATTTTACAGTTCTTGCTCAAGGATAACTACTTGTCTGCAATTTAGGAGTAACAACGGTCAGGTTTGGGCCCTCTAAGATCCGACCTTGATCTTGAATAAATTAGTATCTAAATTCGAGTTCAGTCAAGTATAATTCAACCCATTGAACTAGTGGTTAGACTTTTGGTTAGATTTGGTTGAACTTTAACTTTCTGGTTATCTCTATATTGTAGTCTCGTCATAATTATATATAATAAAAAATTAAACTAATTTGAACGAGTTAATTATAAAAATATTAAGTTGATCAAAATTTTTAGTTTAATTTATTTTTAATAATTCTTATTATTAAAAATTAATTAATTTTTATTATACATTATAAAAATTTTATAATTTTATTATATGAAGACTATTATTATTTCTTTTTAATTGGACATTTTTACAAAAATAAAAAATGTTTTAAATTTTGTAAATTTGATTCTCTCGTTACTTTTTTAAATCTTTATTTGCTTACTTCTTTTGATAAAATTTTTAAAAATTAAAAAATAACTATTTTTTGTCATTTTTATAGCTCAAAATCATAATAGTATATGAACCTATTTTAATTTCAATGGAATAGATTGAGTACATCATCGTTATCGTCATCGTCATCGTCACTCAATCTGAAATTTCACAATAAAGTGAAATCTGAAGAGATATGATAATACGCAGTCTTATTTTTACATAGTAAAGAAGTTGATTCTGATAGACTCATATATAAATGTTATAATTAAAAAATGATGTAAATTATAAGGGTAGATTTGAAAACTCATATAATAAAATAGTAGGTAAATAAAATTTAGAAAGTAAATAAATAAATAAAATAAAATAAAACCAAAAGATTAAGTGCATATTATCTATTAAAAAATTAATTAATTATTAATTTCGATAACTTCTTTCGTTAAAAATTTATATAAAAAATACAACAACTATTATCTGCCGCGTAAAAATGTACAAAAATAGAAAACAAATGATAATACGATTGGCTGGTTCAATAGTCTTCTACGTGGCCTTCAATTTCAAGTTTCAATTTTTCTTGTACCATTCATCCGCAGAAAGAAAGCAATCATCGGGTGAGAACTGAGGAGAGCCCTCACCCTGTGCGTGTGTAGTGGCCCATGGCCATGGCAATGGCAGCTCTGAGCTACTGCAAACCTTCTCCATTCCTTGGCCAAATCCCTTCTCACTTCGTGAGTTTGTCTTTCTTCATGCACAATTTCTTCCATTTAAGTTTACAGAATCCAAGTTCTGTTCCAATTTCACTTCATAATCAGTATCTGGTTTCTGGGTATGCGTTATTTGTGATTAAACTTGACTTAGTTGTACATTCCAAGCAACACCATGGCCGGCTATTTGGAAGTTTCAAGGAGGGAATTGCATATACGTTTCATGAATCTCAGTGAAGCAGACCTGGCGAAATATATTAGAATTTGTATTCTTCTGTCTTTTTAAATGGGTTTTGGATATTTAAATACTAAAAAGTCTTAAGATTTATGATACGTCGCAGCAATAGGTGAACAAAAAGTCTTATTGTTAAAGTCGATGTCTTTCATAAGGGATGTGAAACATGGAAGCTAGGGAATTTGCTGTTATTTTGGCTTCATTTTAGGAAAAGGAACAGGCTTTGCAAATTCTAATATGATTATAGTGCCTGGCCTGCAAAAACATTCCTTACACTTTTGTAATATAATAACCAGGATCCACCAAAATTGCGATTGATGAAATTTTTTGGATGTAGTGGCCTTAAAGTTTCTGCTTATAATCTTGTCCTGAAATAACAAGTTAAGGGTTTTATAGACCACCATAACCAGGTGTAAATTGCAAATGATGAACATCAAACATGCAGTTCTTGAGTTGGTCCCTGCTTGAGGTGAACTTGCATAATATATGTGCATGTGTTTCATATGTCTGTTCAGTATATGTCAATACACTTGTTCCTAACGCGTGCTACGGTGAAGAGTCTTAGAAGTGATGTACTTAAAACACACTGATGTTTTTGTTTCTGGTTAAAGCTTCAATTTTTTCCAGATACGGTGAGACCCTTTATGTTTCATGTCTATCTACTTTGAATGGTTGGCTTTTGTTGTAATCATTACTAAAATGATCAGAAGTGATACAATTATAAACTCCTAACCTAATTTATTACAGGGGAAATCACAATCTAGACAAAATTTTCAGAGTGCGGCACAAGAATCTAAGATCAGTGCACTGTTCTGGGGATCAAAGAAGTCTGTGTATCCTGGAAAATTTGATTTTCAACTTGAGGATTTCACTTTAACAGGGTTAGGCTCAGAGGTGTTTGCATTTTAAGGCCCTATAATAATTATGATAATCTGGTATATGTGATTTCCTTGTGCTAATTACCTGATCTAGTTTATTGGTTTTGAATTCAGGGACCCTCAAACCAAACAATAGAAAGAAAAATATCAGTTTCAGTTATTTCTTCAATCTCTGATGTTCCATCTCATGAATGGGATGCCTGCAATTTGGACAGTACAGGCCCCGAAGAATACAATCCATTCCTTTCCCATGGTTTCCTTTCAAGCTTAGAAGAGTCTGGTTGTGCAGTGAAGGTTAACAAAATGTTGCTTCATACTGCACTTCAAATTTTGTCAATAGGTTCCAAGTGGTGATGATATTACTAGAAAACTATGGCTTGTTTTAATTCATCTAATCATTTTTTTATGAAATTTGCCACAGTAGTACTTCTTCAAGCCATTCCCTTAGGCTTTTGGTTGCAGCATTGGGATGTGTTTCGTTTTAAACATGGTCTATTAGATACTTTGCCTAACGAGTATTTACTAATATCAAAATATTGCCAATTGTTATCCACCTACTTGTCTTTGAGTAGAGATACCTACAACATTCTCATTTTATTGACATTCGTTGTAAGCTTTTCATGGGCAGTAGAAAAAATGTTCCAATATATTTAGGAGGGGTGCATTTCTTCATATCTTTAGTGCATTTATTTTTTGTTTTATCTAGATGGGAATCAATGGGAGAATACCTCACCCATAATAAAATGACCTACCTTAGCATTTTCTTCAGTGAAGTCATTTTGCTGAAGATATGTTGTTTCATTGATTGTAATAAGCTAAACGAGTAAGAAATGTGAACTTTAAGAAATTGATTTTGCTCAATTGTTCACTTGACCTAATTACAGGAAACAGGATGGGTGCCCAGTCACATTGTTGCTAAAGATGAAAGTGGAAATGTTTTAGGAGTTGTGCCACTCTATCTTAAAAGGTTCTGCATCCACCATGCTGTCCAGCAAATCTTTTATGTATCCTCTTCCACAATCATCCACTTCCTTGTAGTTCTGTTTTTGCTTGTTAGTTGTTTTCTTATTTCTTTGTAGTTTGAATATGCAGCCATTCATATGGTGAATTTGTTTTTGATCATTCTTGGGCTGATGCCTACTATGGTTTTGGATCAAGATATTATCCAAAGTTTCAATGCTGTGTACCTTTTACACCTGTGACTGGTCCAAGAATTTTAATTAGAAAAGTGTCATTCAGAGATCAACTTTTTGATGCTATGGTCTCTGCCCTGAAGAATCTGGCTGTCCAGGTATTTTATTGGCTTCTGTATTGTATTTAATTTTTCATCTTTTGGTGATTGGCTGCCAAGTCTCGTGCAAATTTCTCTTTCCCTCTCTCTCTCTCTATTGATAGATAGATAGATAGATAGATAAATAGATAGACAGTCCACCAAGCAATTGATTTGGGTCCTTAGTTATTAGCATCATGGTGAATAAAGAATGGAAGTTATCTTTTAAGTGTTTGTGGAATTTGTGCTCGTATATTACTAGAAGATGGTTTGTTTGAGCTGATCCATTGTTTACAATTTATGGTTCAAATTCAGCATTCTTGGATTTTGTGCTCTTAATTGCAGACATTTTTTTATGTAAATTGATGTTTTGTCATATAGTATTGTTTTTGTACCAGAAACTGCATGTGGAAATTGGGGATACTGCAAAGTTTTATAGTGGTACTCTTGATTTACCCATTTGTATGATATTCCATTGGCCTTCAAAAAACTTGATTTTGTTTTTTCTGTTGCCTTGCATTATTGGCTTTGAGTTGGCTAAAACTACTAGGATAGTCTGGATAATTATGTCCATTGTGATGTGATGACAATCTTGTATGTGAGTGCATCAATGTCCTTGTCATTTTCACCATTCTGGTATTTGAGATAAATTTCTTTACTCCCCAACTGGAGTTGGAGGATGACAAGTAGATGTTTTTTTTCTTGAACTTTCCGCTGAAAACTACTCTGAACTCTTGTGTGATATATGAATTCTGTAAATCAGTTAAATACTCAATCCTAAGCCAAAGTATATCTAAAACACTTTGTTCCAAGAAAGAGGACACTTTTGTTAAGGAAAGAAAATTGCTTTGGAGGCGGTTGTGAAAAGATTAATGCTCTGATGTTCTTAATTCAGTAATTATTCAAGTGCATATGCAGAAGCATAAGCCCAGGATATATTGAGAAAGAAAAGCTTGTTGACAATTAACTAAATCTGCTTTTCATGCTTGAATCTGGCCTATCTCCTTACTTTTTTTATATTTGTATTTGAATAGCAATCAGTTCTTTATTGTTTTTCGAATGAATGCATAGTCTTGTTAATAGAATATGAATTGTACTATTTAACTTAGATTTCTGGTTCATTACTAAGTCTTCCACTCAACTTTGTGGTTGTTGTATGTTAGACCAAAACAACTTGCCATCTTGATTTGGATCACAGATGGAGCACTTTGAGGTGTTATTAACAAACTTATATGGCTGTGTTTTTAACAGTCCCAGGTATCATCACTGCATATTACATTCCCTTCTGAAAAGGAATGGAACAAGCTGAAGGGAAAAGGTTTCTTGCAGAGAATTGGAATGCAGTATCACTGGAAAAATCGAAATTATAAGAAGTGAGTAATGACTGAAAGATTTATCACTTGTGATTTTGTGATTTTCAAACTTGCTGCTCATAGTTTGATTATGCGATGAAGATGTGACATCTTGCCAACATTAATTGCTGGAGAAACGAGGACAATTGTCAGAAAAAATTCAATTCTGTAGTTTAAAAGATTGTATTGTTATCACTCTCTGTTTGTGCCTCGCTTTTCAAAATGGATTTGCTCGAAAGCAAAAAACTGTCTTGGTTAACACATCCCCTTTTTTATGTCTGACAACGTATACAGAAATGAACTCTTGTTTTATGAAAGAAGTAACTTTTTAGGATTTGGTAGCAGTTACTGACATTCAGCCTCTTGTTAGTCTAAATTTACTATGATATGGTAACACTTGTTAATTGTTATCCCTTAGCTTATTGTGTTTGCCATTTTTCAAAAAAAGTATGTAGTGCATCCTCTCATTCTTTCATTTCTGAACTTCCAATATCGTTATGATAATTGACTTTGGGTCGTTAATTCTGAATTTTTGTATGCTCATTAATTTCTCTGATATGATTTAAAATGTACCAGCTGGCCACCAAATCACCATTTTTAACTTTATCTCTCTCTCTCTCTCTCTTTCTCTCCATGTTCAATCAGATCCAGAAAGAAAAAAAGAGAAAGAGTATGAAAAGAAAAGCCCACAAGTTTAAAGCTTATAGTAGTGGGTTTCCCATCATGTATATGCTTTATACTTCTTATATCTAGCAGATGATTTAACCCTATCCACACCTCCAAATTTATCTTGGAATTTATGCTGATTTGTTTGCAGTTTTTACAACAAAGGCTCATTGTTTCATTTCCTTAGCTAATCAAGATTTGTACCTCATGAAGAATGCTAGAATTATTATGATATTGGAAATGAATCCTAAAGTGTCTTAAATGCATCATTTGATTTTCCTTTCACCGTAAGTACTTGACCTTGGACTATTTGATCACTGTTATCATTGCTTGGTGGTATGCGTTGCCATTTTTTTTACTTCTAAATCTTTCTCCCGCAGCTTTGATGAGTTTTTGATGGATATGAAACAAAATAAAAGAAAAAATATTCGTCAAGAACGCAAAAAGGTATACTGCTTCAATTACTAGTTTTCCAGCGTCTTTTCTTTTCCTGGGTAAACTTTGATACAATTTATGTATCTGAATAAACTCATTGGATGCAGATTTCTACACAAAATTTGACCATGAAACGCCTTCGGGGTCATGAAATAAAGGTACTTGTTATTTGTATCTGCAGATGATGATATTAATAGTGTTACTTTGCAACTTTTTCTTTATATTGCACAATCTTAAATTTTCTGATTGACAAGGGATTAAACTTGCTGATCTTATTTGCTGTTTTTCAACCATGGTTGCATAAAATGTATAAATGCAGATAGAACCTGAAAATATCAAAATTGTCGAGTATCCTGTTATTTTAACTTATTTGTTTACATTTTAACAGGCCAAGCACTGGGATACGTTCTATACATTCTACAGGAACACCACTGATAACAAGTTCGAACTCTTATCTTAACTCTTTGTTTTTTTTTACCCTTTCAATAACTTATACACCTTTAGACATTCTGAGAAGTAGCTTCTTGTAGGTTGCAATGTGATATAATTCTGTAGGCTTATATAAGATGATTGAAACTGTTGATATTGAGCTTGTACTTAATAGGTGGGGAACTCCTTATCTTACAAGAGACTTCTTTCACAACATGAGTTCGAAGATGGGCGATCAAGTACTGCTTGTTGCTGCTGAAGAAGGGGATGAGCTTGTTGCTGGAGCACTTAATCTTATTGGTGGAGATACTCTGTTTGGGCGCTTGTGGGGATGCCACCCAAGAGCCTACTATCCAAGTTTGCATTTCGAGGCCTGCTATTACCAGGTTTCTATCTTATTGCTCGAGGTTTTTGTCCATTTTTTCAATGTCTCGGGGAAAACATAAATTGAATACGACTCTGAGCTTCTGGTTTCACACTGATTCTATTGTCGATACGTGTACTAGTTAAGGTAAAACGTCCTAATTCAGAAGTTAAGTAAGCTGCCGTACAACATTGTCCATTATTGGTAATTATCCTGTCTAACCAAGTAATGACAAGTTGGAACTTAAGCACCCCCTTCAATGAAATATTCTTTGCAGCTTATCATTATCTTCTTATACAGGCCATAGAAGCTGCCATTGAATTTAATCTGAAAACAGTAGAGGCAGGAGCTCAAGGAGAACATAAAATTCAACGCGGTTACCTTCCCGTAACAACTTACAGCTGCCATTACCTCATTGATGAGGGATTCCGGAAAGCCATAGAAGAATTTTTATTACGAGAATCAGCACAGGTGCCGATATATCCTCCGATTTTTGAGCTATTTTTATTTTCTGATAGTTGTAGGGGATTATATCATTTATGTTATGCCACATTATCTCTGTGTATAACTTAGTTCTTTGCTCCCTCTCCTCTTTGCTTCTGGATACTCTTGTGTTCTTACGCATATGCAATCGTTAGAACTTGATCATGAATTTGCCTTTCGCAGGTTGAGCTTGTGATGAAACTCATAAGTGATTCAGGTCCCTTCAAAGAGGGTTATACACAGAGCAATGGTTCGGTGAATATTTAACCTGTTTGATCAATGATTCTGTACATATTTATTATTTCTGTATCTGTATTTTATAGCTTAGTTAAGTGGCCTTCAGGTTTTAGTACAATGCCTTAGTGTACATAATCACTGTTGTTGTAAAAAAGTGTTCAAGGGAAAGATTCTTTATCTGGCATTTTGTCATGTTATTTTATGACATAATAGTATATTTACACCACCTTGAATAACTATTCTAACCAAGAGTTAATTTGGGGACCGTTTGATTATCATACCTCTGATCTTTTATTGTATTTTTTAATTTTTGTTTTTAGTTTTTTAAAATAAAAACAAATAAACTAGTTTAATTGTAAATAGTAATGTGATTATATTTTTATCACTGATAATAATTACATATTAGATATAATATTATTATAAATTAATTTTATTTAATTAAATTTATTTTAATACGTTGTATAATATTTATTAATAAATTATTTATAAATTAATCTTTATTTCAAATATATTTTAATTATTAAATGAAATAATTTATTTGAAACTTATATATTTTGAAAATATTTTTAATTTAATTATATTTATTGAATTAATTTTATTTAAATTAATTACAAAAATTAAATGAATTGTTAAATATATTTTTCGTAATTTTAATTCAATAAATATAATATTAAATTAAAATATTTATAATGATTATTAATAATTAATATATTAAAAAATTAAATAATATATAATTAATTCATAGTAAATCATATTTTTTTCAAAAATTACTTTGTATGATTTTCACAAATTTTAAAAACTGGAGAAAAACTAAAACCAAAAACTAAAAATTCAAACAAAAAGATTTTTACTAAATTTAAAAATATAAATAAAAACAACAGCCCTTTAATTACATTTATCTATACAGGCCCTTTGTTACATTCACGAACACATGCTTCAACTTCCACGATTGGATTGAGTGTTCGACAAATACAAATTGGTGAGTCGACGTGTACTTACAACAGGCGCCTCAAGCAGCCAGAATTCTCCCGCAGAATTCTCCCTTCCTCTTATTTGGTCAGCCCAAGCTCAGACTGAGTCATTCAGTTTTCTAGCCAAACTTAGTCCAAAGCTATATATTAGAGCAAATCTCGGACTTCTTTGAGCCAAACTCGGTCCAAAGCTATATACACATGCTCAGGCCCAGTGCCTGACATCTGGCCCAAATCTGATCAAATCGGACTCCGGCCAACCATACTCCCAGACCATTTTACCAGGCGTTTTAGATCAGGTACGTATAGAATATGGTAAACTATATAAAAAGGGTCAACGCCTTTATTGTGGACAGCATTTTTCTGGCAAACGGAACACAGAAAAACTAGCAAACAAGGCAATAAATATTAAATACGTTAATCACTGGTGATTTCAAACCCTAGGGTATCATAAGCAACAAGGTTCTCTCCGTCCAGTTGATAAACAAAAATGGAGGCAAAAAGGAATATTCTACTGCAATCCATACAAGTACATCATCAAAAATAGCCTGAACCCACTGCCCGAAGGCAATATGGAAAATTTTAATGAAGAGTTCATACGTCCCAAAATCAAACACCTTGGAACTGCATTATATATCTACAGAGATTTCTATCATTGACTTCTACAAAAGCTAGTTCAGAATGGCGTGAGCTTGAGACATGCCCAGCCCAGGCAGAATCAATGCACCCACCCAACAATAATGCATGAATGTCCAATCCATATCAAGCTTTATCTAGTACCTATAAGTTGAACCGGATTGTGGCGGAGCTGGCGGCAACCGATTTGGAGTGCGACGGCTGCTGCTGTTTGGGCCTGAACTGGCATCACCATTCTGCACTGGATCACTGTTTCGTCGACTATGGGACCTAGATGAACCACCAAATGAGTCGGTAGGTCCATTTGCTGCAGCATCAAACGCAGTCCTCCAGTCATCTCCTGATGAAGGTCCACTTGTTCTCGGGCTGCTATCTGCTCGAATTCCATGTACAAAAGTACCAAGAAAATAAGTAATAACCACAAAATCTTTATAATAGGGTAATGCACTAAAAATCATAGAGGTACTAGAGTACATTTTATAATTGATTTTATTTGATATATATTTTAGTCTAAAGAGTCTTATGATGTCTAAATGCCTGAATGTGTCTCCATGTCAGTGTGCACAAACAGATTAATAAATCTGAAGCTAATATCACCTGCTCCACTACTTCCATTAGACCAGCCAGATGCAGCAGCTGCTCGATTGTCATGAATACTTAATTGTCTCGTGAGTTTAGATAGAAGAGAAGATTGCTTCTGAATACGCTCCCGCTTACGCTTTACATTCTGGTCTTCCTGGAGAAGCTCCTCAACCCTAGTTGAGCTTTGTCCACTAATCACCAAAGCAAGGGTCGCAAATTAGTGCCATTTAACAAAAAATCCAAGGAAACAAATATTTAACTATTTTGTGCCACATGAATGCACAGGCATCAATTAAACAACAACCCTTTCCATGCAAAATGCAGCAACAAAAGGTAATTGAAAGAAATTATCAATTTGCATTTAAGAGTAAAAATAGGACCAACCTAATGGAACTATAAAGTTGATTGAGCATGTCTTCCTTAGCTTTTTCTACCTGACAAAGAACTACGGCCTGCTCCACCAAAATAGTCAATTATATTTACCAAAGACAAATCAGTTTTAAGTGTTAAGAAAAAGAACTGGTGTTCAAGAAATGGAACTACTTTTGGGACATTGGCAGCAAGGCTGTTAAGAACGGCTTCAACATAACCGCGTACTTCTTGTGACATCCAGCGGAGTTCTTCTTCAGGATCTGCAGGTTTTCTAACCATGGTATCCTAACAAAATGTACAAAATAAGGAAATGTCAACATAACAATAATGTCTGGAAATAACGTATAGAACGTTTCATTAATGAGTAGAAGTATAGCATGATCTTTATAAAAAAAAAAGAATTGCAGTTGTAAGTTCCAAAAGAACATAATTCACAATTGAGATTTCCACTCTTACAATTGTAGTTATCCAATAAAAAGGTTATTCCTCGAGGAAATACAGCATAAGAAGCTCTTAGAAACTTACAAGTGAACCATCAGAATGACTTTGCCTCATGGAATGACCAGAATCACTTATCACTTGACCCCCCTTTGACTGGATTACATTTCTCAGCTTGTTAAGCCACTCAGTTTTATCAGCTGCACTCTCAGCTTTTAATACCACTGCACTGTGAGCTATAAATAGAAGGAAATCAGATTTCTGTTAAGTGGTCTAAGGGAAAGGAAAACAGATAGCAAACAGAAAAGATAGAGAAATTCAAGATTGGTAATAATACCTTTTAAGACAGTCTTGTATGGAACCCTACTAGTTATCTTGAAAACGAGACTGGATCCTTTCTCAGAGCTTGGCCCATTCGCCTTTTTGTCCTTGGAGCTTTTTGACGGCACTTCATCATCCTCAGAAACCTCCTCAATAGTGCATTCCTGATTGTCACAGACAAAAAAGTAGTGAAAATATGATTATGGGCATGTTATGTTACCAATATTTTCCATCCTATTATGCTTTATATCATTATTTTTATGGGTGCTCTAAACAACTCAAAACCAGCAAATCAGCTCATAAATGAACCAATGTCCTTTATTTTACCCTTTATCCCCAAGACCATGTAGAAACTGGAGGACAAAGATATTTATAAATATTAATTATATCTGTAATTAAAATTTGTTCACAATTAGAAACAAGGATTCTCTGTCTAGCTTCAGTTACTTCTGATTATCACTGGGACTATCTCTTCCCAAATTAAAAAGCAGATTCACAAGTTCTAAAAATTATTTTGTATTTTCAAGTAAAACTTTCAGCATTTCCAACTATACATTGCACGATCTAAGCTTCATACAACATAATATCATCACATAAAGAATGATGTCAATTCTCTCTAGTTTAGCCATAAAGAGATATCATGATGCCTTTCTACACAGACAAATCTCAGGCTGCTTGAAACTACCCCATGGAAATCAGTTATGATCTTATAATTGGCAAGTGATTGAAACCACCCAAAACGATTATGCTTTAAAATAAAATTTCCAACTTCATCTCTTACCTCCAACGTAATGACACCTCGAAAGTGTCTTTCTTCTTGCTTTTTGGTGTAACCAAGCTGCAATGGAAACTTAAGAATATGAGGAACCATGGAATTGTGGGGGAGAGTTTACGGAACAACAAAAACATGGCAACACTAGAGCTATAAACTATACCATTGAAAAACACAAAAAGAATAGCAAACATGTTTTTCTTTCTCTTGACAGAATAGTCAAGAGTAAACTACTAAAATAGGCCACATATGGATGTAAAGAATGCATAGGATGACATGCATGCAAGTTAAAATTTAACATTACAAGGGTTACAGAACAATGAAAGGGTATCAACTTTGTCGCCTAAAAGGAAATATTAAACAAGCAATGTGCAGAAGTTCAACTGCCATCAAGTCCCACTTAACGTTGGTCAGAGAAATGAGCAAATACCTTGCCACTTTTTTCGTTCAATACAAACCACCGCCTACTCCATCCATTTGTTTTGCCACTTTTTTTCAATAAAAATCCTGTGAATACAATATATAGACAAATAAGCAGTAGTATAATCCACTAATAAAGTTTATCGCAAGCAATTTAAATTTTAGTGTCTAAATTCAATTAAACTAAAACACAAGCACTTTCCACAAAGGCTATAGGGTTCAAAGTCCTCACTTCTAATCAAATCTCAACACTTTTGTAATCTAATCTTAAATCTCAATTTCCTTGTTCACATTTCAACACAGGAAGCAAGAGTAAGTGAGATTTGTGTGCAATGCTAGGTTGGGCTACTATTTCTCGACAGATATTCGACATGGCACTTGCAGCACCTATAATTGCACAGTTTCTTTTCATTTCTTTCCTGAAGAAAAACGTCCATGTAAGAAACAAGTCAAAAGTGTGTGTAGCTTTGAAAAATTTTTTTCTTAATGGGCTGAGCCATCAATCTGAAATTGGCATGTAAAAGCATTTTGATATAGTCAAGTTTATATATCTGCAATGTTTGATGCATTTAAACCAGTGCTACAGTGTTTCTGAAGACAATTTAAGTATAACTTAAAATTGGCAATTTCTGATATAAAATTGATGCTGTCAAAGGGTACATTGATTTGAGTAAGAAAAATTGTAATTACTTGCTATATTTAGGTAGTTCCAGCTTTTCTTTACGTTATCAAATTATTCCTTTAATTGGATTAATCATTTAATTTAATCTGCCCATTGAAACATTTCCAATCAAGACATCATGTAATTTTACAACTGATTTACCAGACAAGTTCTCCCATTGGATAGGTTTTCCTAATTCAAGATAAAAGGCAAGAAAAAAAGAGTTTTCAACATAAAGGATGGCCAAGTTTATCATTAGATATTGAAAATCACAAAATCTGCACAAACCAGCTGTTATCTCGCCCTCTGGTCCAGCAGTTTTCAAGGCTGAGCTCTCTTGAGTTTCTTTATCTTGTTGATTTGATTTATCTTTCATTGATTTCAAGCTTCCTCCAGATTGTTGACCTCCCATTTGAGGACTAGTTGCCTAAATACATAATATGCAACAACATAAGAAAGTCAATTTATTTGTAATTTTGAAGCTGGAAAGTTATAATATCAAATTAGAGTTCATAATCCAGTCCATACCCTGTTTAGTGTGGGCTGTTCTGCCTCATTTGCTTTTTTGGAGGACTTCTGCCTTATCTCTTCTTCCCGACGTTGCCTATCCATTCTGGTGAAATTTGTCAAAAGAGAGGGTAACAAAATTTAGATGGAGAGTAACATGCAGAATGCATACAGGGGCATACCCAGATATTTGAAATCTTGAGTTATGAATTATTACAATACTCGCTTGATGCACAATCAATAAGAAAAACAACGTTATAAAACATTCAAATTCATATCTGAAAAAACACATGAAATATGCTAACGCTCGAAAAACAAAAATTACATTCCCTTGTTTATTTTTTTAAACATTGATATGCAATGGACTTTTCTGAATTTTAATAGATAAAAATACAGAATAATCAGCATGACTTTTGAGCATACCGCCTTTGTACCAATCGGATGAAATGTTGAGGTGGAACAAACACACGCTCCATATCAACCAGAGCAACTACCATCTTCTTAGCTTCATTCTTAAAACCTTCAAGTGCTGAAGTTGCAATTGCTATAACCTAATTAGAAACATAACAGTTAAGTGATTCTGGAAAGATAAGCATATATGATAAGCAACTATAGGTGATCAGCTGCAAATGTAATCATACCTCTCTCTTAAAGGGAGGATATCTTCCTAGACCAGGAGTAGAATTTGCTGAAGCATTTACGATATCAACTAGCACACGATGCACCTGTTTAATCAGCAACCAAATTTGATCTTAAACAGGTAAATTGATGTGAAAACTAAACTCATTATAGATACCGGATATTGTGGTAAATATGTATTACAATAGCACTAGTAGCACCAGTTGGCACACCACAGGTTGCAATTTTCTTCTGGAAAAGCAGTATCCTTTGTACAGGTATATGAAATTCAGGAAGTTTCAGCATTACCACAACTTTTTGACTAAAACTTGTTTTGAAATGCTCCCTCCTCTTGTTGCTTCTTAATCGCAGCTTTGTTTTCTGTTTGTTTCTTCTAGTTCTATGTCAAATTCTTTTCTGGTTCATGCCTCATAGTTTCAGCTCTTATTTTACCAAATTGGATGTTCGAGTATTATTAGTTTTCCATTGTTATTTCAGATGACAGTAGCTAAGTTTCGTTTACATATAGTTATATTGCAGATACTACATATGTCTACTTACACAAATATTTGGAAAAATGAAGATCTACAAAATTATAAACCTGAAGCATCAAACTTACCTCATCTACACAAAGGCGTGAAGGTTCCTTTGCCAGATCCAGAACTATTTTTATCAAAGACCTTAATCCTTTCTCTGGTGATATAAGATAAGGTTGGTAACCATCTGCCTCTAGGACAATCTGAAATTAACATCCAGGTCAACTTTAAAACCATCAAAGTTTAATAGAAGAAAAACAAAATTGTATCAAAGATGAAAAGAAGATGTACCCTTTTAACATTGTTTAGGTCGAAATGTCTGTCCAAAGGAAGCTGCTTGATTCTGTTTGGGAAGCTACCCTCAAAACTTGCAACTACTTTCCAACCATTACCCTGCCAGCAAAAAATGTTAGACAGAGACATTGGCTGCTGAGTATAATTTCTTATAAAGGTTAAACAGTAAAGTAAAAGCAGTCAATTTTCTAGAAAATGAACTGGACGACAATCAACTTATCATACTTTGACCAAACTAAGAGTTGAGTCAGGACTAACAAGTATGCAGAAAAGCCAGTCATCCAAAATACAAAGCAAACTGGCTCTGAGTAGAAATCACTATAGAGTTAACTACTCTCCACAACAACATTCGCCACAGGCTCATCATTAACTCACATATCCACACCAAATTTGAAAGCATGTTGAGGCCTCTTCAAATATTCACTGCTCAGAAAACAACCACATTTTTTATTCTGATTTACTGCATTCATTTTATAAATTTCCTGGATATTTCAAAAATTTTCAGTTTGAACATTGTGACGTCATCTGATCTGAATATAATTTATGGCATTAAAGCAATCTCACTAAGCAAACCATAAAAATTATGGTCCTCTCCACTTCTCTTTTATGAAATATTAGGGTTTCTTAGTCGATGGTTTTTCCTTCAATCAGAATAAGATACAATGTCAATGTACATTAGGTAGAAACTACTCACTTCACCACCAGTGAGATGCTGGAGAAATTTGTCCTCAAACTCACGACAGAGCTCCAAAGCCAAAGCTTTTGTACCTTCAGCGCTGTTAACCATTGACTCACCAAGTCTCACCAATTCGTCCTGAACAATTTGAGATTTTCCCTGAAGCCTGCAGTTTTGTTATTGTTAGAAGCATAACAAGCCAATAGCATTACATGTCAATATAGCAAATAAGTATCATTACTCATGTTTTTCAAATCCTTCCTAGAAAGTGAAAGTGTTAAAATAAGTAGTTACACATCAATATCCTGAACTATATGCAGGAATATCAAAACACAAGCATGTAATCATCCAACAGGTCTCGTAATTGAGATGCTACAATGAGAAATCAAAAGAAACAAATTGGGTGAAAATGGAACAAGGCAATAGTACCCAGATAGAAGATTCGGTAGCCTGAGTTTCATACGGTTACGAATCTGACCAGCCAGTGCATCCACCAATGCTATTCTCCCGAGTTTGCTTGGGGGAGCTCCAGTTAGTATAGATTTCAAACTTTCACTCTCAGCTCGCCATGCAGTTTCTAAAGAATTCTCAGCACTTCCTGACTGCGCTGAAGCAATGGACACAGACTGCCCAATCAGTGCTACCCATGGTATATCCGACGTTTTTGGTGGTCCCTGATTCAAAAGCAGTGCCTGAACAGCTGCAATAGCTTTTGATTCTGTAGCTGCTTGGTCAATTTTACTGATTACACCGATTGTTCTGGTACCTACAGTAAAACATGTAAAACACAAACCAATTAAACATTACCAGAAAGAAATGCAGCAAGAGACTTAGTGGGTGACAATAGATTTAAAATGAAATAATATGATAACCATCATGAAAAATACAAACTAATGCAAGTTTAACATTGAACCCACTCTCTGAATCATATTCCTTCGCAATTCTGAGGGCTCTTGATGACGAAACCTCTGGTGCCTGAACAGCAGGTATGATGACTAACAAAATCGCATCATTGTGTTGAGCATATTCACTAATCTGGGTATAAAAAGAAGTCAAATTATTAGAGGTGTCCATACAGAAAAGTTAATAGAGCTACAGAAAACACAGCATCGAATAAGTTGAAGTGAACTAGTATCCCCATTACTCATGTTAAAACTTCTAACTGAAAGGAATGTAGCATCTTCTCACCAGGGAATCGTCCATAATTCTTTGATCTAATCCAGGCAAGTCAATCAATTTCAAAGGTGGAGCTGTAAATTATAAACAAGAAAATGTAAGAACAATGTTACAAAATATATCAAAAAGAATACAAGCCCTTCTTCCTTCTTGTTTCTTTTCATACTACCATTTGTCTTCATTCATATGTTGATAAAAAATTCAGGATTTCATGAATGCAAAAATTTAGTAAGCAATGCTAATTGACCGAAATAGTTAGGGACTTCGGGTAGAAGTAAAAATAAATAGCTGAAAATGGAAAAGAAACCTAATATTTGGTCACAAGGAAATAAGGTAAGTCTATTCAATCAGGTTCAACAAGCAACTGTCATTAAAGAAAATAGCATTTGTTAGAAGCTCTGATCCAATAAGAAGACACTATGTCTTTCAAATATGGCTCTGTACCTTTCCTTTTCTCATTTTTACTAAAACTTGGAACAAAAAAACTGAAGAAATAAACATAGGTCGTCGGTTATAACATCCTCAGTATGTTAAGGTGGCACAACAGTGGAATGTGAATTAACTGTTAATGAATAATAGTTCAATCACGGGAAATGGTTGGGGATTAACCCATTTAGATGCAAGGCACAATAATACCTTAAAGCAAAATAAGTGCTTGCAGGAAATGATGTCATCTTACATAATGCTAGTAAATATTCTCCAAAACAATGAGAAACAGCTCTTCAGTTCTAAAAAAATGTTCAAACAAGGAGTGGACGCACCTGTGCTTGTACGAAGTTTCAGATATATTTCATCCCTGCCTCTTCCTGATGAACCCTTACTCAGTCTATCCTGTAGAGAATGCCGTAGAGCACCTATAATGTACCAATTTAGAAAGATCAAGGATGATTACAGACATTCAGAAATTAGTGTGCTGAGGTCATTAAGAGGTTGTAAACATGCAAACTAACAACATGCAATAATCATGAAGAACTGGATAAGTAATTGAATGATAACATTTGAAAGTAAATTAGTAGCAAACTCACTTGCAGAAACCTGTTGAGATTTGTTGTCAATTTGCAAAATAATAGATTTGCTGCTTAAAGAACCATCTCTACTCAAATCAATGCTTATTGGTGCCCTAGTAGCGCCATTTTCACCTGTCGGCTGCCATTATCAAATTAAACCAGACCAAAAATTAGAAATCCAATAAGTACGATGAAACTCTCAAACATAATAATAATATAAAAAGACAACCGAACTTACCAAAACAGGATGTCCTATTAGACTATTCAGGACTGCAGATTTACCAGCACCCTATATAACACAACAAAGAGACGTAAAATTTTAGGATGCCTCATCACACAACAAAAACTTAACCATAAAACAGACATATGCATAAAACGGAGAGTTCAATAATCATCCATATATCTCTTTCTCTTGTCGTCTAAATGACAGTTGTTTTAGAGACTGACAAAGATAGAATTAAGACAGAAGAAGTCACTTGCCAATTGATTACATCAGTGCTAATTCAATTCCCAAGCAACACCACATTAATCACGATCTACACAAGTATTTATGAACAGCATAAGAAGTTTAAGATATCGGTATTGTATACTCAGTTAGCTGCACCATAACAAAGATAACTGAGAGATCCTACGCTGAGTACTCGATTCGCAACTCAGATAACATTCTTAAGCCAATAAAATAATAACGACTACTACTAACACACATAAACAACGCATCTAGAGTATATCTCCAATGCTAAACTCGCTCGTCGTGCCGTTGACATATCCAATGCTCAACATCCTCAACTAACACATTTCTATCTCAAATTCACACAACCAAAAACACGCACATCCACAGGAATTATCAAGATTAAAAATCACTAAATCAACAGATCCAACGATCTAATCTCTCATCCAATATTATAATAGAGAGAGAGGGAGAGAGAGCGGAACTTACAACATTGCCGAGAGCGACGGCGTTGAGGAAAGTGGAGGAGCGTCGGGAGGAGGAAGACGACGACGAAGATGACGTCTCATCAACATCCTCGTCGGCCAGCACCGCAGAGGCTTGCCTCATAGAATCGGCAAGCTGCGCCAATTCTTCGATCGCATCCATCTGTTTCCACTAAAATTAATTTTCTTCTGAAAAAAAATTAAAAATCGAACCGCAAAAGATGTGAAGAACCGAGGCGATTCAATCAGATGTAGATCGGCAAAGAAAGAGAGAGGAAATGAAACCGTAGAACAGATTGGATCTGAAATCCAATTGAAATGGGAAGGAAAAAGAGAAGATGGTCTAGCGACTAGCGAATATTTGTTGGATATTTTTATTATTTTGTTCTTTTTTTTGTTCGTATAATTATATATATATATATATATGTAGACTAAGAAAGGAAAGAGAAAGTGTTGGGAAAGGAAAAGGAAATGAAACGGCGAGAGAGGTCAGAGGTGGAGTTTTCTTAAAGCTTTTCCGAATACTCTACAGTTCTTCTCTCTTTCGTCTCTCTCTCCTCCTCTCTGCTCAAACCTCACACGCCCCAAACCCAAACAATAAGGCGACTCAACTTCTTTATTTTGTTTTTATTTTTCAACGCCCTGATCTGACCTTTAATTTGAATTCTTTTTGGTTTGGGTTGTTCGCAGGCAACCGCGACTCCCCCATTTTCTTGACTTTTTTGTCCATTGGTACTCCTTCTTTTTTACACTTTATTGCCACTCCAAAAAAACAAAAAACAAAGACTTATCAGTTAAGTATGAACTGTATATTCATTTTTAATTAAGTAAACGTTGTTAAAAAAGTTTAAATTAATTTTTATTATTTATAATATTACATTATACTTTCATATAATAATATAATAACACCAGAAATCCTATTTAATAACTTTTATTATATGCCTCTAAAAATTACTCCAACTAAAAGCATTTTACGTTTAATTTGCAATAATCTCTCAAATTCTGAAATTTCTACTGAATATTATTGTTGGAATAACGAGGTTGTAAGTAATTCACGTTAATATTTCAAAATAATATGTTTAATGAGTTAGATTTAAATTAATCGATTTTTGATCCTGACTTAGGTAAAAATAATTTTTCTAAATACCCACTTAAAAATAATTTAATGTTAATTTAATTTTATAAAATAATTTTGTTTAAATTTTAAAGTTTTAAAAAATCAAAACCAAAATAATTGTCGTTTAAATTTCAACTTAACTTAAGTTTCATATAAAATTTATTTTCTAAAACAATATTACTTTAGACTATCAAACAAATTTTAGAATAAATTTAAGTCGAGTTTGATTCCATATAATTATTGTCAAATTTATAGACATTAATAAAAGATTATTCACTTTAATAAAAATTATTAAATTTTATAAACATGATTTCAATGAATTTCAACCATATCCTATTTATTAATCTGTTATTACTTAATTAGAAGAGTTTATATTTAACACTATTCCTTAATTAAAAGATTAATTTAATTGGTATATAATTGTAATAAGACACCCTTTTTATATCCAAAAATCATAATTAAATTTAAGTCATTTTTTAGTGCGTTATCTAATGTCAGCATTCACGCCCGATTAATATTACAAACAACTTGATTCATTATTGTTGTTATTCACTAGTCAACCGGTTGACGAACGACATGACCCCTGCCGGCCAACAAAATTAAAATTTATTTTTTCGATGAACTTTTGTTTTATAAATTAATTAAAAAATTCAATTTATTCTGTCAATTAAATTATATAAAATTTAATTTACTTTAATAGTTTTTATTAATTAAACTGATTAATTTATTAATTAATAGATCAATTTTGTAAATTAATAAATTCTTATAAATCAAAATAAACTAATTAATATTTATTTAACAATTTTTTAATTAAACTTTAAATTTTTCGTTAGATGATGACAATCTCTTTTAATTATATTTCAAATTCTTTAATTTTAATTTAATCTTTAGCTGAATTTATGACATTTTAATACCAGTTAAACTTTTTACCGAATTAATGCAATAGTTTGCAAATTACGTAAACCGAGTACTTTGTACTAGACAAGTCTTATACGACATGCTCGATCAAGAAAGTGTAAATAAGAGGATTCGAACACATGATTTTTTAGCTCCATACTCCTTACTCTACCAACTCGACTACCCCTTGTGAGCTTTAATCTTTTAAACTTTAAACATCTTTCTACTAGATTAACTTATTTTTAAAACATTCAATCAAATTTAACATTTGATTTTTTAAAAAAGGAGTCCCAAAATTTGAATTTTAATGAAAAGCTGAAAATGATTTTGTGTAATCTCCAATTAAATATGAAAAGTAACACCACCCAAGGCAAGCTTACAATCATTCAAGCCACGTTGAGATTTATTTCTAAATACTATATAACACTTATTATTTTATAGCGTTAGAACAACTTAACATTTATTTTAACTGTAATTAGATTTAAATAATTAAGTTAGAATAATTAAATTTTATCTAAGACTTAAACCTCTTGCTAAAAACTTTATTCCCACAATATTCAAATTGAGATTTCATCTACTTTAGAAATTTAAAAGAATTAATACTAAATAGTAATAATTAAAAATTTTATTCAACTGGTTTATCTGTTAGTTCAGTTTTTAACTTTCTGGTTTGATATACTTTAATAATTCTTTTTTTTTTTGAAAAATCAATCAATTGTTAATTAAGGGATAAATTTTGGTAAATTAATAAATTTTATAAATTAAAATTAATTAATTAATTTTTAATTAAGAATATTTTTAGTTAAATTTCAAATTCTTTAATAAATAAGAATAATCTCTTTCGATCATATTTTAAATTATTTAATTTTATTTAAAGTCTACGGTTTATATCTAATTGAACTTTTTAAACCTTAAACCTTTTTTATTACTGATTTAACTTTTAGTTTAATTTTTAAAACATTACTAAATAAACTTAATCAAATTGAAAATTAATTGGATTCAACAATTAAGTTTTATATACACGAGTCGATTTGATTCAACAATTAAGTTTTAAATTTTTAAATATATTTAAATTTTAAAAAAATCAAACTTACACCTGTTTATCTCGACATCCCTACCAAAAATAGACCAACCGGTTACACTTTGTAGTAAAAAGATGACAGAATTACTTGTATACTTCGCTGAATATGATCATTACAAATAATTTTATAACAGACCCAAAAAATGTGATAAGAAGAAAGAACTATGCCAGTAAATTTGCTCAAGTAGCTTTCTTGCCTATTTCTGGTGCTCAATATGCGGGTAAAGTCCCAGTATGTGCTCCGGCATGAAATCGTGCCGCGTCAGGATTCCAACAACGGGAGGCCTCTGCAAGGTAGAAACAAGAAAACCCCGTTTTCTGTTATTAGTTGAACCAAAGTTCTCAAGCTGCATTCATGTCTCTGCATATAATTATATATATATGCTATGTACAAAGCACACAAAGAAGTAAAAATCTTACCCCTGGAGTCTTTGGCACCACACACAAGTGTCTAAGGCCAAGCTCACGGAAGAGCACGGCGGCTTTAGCTAAAGACATGGTCTCAACCACGGTGAATGGTGATGTATTGGTTATGGGGTGAAGATCAACGTACATCTCCATCTCTTCGTCGTTTATGTCCAGATCCTCCAACTTGACACCCTTACCTGATCCTTTCTTTGCAAAGTCATTTGCCCTGAACGTATTCATGATCATTGATCCAGTCATTACTCGCTGCTTAGTGAACTTCTTCCCTTTTAGCAACACAAGCAGATGAGACCTCAAAACAAGCCCGCACAACTCTGGGGCATTGGTGTAAGGCGGCTCGTCAATTACTGGGAAACCATTGTGCCCTGTTAGTTTTAGAATGTGTACAATGTTTCCCACCTTTTCAATCCCAGAAAATGTCGTTAACGGACCAGAAACCACATCGCCTGCAACCAAATGCCTCATGTATGGTTCTGCATGGGCTTCCAAATATGGCAATCCTTTCATTTTCACAATTTGATCATAAACACCCTGATTGAAACAATCAGCAACAGTCTTTGAAATGAGGAGAACTAGCATCATCAGTGGAAGCATCAAGAGATCATTTGTAAGTTCAAGGAGTATGACACAGAGAGAAACAGTCATCCTCATGGTGCCACCAAGGAATGCAGCAGCTCCAAGAAGGGCAAAAAGACCCACATCAAGATCAGAGACAGGACCAAGCAGGGTTCCGACAAGACGGCCATAGGACGACCCAGCAAGAATGACAGGGATGAAGAGTCCAGACGGAATGGCAATGCCATAAGTTATAATGCCTAGGAAGTAGATTGCAACAAAGAAAATTAGAAGACTGGAGAGAAGAAATTGCTTCTCAGTGCCAGCGCTTAGTAAATTCCGGATGGCATCATCATTGGTGTTGAAAAAAAGTGAGGCCAGGTCATTGTAGTGATTAGGTGGGCACTGAAAATTCTTATAATTGCCAGAGCGACCTGCAGTGGGGCACTGCTCCCCGAGATCAGAAGGACAAGGTATACATGTTGAAAGCCATGGGACGCCAAAGGAGCAACAAGAGGTCAAGCAAGAAATGATCATCACTAGTAGGATCTTAAACATAGGACCCCTCCTGCATTACATTAACAGAATCAGCAAAAGCAGTAAACGATACAAGTTCTCACTAATTCACACTGACATTCAGAACATTACAACGTAAATAAAGGCATCGTTAAGCTGGGATTTCCAGAAAAAGTCTAACCAAAGCAACAAAAAATCCTGAAACTTGATAACTCGTTAAACTTACATGCTGACTACGTTCCAAATAAAGCAAGTTTCATACATAGATACTTTTATGTCCCACTCCACAACTTATAGTAACACTTCAACAGATATTGATTTGATGGCTAACTAGAATTGATTTGCTAGCTAACTAGAATTATGCACCAAATAAAGAGATTCCAGGAAATACCCATTGATGATGCTGTAAACACGAAGAACTTTGTCAATACAGAAATTGTAGAAGCTTCCTAAAATTCCTCCAATTACTCCAAGGAATATAACTGCTATTAGATCAGGGGTATTATAAGCTGCCTTAGCCGAATTAACATCGAACATTATCAAACCTCCTTCCCCAAAAAGCCCACACTGTCCAGTCCTACAGAATTCTATACAACCTCTCAATATAAC
This sequence comes from Erythroxylum domingense, assembly GCA_025594535.1. Classification (NCBI taxonomy): domain Eukaryota; kingdom Viridiplantae; phylum Streptophyta; class Magnoliopsida; order Malpighiales; family Erythroxylaceae; genus Erythroxylum; species Erythroxylum domingense. The sequence continues at coordinate 2,491,167 of JANQBM010000221.1, read as the reverse complement.
GGCTACTACAGCTGTTGTGAAGAAAGTCCTCCAAAGGAGAGCACTCCTCCACCTGATTCATCAAAAGAAGGGCACAGGGTAAATCTGATAATTCACAAAAAGTAGAAACAAAAACTCTGAGCATTAAATTATCGCAGAAAAAGGAGGAGTCATGGCAGGATTTAAAGATATCAAATAATTAAAAAAGTAAGAAATCAATAACAATATTCTATATTTAACATGTAAGCAGAAATGAAAGATTTCTTATGGAGCCAAACAATTCGCTGTACTTCCCTCGATCATAACTTCAGCAGTTAAATCCAAAGTGGATAAATGAACCCGTTATAGCCAGTAGCTAGCAGGACTTTCATAGTAATAAGGTATACATTTCTTCACAGGTTTGATCCTGCTCAATCTGGTTTCTAATGAATCAATGTCCACTTAATGGATCAGATGAAATCATAAATTATAAATATATCTTGTACTGGGATTCACTGACTTGCAAAAATGAGCTAAAAGGAATCTTGTAAGCAAAAGATAAGAATTTACAAGGAGATACAGGCAGACATGTCATAGCTTAACACTATTGGAACTTGGAGGAAATTTAGTTATTGTCTCAACTTGAACAAGTGGGATGAAATATAAATGACTATTAAAAGAAATACAACTGAAAGCAGAAGCCTGAAAGATTAAAAATGAAAAACATACCAAGAAGTCACTTCCTCAAGGGCAAAAAGGACCCCACCAACAGGAGCACGGAAGGCAGCTGCTACGCCAGCAGCAGCACCACATGTGACCAAATCTCTACGATCCCTATCATTTTTGAAGTATCTAAGCCATCGCCAAGTCAAATGATACTTGCAAGAGCCACCCTGGCCAAGGAAGTTAGCTATACAAGCACCAGTGTGCACCATGGGTCCCTCCTTCCCCACAACAAATCCGGCAGCAACCCCGAGAATGGCGCCAAATATCTGAGGAATTTAGGGTTAACTTGAAAATCATCTTAAGCAATTAAAATAAATGTAGGTGAAAGTGCACGAACTTCCTAAAAACCAATAAGTTTTCTGTATGAAACTTTCTCCACTCATCTTGATTAATTACGTTGCATATATGCAATGAACCAAAGGCATAATTAAAATTCAGCAGCTCAGCCATCTGAGCTGCCACTAAATATTGGAACTCCATCCCATTTTTTCTACTCCATGCATTCAAAATTCATCTGTAGTTAATGTCTTGGATGTTCATGCTTAAAACTTCTGATTACAATCCACTGAAAACCTCCTCAGTTTCCATTTATTTACTTCCAAGTTATGCTTCTTTCCAGATCTCTCTACTTAATGCAGCATTGGTCTTCTATTAATTACATTGTTGCCTTTTGTCTCAATCCATGCCAACTCTATATTGTTCTTGTCAGAAATGAGAAAAGTCATCACCAAGAAACTAGTTCAGATCTTCATCATGTAAGTTATTCATCTTACTGAGAAGCTGGGTGTCATTCATGCACTTCTGTAGATTCACTTGAAGTCTTGAGTTCAGAATCACAAGATCAGTGGCGAAAAAGGGTGAACAATGTATTTTGTACTCCATTTACTTGTACTGATTTCCTAGTGCAATCCCTCTACTCAATTTTCTCTTTCTTGTTCAAATGCTCATACTACAGAAGAAAAGAAAAACTAATTAAATCCACCAGTCAATCTACACTCCCACTTATTGTGTTTTTTTATACCCATTCTCTAACTGTTGAAGATCTTCTTATGATTCTTTCCTGAATAGGCTTAGGTTATGTTATAAGTCCTTGCCTTGTAGTCCTTGTGTCTGCATAAGTAGGCCTTATGATCAAACCACTTAATCATGTGTTATCTTTCTTCTTACTCATTCTCATCTTTTTTCTTAATTCAACACTAACATGAATGATGACAAAATCAACTGAAGAATATAGGAGTACTTCTTCGGTAATTAACAACAAGGCCTTCGTGGTAATATTTTAAATAATAAGAAGACTAAAACGGGAATCTAGTATGAGTATGAAGACCACAGAGATGATTTGCTTAAATGTGGCTGAGAGGTATGCGCATTAACAATGGATACATACACAAGTATACAGAAAGACAGAGATAGAGAGACTACAAAAAATTGTTGATTTCACCTTGACAAATAGTGTTGCTGGAGCTAAAATAGAAGGAGCATCTACACCATTGAGATATGCCTTAACCTCTGGTATTCCAGATCCGGCTGCAGCTGGAGCAATGTAAGCACAAAGAGCTGCAGCCATCATGGCCAAAAACATGTTGCAACCAACAAAAGCTAAAAACGCCTGGCAATACCTGCACTGATATAAGTATTATTTCATGATTATTCTGTAAGGAGATCAAAAAGCTGACACTTCTCATTTGTTTTCAGTCTTTTTTTGGTACTACAATAGTTAAGGAATGGAAAACCAAAACTTCGATAACAGAACTTGTTGTCTGATAAATGCATAACTCAAAAACGTTTACCATGTTGATTACAATTACGAATGTAAAAGATAGTTAGATTGTGAATGTACCAGTTGGAAGATAGTAAGACTAAAGAAATAAACATGCATACAGAAAGTGAAAGGTTTATGTGAAACTGCAAATATTTGCTAGCCTAGAGGCTGCCATACTGCAATCATATAGCATATGAAGATTACAAACAAGTCAAATAAGAATCTCCAATCATACCATCCTCAGGAGTGTTTAACTTTGAAACAACCAAAATACAAACACCAAATTTGATAAGCCCAAGTGCAGGCAGCACAGGTTATTACAGAGACATGATTATTTTACGGAACATAAATGCAGTTTTCGCAAGATCATAAATGGGATTGAAGTGTTATGCATTAGGCTTACTTATTCTTAAGCATGAGACCGTTGGTCAATAGAAGTTTGAACCCAGCTATGTTCTCAACTCCAAGGTTATTCAAAATCCCAACGACGCCCGTAGACACGCCAATCAGGAGAGCAAAAGTCCACTTGAGGACAACGTATTGAAAGATCTCAACCTTCTTCCTGGATCTCCAATCCTGTTTAAACAGCTCATTTTCAACAATCCTGCAAAAAAAGTAAGAAGGTGAATCGAGTACATTGAAATTCAAACATCATCTACATTCAATCCACACGCGCACATAAAACGAATCCAATATTGAGTAAAAGATCACACATAACAGAAATATAACAGTCTATGATCACATAAGATAAAAAATATATCGGGGGTTGGTTGTTTCTTACTCATAATCTAAACTCTCAATGGGACAAGTGTTGGCACCAACAATAGCAATCTGAGAGGTAGTGTTCTTCCTGCTCGTAACCAACAATGGCTGCTTTGCCAATTCCTTGAATTCCTTATCGTCTTCAATCCCAATCCCAACCCCTCCTTCGATTTCTATGTCCGTCTCCTCTCGGTGATCCATCTAATCTCTCAAAATCAACAAAACAAACACACTCAACAACAACAACAACACCTATCCTGTCCTGCGGTACATATATACTCTCGGATTCTTATTGCTTTTTTTGTCTAATTACGTAATTGGTACTAAAATTAGAACAAAAAGAACGTAGTTCTTGCCCGAATCCAACACGCCATTGCCCTGAGATTTCTGCTTGCCATTAATGGAGTATACGACACAGTTTTAATGTTCTTTTAAGGCATTCTAGTGACTGGGATTTGCCGCCACTTGCCCAAAAAAAGAGTCACGTGTCGGATAGATCCGCGTCCCTTTCAAACAAAGGCACCGCGTTCTGGTAATTAGTGTAATGCCAAATTTATGTTGGGCAGGAAAATATTTATTTAAAAGTTTAATATATTAGTTAATTGTTTCCAACTCATTAATTATTAATTCATTTCCACCACACGTTACACGTGGTTAATATTGATTTTTAATTCATTAATAATACTTATTGTCGTAGGAATGTTAATTTTGGCCCAGGTTAAATGGGTCGTAATTAAGCCACGGGCTGATAGGTTAGGTGGCTTTTAATCTGGCTCAACCTATTGACATCTCTACACCATCATTGTCATTATCCTCAAAATATATAGACTTGACAAGGGTTAATAGGTCAGATCTGAACAAACAAAAAATTTCAAAGATTACCGAATCCATAAAAATTTTAAATTAGTTAATGATTTAATTATATTTTTAACTTTTCAGTTTGATTTATGTTAATAACTCTTGTTGATAAAAACTGATCAATTTATTAATTAATCAATTAATTTTTATAAACTTAATTAATTAATTAATTAATTTTTATTTAACAATCTTTTTTAATTAAACTTAATTATTTGATAGATAAAAATAATCTCTTTCAATAATATCTCAAAATTTTTAATTTTACTTAATCTTTGGTTCATTTTACCAATTTAATTTCCAGTTCGAAATATTGGGAATTTCTATTCAACTCAAAGTGTTTTTAATTTTTAAATTTAAAATAAAATATAAATAATGTCATTTTGTATAATTTTTAAACTTTGCCCTTATTAAATTAGTTTTAAAGTTAAAATTTTAAAAAAATCTAGTTTGAAATTCAATCAAAATATATCATATCAATTGGCTTTAGACTAAACTTAACGGAACTCGACGGTCACCCTAAATATATTGGACAAATTAATATCTAAAACAAAAACAAATAAAATTAGATTTTATAATTAGTTAGGTAGACATGATATTTATTTTACTTACCAAAAAAATGATTTACCCATTTATCTACCAAATATAATTATACAAACAAAGTTGAAAATAATTACTCATTAATTAAAATTAACTTGACTCAAGGGCTACAGCTTTATTTCTTAATTTTGTAAAATTTTGGTAATTATTGACGATTTTTCATTTAAAACAGTGTAATATAAATGGGTATTTAAAAGTAATTATTGTAAAAATTCATTAAAATATATATTATACTATACTTAATTAGGTTGAAGGATGTGCATACAATAATAAAGTTGGACAAAACTATAAGGTGACCTAAAATATTTTCTTTTCTCTTAAGATTGTATTTTGATATCTATAATGTAATTACGTTTGTTTGTTTTTAATACTATTAAGTTAAAACTTATGATTTTACCTTTACAAAATATACTTATTTTTTAAAAGTTTACATTACTTTGAAAAAAGTTTATTGTCAAGATTAATTAAAACGACTTTTTTTATTTAATATTGTTAATGAATGGGATCTTAAATAAATAGAATTGGATTAAATTAAAATTTTTAATTAAACTTCAAACTGACTGAAGTATAATCAAATTTCATAATTTTAATTTTTTATTTCTAAAGTTTTAATTTTTTAATTTTAGGTACATCAACAGTAATATCTAATAGAAATCTCGCTGAGGTATGAGAAAGTCTAATAATATGCAGCCTTATTATAACTAATAAAAATGTTATTTCTAAATTAAATTGGTAAAACAAGAAGTTTAAAATTAAGAATCTCAACTATTAAAAAGTTAAATTTTAGTTCAAATGAGACTATTAAATAAAAATTAAGTAATTTATTTTAATTTATAAATATCAATTATTTTATAAAAATTAACTATTAATTAATAATTTAATTAATTTTTAATCAAAAAATCAATTGATTTTAGTAGCAAATATTATTAAGATAGATAAAAAATTTCGAGCAATTAGATCGATTTTAATTATTAACTATTAATTTAGTAATTTAAAACCCGAAAGAGGAGGAGAGGCAAGATGTGAAATGTATCTAACCCTAAAGCTCGTTGACAAGCTACACGTGATCCCAACGCCCGTGTTACACGAGAACATGACTGTCCACGCCGGTTGCACATTTACGAGCACCTCGTGAATCGTGATCGTGAGGGCAATGGTTGTTACTAATTAAAACCTGTCAATGTCAAAGCTGTATGTAGGTAGGGAACGAAATAACCGGTGATTCCTCTTCCATCGACAGCTTTCTCGCATTCCATGGAACTGGCGGCCCGGCTAATCGGCTCGCGTCTCAGCTCAACCACGGGTTGGTCAGCCTGTAAGTCACAAACGGTCGAGTCAATTCGGTCCAATTTATATTAAAAAAAGGTCTAAAATAACTTAAATAAGGTTTAAAAGATTATTAAATTGTAATAAAATTAGCTAAAATTTTAAAATACAATTAAGAAAGATTGTCTTTATCTATCAATCTTTAATGTTTAACTGAAAAAAATTATTAAATGAAAAGTAATTAATTTATTTTAATTTAAAATTTTTATTAATTTATAAAAATTAGTCAACTGGTTAATAAACTAATCAGTTTTGAACAACGAGGGTTATTAAAATAAATTGAACCGAAAAGTTCAAAATTGAACTGAAAAATTAGATAATTTAAAATTTTTACGGTTGATTCGATTAAATTTTTCAAAGAAAAAGTTTTCTTAATTTTGGAAGTCAAAAGCTTATGTTAAATTGTTGTGAACACTTATCTATGAGAAAAAAAAAGTGATAGGTTCATTATATTGTTCAATACATATTTTTTAAAAGAAGTCATAAATTCATAATCATATTTTTTAATGCTTATAGTATATTTTTAAACTTCATAAATAAAGTTGAAAATTTAAACCATAACAAATATATTAAAACTATGAGCTATTCAAACTTTAATTTTATCTTCTATTAACCCAATTTTTTTTACTAATCAACAAAAGAAAGTAAATGTATAAATTTAAAGATGCCTTCCTTGCAATCCTATAATTAAGATCTTAAAAATACTTGTACATTATTTTTACATTATCTTTAACAAAAAGGTTTGAACTTATTCGACCTGACATCAAGTTTTTATATATAAAAAAATAATTTTCTAAGACTATCTTTGGTTGGACGTAAGGTTTTTTATGAAATGAAATGGTTTATAATAAAATAAAATCTAAATAAATGTAATATTATAAAATTGTTGTTTGAGAAGGACTGAATAGTTCATAATGTAATATAGTGTTGTTTAGACAAATGGTTTATAACAAAATATAGTGTAAATTTATTTATTATTTTACATTCTATCGTAAATTTCCCAAATTAGAGGTTTTTTTTTTTTTACTGTTTAAGATGGAGTGAGATGTAATATGAAACTCTCCTCTTCCATCTCATTTCATTGTAAACCATCCTCCTAAAAGATCGAATAATATTACATTCCATTAATAAACTTCTAACCAAACGCAATCTTAACTAAAAAAGGGGATTTAAGATTTAAATAGTATTAAATTGTTATGAAATTGTTACATAATAAAAATTGAAGAATATGAAATATAATTAAAGAAAGAGTTTGTTCTTAATTGTATAAAAAATTTGAAGTTTAATTGAAGAAAGTGGTTATTAAATGAAAATTAATTAATTAATTAATTATAGTTTATAATAATTAACTAATACATCAACTTTTAATAATAATAATTATTAAAATAAATCAAACTATAAAATTATAAATAAGCTCTATTGTTACGTAGCAAGTGAGACCCATTATTTGAAATATATTTTATCGCCGCACGACAGTGAGACATATTTTGTAATTAATTTTTTACTTTAACATGATAGTAAATTTTTTTATTTAAAAATATAAAAATAATGATATAATATATTAATATTAACGTGACATTGAACTGTTTAATAGTTAACTTTGCTAAATTTCTCAAATTATTTAGGATCTTTTTTTTAATGTTTTGAAAATGTTAGATTTTATTAGTTTTTGTTTTTGATTTTTTGTTTTCGTTATCAAATTTAATAAAAAATATATTTGTTTGAGTTTTTTTAATTTTTAGAAAACAATAAAACTAAATATTCAATTTGAACACTATAAAATTCAAATTATATTATATTATAAACATATTTTATTTTAAATTAAATAAGTACAAAGAGATTACCAAATATCAACACAATGAGGTAAGAAAGAACAACACCACAAATTGAAGAGAAAATTGAAAAATCTCAACATTCATTCATGTCGGCAGCCGTAGCTTTTTGAATGGTCGGGTGGGTACTCTTGAATTTGACTTGAGAACTTGAGGGGAAGCCCTTTTGGTAGTTTAAGAACTTTCAGTTCTACCAAATAAAATAGGAAGAAAAGGTTAAAGGTTACTTTATTTGGTAATGAGAGAATTACTTTGTAATCAAATTATAATATCTCCTTGAAAATATTAATAGTTCAGATTACACAGAATCTGTATCAGAGATTACAGAAACAAAATCATTCGCATTAAATGTTCATTATTGCAGCTAATAATTAACTAATTAATTGAATGGGCGCGTGTGCGTTTGATCTGATTCACCGCCCCCCATAAACCTCACGCTGAATTTGTCAATTTCGGCTTCTGTCAGCGTCTTGATTCCAGTTCTGTGTTTTTTGTTATTACATTTTCTTCTTTCTCATTTTCAGCCAAAACCCAGGTTTTCTTTTTGATTTTGATTTTGATTTTTCTTGTTTATTGTAGGATTCCACCTATGAGATTGTATGATCCTGTCTCCGTACCCTGATCTCATTCTGGGGTTTTTTCCTTTTGTGATTATGTTTGAAGATTTGATTCCATTTTCTGTCGAACTTCACTCAATAGGTTGGTTCTTTGGGGTTGGAAGTGGAGGGTTTGTCTCTTTCTGAAACCTTCAAAGGTTCAGTTCAGCCTTTGTAAGAGTTGCGGTGGAAAAGAAGAAGCTTTTGGAGTTTAAAGAATTGGGTTTTGGATTGTTGAATGAAACGAGAATGAAGAAGACAAGGAACAGAGGAGACAAAG
>JANQBM010000221.1:2469488-2481124 GCA_025594535.1 Erythroxylum domingense | reverse complement strand
TTCTGGAGAGCCTCTCTGGTGCCACACAAGAATGGTTATCCCTTCGATAGACTTCCTAAAGTTGCCTTCTTGTTTTTGACTAGAGGGCTTTTGCCAATGTTGCCTTTGTGGGAAAGGTTCTTTAGAGGCCATGACAAGTATTTTGCTATATATGTTCACGCACCTCCTGGTTATCTGCTCAATGTTTCAAGCGATTCTCCATTTTACAGGAGGGAGATTCCAAGTCAGGTATGAGCTTGCTTTTTCTCAACTGTTCTGGATTAGTTTTGTGTAACGATTGTTAGATTGGCATGGATTGAGATGCTTAAACTGAACTACAATACTTACAAAGGCACATTTTTCCTTTCTCTGTGTATGAATCATTAGGTTAGTCCCCTCTCTTTATGTGTGAATTATTGGGTTAGGAACTAACATGAAGAACATTTCCATTTGAGAAAGACATATTTTGATTCTTTGTTTTGAAGCTAAGCTTGCCTAATTCCAAGCAGTGGAGGTAGACTATAATGATGTTTTGGGAGGATGCAACAAGGAGAGAAGGAAGAGTGACAAGATTGTTGAGTTCTGTGGAGTACTTGAATTGGCCTTATGTTGCTTCTGGTTGGGATTGAGTTAAATGGTGTGGAAGGATTTGTAGCATAAGTTGAATTTACAACTTTTTCCAGGTGAACTTCATGACAGTAGAAGTGTATTATGGATGCAATGAAGGGGACATACTATTTAGCCAAGAAGCATAATGTCCTCGATTTATACCTCTGAGATTACGATGCTGATAGGTAGCTTTATTGAAGATAGCTTGCGTGAGGAAGAAAGAGGAAGCATATGAAGGACAATAGGATTATGGAGAAAGACGAAGAGAGGACAGGATTATGGAGAAAGACAAGGAAGTAATACGACGGACATAATTTTCGGAGATGAAAGGATTGTAAACAAAAGTTAACTGCAAATCAGTCCCTATAGAGATTTTGTTTTTGGTGCAGCACCATCTTGCAAGGAACAATTTTATCTGTTGATGACATAACCATACCAGTATGAATTATTCATTGAATGTGCATTCGAATATAGAGATACATATGAACGTGTATTTGATAATTGAATGATGCGTTACTGTAAAATCTTATGAGGGAACTTGTCAACTCAAATTTTGATTGTTAATAATAAGATTGCGAGGATTATGCTTGTCCTTATGGGTGACTATGAATTCTAATTAGATGAATGATAAGTAAAAAGCTGGAACCGTTAGGGAACATGTGACGATTCAGCTTCCATTTGTGTGCATTGTTTGACAGATGCGCATTGCTCTTTCTGCCTCCACTCTCTAAGTGAAATGCTGTCTATAATTATGGTTTTATGCATTCCATATCAATCCGTCATAATGATTGTGATATAATGCCACCATTTTTTATGATTCCTGCAAGTAACACCGTCTGATGATTGTCTTATGCCTTTCTTATGAGTCCTTTATTTCCCTTTTCAGAGTGTTGAGTGGGGAACAATATCACTGTTTGATGCGGAGAGGCGTCTTCTAGCGAATGCACTACTTGACTTTTCAAATGAACGATTTGTTCTACTCTCTGAGAGCTGCATCCCGGTCTATAATTTCCCAACTGTCTACAACTATCTCATTCAATCAAAGCATAGCTTTGCTGATTCATACGATGATCCCACTCGTTATGGTCGGGGACGCTACAGCCGCAAAATGTTTCCTGATATTAAGCTCCCTCAGTGGAGGAAAGGGTCTCAATGGTTTGAACTTCGGCGTACCCTTGCTGTTTACATTGTCTCAGATTCCAAGTACTACACCATCTTCAAGAAATACTGTAAACCTGCTTGCTATCCAGACGAGCATTACATTCCAACTTACCTGAACATGTTCCATGGGCACCTTAACGCGAACAGGACAGTGACATGGGTCAATTGGTCGATGGGAGGTCCACATCCGGCAACATACGAAGGAGTTAATATCACGGAAGGTTTTATACAGTCGATACGGAACAATGGGACACAATGTTCATATAATTCAGATATGACATCTGTGTGCTACCTCTTTGCTCGGAAGTTTGATCCGAGTGCACTGGAACCATTGCTCAATCTCGCCTCAACGGTTATGGAGTTTTGATTCTCTCCCTTCTTTTGACAATGTCATGGCTAAGGCAAGCTTTGTTTTTGTAGGGGCTCCCAGTTATTGGGAGGGCCAGAAACCTGGCTCTCCAAAAAGATTTTGTTTTGTGGCCATTGTATAGTCTTTGCTTTTGTTTCTATTCCTTAGGCATTAAGTAGTATTGAGCCTTTTGAGTTTTTATTTAATGTGACATGAGAAAATTCTTATGTCAATAATTTCTCAATGTCTATTTTGATTGATCTCTTTTTGAGTTTTGCTTTTAATAATAATAATAATAATAATAATAATAATAATAAACCAATTAAAATATCTTTTATTAGGGCAATTTCATTACAAAATGAACTATAAAAGTTTTAAGCTACGAGGTCCTACATAAATAACTAACAAAAACAACGACTCTTTTAAGCCGCCATTACTGACTTCGCCATCCGACTTTGACCATCAAACTCCCATATGGCCTATGGGCTATGGCGACTTGTAACCTTTCTTTTTCTTGCAGAATTGAGTTCCAGTACAACGTTCAAGGAACATAATGATCTATGGAACCAAATATAAAGTGAAGAAACATCAAAATCATTGATGAATTAACCTCAAGAACCATATACAATAGTCTCCAAAACCAATGATACTATAAAAATTCCTTTAAAACACCAAAAGGCATAACCAAACTATGTACATTTTAGGAACCTTTTTGCCATGAAACTGGCAACATTGTGTTCTGATAAGAAAACTTCAGTCTTTGCTGAAACATTTTCAATGGAAGAGTAAACTGATGATCAATCTCGACGTCAGCTGTTTCGAGTCGAGTCCCGGATTTCAAGAATTATTGAGTGCATGTTATGTATCAATGAATATGTATCAACATCTGTACCCTTGTATAAGTTAGGATGCCATCCTTTCTTGATGCTCAACTGTACACTTATGGTTTGAATAGGATCAATGCTTTGTTTGGTTTTCGGATTGTTGAAACGGATCGATCCAACATCTATCCTCTTCTGCAGCTTTTTGCCATCTCTTCCTGAAGGCTGCCATTTCAGCACCGGACTGTCTTCTGACCTGCACATACATACATTTTTATCATTACATGCTTGTCTGCAAGGAATGGTACTGCAAAATTTACAGAAGGCATAAAACAGTCTGGAATGACGAGAATGATCAAGAGAATATACTTCTGGTCTATTATCAACTATCCGAGCCTCGGGCGATGCCTGCAACAACAAAATCAATACATGTCATATGTCTAATGATACATTCTGTTTCAATACAAATAAGATTCAGGTAACTCCTATCTGATTCCAAGTTTTCCTCTTGCTCCAGAAAAGGAAGTCTTCGAGCATAAGGATTAATCTAGAATACAATATGAAGATATAGGAGGTATAGAAAGTAAATGATTCAGGTCATAATGTTTGCTTTTGAACAACAATAGGTATCTTCAACTTGGCAATTTCTACATGTTCTGTCATTATTTCAGAATTCTGATTGGTCTTTACTTGTTGGATATAAATATAAGAACAACTGTCAGAAGCTATGGTCTGAAACTGAAAATTGTCAAAAATAAGAGAAAGTGACATTACAACATTTCGGAATCAACCACACCAACATCTCTCTTCACACACTTACTTTACTTTGATTGAATACACCAAGTGTGGGAAGACCGAGATGAACTACGTATTCAGAATCAACCACACCAACATTTTTTGTGCGATCGCCCTGCAGAAAAGAGATGAACAGTAAGTATTCCGAAGCCAAGGGAATCATAAAAGAAAACCACGTTAGAGTCTGAAGTTACCTGTGAACAATAGCCGAGTTGCATATCCAAACCCCATGCATGGACCAAGTCATTCTGCAAAGGGGAAAGACAATCAGTCTCATGAAGATAAATATGATGTGAAGGTGAAAATGAATACATATGGTTTACGTGGACCAAGTCATGCCCCATATGGATTACACGTCAAGTTTTACCGTACCGAACATCAAAAAATTAGAGATACACTTATACGAAGGTTCTATACCTGAATCATGTACCATGCACAACGCCAGGCTGCCCTTGAGAAGACGGGAGCCATCATTTCCACCCAACTGCATCAACAGAATTCATTTACTGCATAAGAACAACATAATTCTAGGCTATTTCACAAAATTAATCTCCATTTCCAACTAAAAGAAAGGAACTATTGAACAATACAAAGCAATTGTTTACTAATTCTTACCCAACACATGGTGGAGCAGTACTGTTCTTGTTGCACCTCCCATGGCCTTTAAATTTATACATCCTTCTGCTCAAAAATTAAACCATATGGGTCCGTTTCGGTTAAATGCTTCGGGAAATAATTATAGACCTTGGCCTAAAGCATCTCAAGTTGCTTATAATAAACTTCAAAAGTATCACAAGTCACAAGGCTAAGACAAACAGAGAAGTCCTTCCTCTTGATATGAAGACAATTATAATTTATATGGACTACTTAGTTCTTAAATAGATGAAAAAAAAGTAAATTATGATAATCGTACGTCTTTTAATTTCCATCTTCTTGTTCAGCCATAGATAAAAAACGGACAAGTGAAAGAACATAATATTATGGTGGCTGAGCCACAAAATGAGTAATGTAGTCACTATACAATTACAAGAAGACTTTTGTAGCAACTTATACTCACCTATGTACTTTATATTTTCCCTGGCGTGCAGTAATTACATGATGAACCTCTGACTTCACAGGATCAAGTGCTGGCTGTGATATTTCAAGCCCCTCATCTTTAACAATGGATAGATATCTACAAGGTATTTCACATGTCCGATACATGTCATGATTTCACATCCACGAAACAAACCAATTGTAAAGAATACCAGAAACGACACATTTGCTTATAAAAGCTGGTAACTAAAAGTGTTTTTTGTGTGTAAAATTAGTCACCTATGGAGGCAACAAGAGTTAAGAGAAATCATCTTTCCATCATTGAATTGAAAGTCAGACGAAAACATCAACATAAGAACATTTCACAAATGTATTGCTTTTGGAATTTGGACATAACAAACCAGAGTGCATCTTATGTCAAAACAGGCTATACAACCAACAAGAAAGGGATTTCTTAAGGTTATGAAAATCTAAATTAAGAACCGCCTTCATTACAGACATCCATACCGTGTTGGATCGAAATTCTCAATTCCAAGGTCTTCATCCCAAAGGAAAATGTAATCGTAATCTGCAACTATGTCTGGATGTAGGAAACGTTTGGCGAACCACCTATTAAACCAAAGTAACTTTTCATGTACGGATACACAGCATAAGTTTGTAAACACGTTCGTAAGGAATATGAATGTTAAAAAATAAGTATAAATCTAAAAGTACACTGTCCTCTGATGGTAAATCTTACCATTTTGTTTGATTCACGGCGGAAATATGGATGGCACCATCACTCCATGACAGGTCCCTCCATTTATCCACAATACCATCATAATGAAAAAGCATAACAACAAATTGACTCAAAGGAAACTGCAATAGAAATATGAATATTTGGAATAAATATGGCAAGAGCATTATGAATGATACAAAAAATACACATATTGGCACTAACCTTTTTCACAATTTGGTCCACGATAATTTTTTGCTTCATTCCGACTGCAATTGCTAACAAGTTCATTGAAGTATTTGGCTTGATCTGCCAAAGATTTATCATGCAAAATCAAAGCAAAATCTCAACTAAAAATTTTCAAAAATCATTCATTATTTCAATTTCAACAAATAGAACTCCAAATCCATATTCAGCATATCAGAAATCAAAACATAAATTCTCACACCCAGCATGAACAGGTCTGTTTCCTTCTATTGTAAAGTCCTTACTAGTCATTAGAAGCAACACGCTAGCTTTTGAATTGTTAAGTCATAAAACTTGAAAAGAAAACATTATCAATTTGGTTCCAACATTTGCAAAAATGGATTTTCATTGTTTCCAAATAAATGCTTTTAGAAAAATTCTCCATTATTCAATTTTTTGTACGAAATCATGCATGACTAACCCGTAATGCAAAACATAAAAAGAGACTATAGGATCTGTAGGTACAACCATAAATATATATACTAAGCTTCTAAACAATCAATTTTACTTACATCTTCTGTAGTATTGTTCCATAACGGTCGCATTTGAAAATCAGAAGTTTTGACAATTATTCCTTCGGGTAGGGCATCAGTTCCAAAAGGCCTGCAATGATTCTAAGCAATAGAGATCACAAATTAAATGGAAATTCAAGTGATTGATCCACATAAAATTTTATTGATCTTAAATTAGACTACAAACCTTGCATTTATTTGATTTTGCACTCTGCAGTGTCCCACGGACTTCCCATTTTGCCAATTTCTATGAGAACAATGTCCAAATAAAATCATCTTAGTAGATTCATTTCCAGTTCACACCATTAATCATCCAGCAACAGAACAAAAAGACAAGATAAAGTTAAGAAGATCAAAGCTCCCCCCGATATTTACATTTTTATCGATGATTGTTAAAAAAATGTTATGAACAACTTCTAACAATCCTCAAAGAAAGGAATCAACTTCTCTCATGGATGATACACCATGTGCAGTGCAAAAAACAATGAAACTGCTTCCTGACATATTTCATCAAGTATACTTCAAATACTGCAGTGTCCTTGACTATCAAGAAAAAATGAACCCACTCCTTATGACAGCCTTCCCACATGATAAAAACTCCACCATTGCCTATATAATTCTTGTAAAGTTAGCAACTTTTAGAAATATAATACCCGGCATCATCACCTGCTAGTCAGTTTTTCCTTAGCAAAGCCACTGTGTGCATGCAAAGTAGATAAGGGACAAAGCAATGCAATTTAAATGAAAATACAATCAGGAACTCGCATAATTTTTTAGCTTCTGCGTCTTAAAAGCAAAGAGTAAAAGATCAGCTCAGATAGTTCAATTTTTTATATCCCCATTACAAAGCATTCCACTGCAAGCTCTGTTAAGTGCAGTAGAATCCTCATGACAAAATGTCCAACAATGATATCAACAAGATATGTTTTATTTCTCTTACAAAACATGTCCAAACCACCATTCTCTGCAGGAATAAACTACATCGGAAAAGTGGGAGATACTCACATCTTTGTATTCCTCTCCAATCAATTCATTACCAATGAAGTAAGTGCCACATATCAATGTAGCTATAACTAGAAAACTGCAGAAGCGTGATTTACTCTTAGGATCTGAAGGAACAAGAGCCTGAGAATAAAATTAAAGAATCATTTTCACACTGATAAGCATGGAGTATAGAATGACAACAAACACCAATATGACTGAGAAAGTTAAAGAAATGGTTCCACCAATTGTAAACATGCATTAAAAGCTTCAGTGAAATGACTTTTTCCCTTTTCTTAATAGTTTCTGTGAGATTAGAAAATCAATCAAAGCGAAGCCATGAATCTGATAGATTTGTGATGAATACAGAACCGAGGGCTTAGGATAAATAAATCTTAAATAGAAAAGGATATCTTTCTTTCTGCAAGATGAAAAATAATAAAACAGAATCTACTAAATAATACAAATAAAGAAACAGTTCATCATCGACCTAGAAAGCATTCATTGACTTGGTGCCTATCAAAAAACAGATACCATGACAAAAAAAAAATTTGAAAGACAAGTGACTTAAAAGTAATAACTGGAAAGAAATTCTATAAATTATACTCATTCATCAATATTAATACAGTCTTTTCGTTATACTTCTCCATGAGAAATAGTTCACGTCTCAAAGTGCAATAATCTCCATCCTAGTGGTTTCGGGGAATAAAAATACTGATCAATTAATTTCTGAAACTGAAATTAGTATGAAATTTTGAGAAGCAGTTTGAAGTTGCAAAATTGAAGTGCTGAAACGCTTTTGATGAATAGATTAAAGCGTTAAGAGGATCCAAACAGAATTCACTGGTGAGAAATAAGCTGGACAAAATCCCCGACGTTATTTGAATAAGTTGATCAAATTCAAGTATTTGCTCTTCACGATGAGAAGGATATTCAACAACAACAAACTGTCCTCAAGTCCAAAAATCGATCAAGTTACCGGGAGGAATTCAACTTGCATCCTCCATTTACACAATACACCAACAAAGACTTGGAACTTGGATCACTCTTCAAACTAGCTTTCAACTGACTTCTTGTAAGGTATACTTTAAGTTGCAGAAACCAAGAAAACTGCAGTCAACCCATCAGAATATACCTCAAAAGAGGAAGCCTAAGACAAGTTTTTTTAATCCCCACCGTCCCAAAAGGAGCAAAAAAAAAAAGGTCCTTTCTTTTCCTTTCTTAAGGACAACTAGAACAGAAGAAACCACAATTATCATCCTTAACGAGAAACAATCATCGTTAACAGAAACCCACAAAGGAAATAAAACAGGAAAGTGGGAAACAAAGAGAGGAAGCGGTGAAAGATCTACATAAACACCAGCACCAGCACCACCAACAACAACAGCAACATAATAAAAAAAAAAAAACTTTGTGGACATATTGCAACAGAAACAATTCAAAGCACGTGCATACACACAGAGCAAGAGATGAGCGTTTTGGGAAAAGGCTTACACCAAAGGAAGTCTTCATTATTGAGCAGGAGTGGCAAGCATGAAGAAGAAGCAGAAGCTGAAGAACGAACAAGCAAAAGGAAGGTTGAATCAAAGTCTTTTTGTGGGATTTTAGTTAGTTGAATACATATATATGTGATCTTAAAGACACAAGACAGATGGATAAAGGAAAGCATAGAATACCCACTTTACCTGCCTAAGAGAAAGTTGACAGGAGAAAGCAAGAGGCAGAAAAGGCCAGAAAGGAAAAGGACTAATACCAAAAAATGGGAAAAAATAAATAAAGTTCCAATTTTTACTATATTCCTTTTATTATATTCGAAGGAATATAGGTAAAAATGTTTTTTTTTTCCATGAAAAGTAATGATTTGTTCACGTTTAAAAGTATAGAGAATCCTAAGAAAACATAAGAAACACCACAATAAAGACATTTCTTTGAAAAGGAAGTCTATTTGTACATTAAGTCCTTGACAATGAAGATAATGAATGGCTATGGCAGGGCTTGAGATCATGCTTATCCAAATATGTATATATTCTTATTTGAACTCCTCCATGAGTTGATCAAATCTATTTTGACAATTTTACTATTTATCTTATCTAATAAAGAAGGAAAATGATAATGGTGATAATGGTCATGGAAAATTTAACAAGAACATGGCAAAGATTTGGTCTTTGGCCTCTTCACGTTGTTTAAGAAAAGGGAACGAATGTATGGAAGTGGTGAAGTGGTGGCCAAGGCCACTTTCCTTTGACAGTCGCGCGAGTATGGAATTTTCTAAACGTACTCGCCTTTATAATGGTTATTGACTGGACTCTCCACCTCAGCCGTCTCAGTCCCACGAAAAAGTTGACTGCTTGACTTTTATTTTTCTCTCTCTTATTTTCTAAAATAATTTAGGCTTATTTACCCAAATAAAAAATTAAAAAACTGATTTTGACTTTGAGAAAAAAGATATTTTTGATAATTTTAATTAAATACATCAGCAGCACTTAAAAATCTCACTGCACAAAATTTTGAAAATATTTAATACTTTGCAGTTTTATTCTCAAAAGTTAATACTACTTATTTAGAGATATTAGCAGGTCAGGTCGGACCCGAGCTGCTCTTGATTTAGCCAATGATCTGACTACGGATTGACTGGCCTGTGGCTCGACAGGTCAATCCGGCCCGCCATATTTTTTTAAAAGAAAAACTTTCAAAATGACGTCATTTTGAAAATAACGATCGGGCCACAGGTCAGGCCGGGCTGGCCTTTTTAACATCTCTACACTTATTTGTATATAAGAAAATATATTTTATTTGAATAATATTTTCTCAATTTAGTCTTTTTAAAAGTTTATTAAATGCAAATATCATTATAAAAATTAATAAACTTATTCTAATATCACTTAAAAATTGTATCACAAAATAGTAAAAAGGGATTCAATTAAATATTCCAAATAAAAACGTATAATTGTTAAATTTTTATTTATTTAATTACATCAAACCCTAAA
This sequence comes from Erythroxylum domingense, assembly GCA_025594535.1. Lineage (NCBI taxonomy): Eukaryota > Viridiplantae > Streptophyta > Magnoliopsida > Malpighiales > Erythroxylaceae > Erythroxylum > Erythroxylum domingense. Next base: position 2,470,934 of record JANQBM010000221.1, on the reverse strand, counting down.
TAATCTAAATAATTTTATATTATACTTTAATATACCCTTGAATAAAGTAACACTTAAGTTAATTATTTAATTATGTTAATTATTGTTCGGTAGTAGACAATTTCGTGCATAGATCGTGCAAGTCTACCATAAACCTCGCTCTTCAAACTTGTTCTTCATTCCTAAGTTGACTTGAAGACAACATATCTTATTTTTATAATAAAAGATCAGGAGATGATTTTGATTCCGATAGACTTATAATGTTTTAGGTATAATGTATTATATACATAACAGATGTCAATGTATCCGCTACACAAGGTTGGGATTTGGAGAGGGTCATAATACACATAACTTTTCTTTTTTAAAATAATTAAATAATTTTTGTATTTTTTAAAAGAGTAAAAAATTAAGAGTATATTATTTTATTTTCTTTAATAAAAGGTGTTTATATTTATTTGCATAAAATGGGTGGTAATTAAGAATGTCAACTAATTCTTACATACGTTCAAATCTTTAGTATTGTGTAACAAATAATATATAAGTAGAAATTTTGTTGAGACGTCGGATCTGAAGAAATTCAGTAGTACGTAGCCTTATTCTTAATTAGTAGAAAGACTATTTTTAAATGACTCACGTGAATATAAGGAACCAATATAATTTAAAGAATATATTGTGTTAAGCGACCGTTTCATCACAAGAACTTAAAATATTACGTGAGACCAACTTAATTGGTTTTATATATTCACTAACACACTCTCTCAAGTGAAAAATTTTTAAGCTTAAAACTTACACAGGCTCACTCTACCTTGTGTTGAATAATAGGTGGGTAGTAGGATTTGAACTCATGACCATTTGATCACGGAGGCTCTGATACCATATTAAGCGACTGTTTCACTACAAAAGTTTAAGTTATTGTGTGATGCCAACTTAATTGATTATATATATTCACTAACATATTGTTTTTCTTTAAATAATGAACTACCCAAAATATTAAAAAATACCTAAAAATCAATATAAATATTAGTTTCATTTTTCAAAATTAATATTTTATCTATTTCAAAAATAAACCAATTAAAAATGCATTACTTGTATCACTAATGGATTTTATATTCTAACATAGAGATAGAGAGAAAGAGACGGGTGTGGTGAATTATGGACGACGTGCCTGCTAATGCTAATACTATTCTTCTGAGTGTACAAAAGGTCAACATCTTTGTATATATATATATATATATATTTTATTTTATTTTTTTGACTTGCACTACATTTCACATTCTATAACTTATTATACCAAATGGTGTCATTATTAAGTATTACTTACTAAGGGGGAACGGGATGGACGAACACGACATCCATCCCGTTCGTCCATTTGATCCGAGGGCTCTTAACAACTAAGCGATAGGATATGTCATCAATAATTATCTCTATGTTGTTTTTTCATTGAAGTTTGTACATTAGTGGCCGACA
>JANQBM010000221.1:2418644-2434912 GCA_025594535.1 Erythroxylum domingense | reverse complement strand
AAAAGTTACTCTTACTTTCACTTGAACAACTTCAATTGGATCTCTGATTGGTTCTAGCAAGAACATTTATAAAAAAAATGGGAGTTGAGGACTCATGTGAGCTATTGTCATTTCTTGACTTCCAAATTGTATTTTTGTTAAAACTGGCAGGCCTACCCGACATTCATATGCACCTTTGTTATAGTTATTGCATGCATGATCTATTTTGATAATACAGCTGAGCCTTTGACGTCTGCAACTTCAACTCTTAGGGTTTTACATTTATATTTTCTTGTTTTGGGAAGTGATATTTTCATTTTTTATTTGTGGAGAGGCATAAACATTAATACATATTCATATTCAACTGGGGAATTTTGGCTGCTAAATTAATGTTGATTTTTTTTCTTTTACCTATTTCCATGAAAGGCATTTTTAGGGTTCATGAATGGGAAGGCTCCACAAACAATATTAACTGATCAGAATATGTGCCTCAAAGAAGCAATAGGAATGGAGATGCCATCAACAAAGCATGCGCTTTGTATATGGATGATTGTAGCAAAGTTCCCATCTTGGTTTAACGCTGTTCTAGGAGAACGTTACAATGAGTGGAAATCAGAGTTCCATCGACTATACAATCTTGAATCAATTGATGACTTCGAATTGGGCTGGAGGGATATGGTTAATTCCTTTGGTCTTAACACCAACAGGCATATTGCCAACTTATACGCATTAAGAACACTTTGGGCCTTGCCCTACCTGAGAAGCTATTTCTTCGCCGGAATGACTGCAGCTAACCACTCAAAAGCAATCAACGGCTTTATCCAACGGTTTCTTAGTGCACAAACTCAACTTGCACACTTTGTGGAGCAAGTATGTTCTCTCCCAGTTATTCCTTGCAATTACTAGAGAAAAATTTTTGTTGTGCCAGTCTTCTTGCTTATTTTAGTCAATATTATTGTTGGTGTTCAAGGTATAGTTTCGCTTGTGAGTTTGTTTTTATTCGATATTTGTCTTATTTTTGGTGAATGTAATGGTTGTGATGTACATTTACACTTGGCTGAAGTCTCTGTGTTCAGTCATCATTTATCTTCCAACATTTCTTCTTCTGAAAATGTGGGACAGCTTTCTCTGTGTTTGAATTAGTTCCCCTGCAAGCAGGTTGCTGTTGCGGTGGATTTCAAAGATCAAGCTGCCGAACAGCAAACAATGCAGCAGAATCTTCACAATATATGCCTGAAAACTGGGGCACCTATGGAATCACATGCTGCTGCAATATTGACACCTTACGCCTTCTCTAAGCTGCAAGAACAACTTGTTTTAGCTGCACACTATGCATCATTTCAGATGGAAGATGGTTTCATTGTGAGACACCACACCAAACTTGAGGGAGGCCGAAAAGTGTATTGGGTTCCCAGGGAAGGTATCATTAGTTGCAGCTGTCATCAGTTTGAGTTCTCTGGAATTCTCTGTCGACATGCACTTCGAGTTCTTTCCACAGGGAACTGCTTTCAAATACCTGAGAGGTACCTTCCTATTCGTTGGCGTCGAATCAGCAGATCCCCTTCGAAATATATTCAGAGTTCTACAAACGATCATGGAGAAAGAATTCAGTTGCTACAAAATATGGTGTCAAATCTCATAACAGAAGCTACCAAGTCGCGACCGAGGCTGGATATTGCAATTGAGCAAGTTTCTATCCTCTTATCTCGCATCAGAGAGCAACCATTTCCGTCACAGTCTGCAAGGGACACTTCCTCCATGCATAGATCTCTTTAGCGTCTAAGAATTGTGTTTGGATTTTCCTGCAACAAGCCCATCTCTTTGGAAAGCAAAGATGGCAGATTACAGAAAGCAAAATAGGGTAGCCTAATTCACTTTGTGGGGTCAAAAGCTTTAGTAGATTTTGGGAACATGCATGCAGCTGTAGATCTCCCATCTGCATCTTTTGTACCTGTTAGGTGTTAGTTCTGGGGCAGAAGTTTTATGAGGGGCCTGTTTCATGTATAAATATATACATGACAAGGAAGAAGCTTATGTACATTATGTAATATCCATGTCTGAAAATTCAAACTTCACTATAGTATAGATTAGAAGGAAAGAGTTGGGATATAATTGTCTACTTGCATGAAAGGAATAAAGAAAAAGCAAGAAAGAGTTGTATTTTTCAGAAATACAACAAATTGACTGCATTGGTTTTCTTCTTGCTCTCCTGACAGTGACATTTCAACAACTATTAATTTCAGAAGCAAGTTCCAATCCTTCTTTTTGGAAGACTTCAGGAGCCATCTACAATGAAATCCATTCATTGGATCGCCAAGATCTTGCTGAAATTTTTTTTTTCATTTTTGGTTGCTTTAGCTTCTCTGGGCATCCAAAATCCTCCAATTTTATCCCACCTGACAAGCCTAATAGAATGTTCTTCCACTTGAGGTCACAATGAACGATACCATTCTGATGAACGTACTTCAAACCATAAAGTAACTTCCCGTGTACACAGCGGATCCCCTTCTCGTCCATTGACCATCTGAATTTATCCGCAACGTGTTTCAAGCTCCCTCAAGCCATAAACTCCAGGAAATGTTCAGGTTGCTTTCACCATAACCCTTTCAGTTCAACCTTTCCTAGGAACCTGACAAACATACTGGGAATTCAATTTCTCGAGCGTATTGGCCTCGTTCTTTAGAGATTCTACGGCAAAAGAGTGTGCCCGTTGCCTGGTTCATTGCCAAATTGACACTCATGTGATCCTGAGCCAATAACTTTGCCTTTCATCAGGTTTACGGGTTATTGTATGCACTCGACAACCTTGCTGATCCTAAGAGTAGCAGCTGCAGGATTCACAAATATAAGCAAAGAAACTTTGCCTTTCACTCATCGACGGCTGAAGAGATTAATGTTGGCAAAATTTGTCAATGTCTAGTTATTTGACCTATGAACAATATAGCCATCATAATCTGCTTGTTAAAGCGTGAACTACGGATGAAGACGCCAAATACAAACATGAAAATCCTACTCTCATCTTTGAAACAGCTGTTAAGAAGGACAAGGACAATCAAATCTTATATCTAAAGTCCAACAAGGGAAAGAACAGCCCTCGTCAAACATAACATCAACTTTTTGCAAAGAAATTGAACTGTGAATGTAATACGTAGCATAGACTTTATTACGTATCCCGAATCATTTATGAAAAGGTTAAAAACGAAGGAAATACGGAATATCTGATTTTGGTTCCATCTCTACTTCCGAAGCGGTTTCCGAGTACCAAATGAGCTACAATCTCTTGGGATCTTTATGAAAAGTGATCACCGACACGAGGTTAATGCCTTTTATAATTTTCTCAAAACATAAGCGCTCTTAACGAGTCAGAAGATCCATATACTTACGACTGATATAAACAACTGTGGGACACCTTAACCTTTATATATAGCTTTCATATTAAGTTTTCTCATTATAAGCCCGATATGGGTCCGGTCCATATTAATTGAGATCCATTTTCTACCTGAATTTTGACCCATTGATTTAGATCATTTATTGAGTCATTTTATTATCTTTATCTAGATCAAACTACGTAACTTAACCAATAATTTATTGAAAAGTCAAAAATTACAATTAATATTATCCACTTAATAGGAAAGGACAAAAATGTCCTACATTCTCCCCCTTGAACAATCATTAATTGCAGTTTTTACTTAAGTTTAAAACAGTTTGAAAACTCAGTTAAGTCACGATGGTGTATTGGTACCAAATTTTAAAAACATTTGATCCAAAGGTAATGAAAGTCCAATATTCAGTCCTGCAAGGCTTTCGATACCAAAAGATATCAAACACATGTGTCATGTATGGCACAGGTCCAATATAATTACAAATATCTAATACCTTACTAACATGAATGAGAAAATGAAGTGTAGCAAACTAGGATGATATATGTATGATCTAAATTGTATCATCTTTGTTTGTAGGTCTCGATTTCTCCAACTTTATGCTAAACCGCATATGCTAAACTACATTAGAGAGATCTTGTTTTCTCTCGAGGATGATATACAATATCAGAGAAAACTTGTTTCCTCTCACCAAATGCTAAACAATATTAGAGAAAACCTTTATGTTCTCCAACTGAATGCTAAACTGCATTAGAGAACCTTTATGTTCTTCAACTGAATGCTAAACTGCATTAGAGAATCTTTATGAGATTAAAAACTCATATCCCCTTATATCATGTGAAACTTTAAGGATATCCATACAAAACTCTATGTGTCTAAATGATATAGGCTCAAGGTCAATTTGTATTGCTTAAGATTAACACAAATCTTAAGACTTTAATATGTATTATGACTATACACAAGAACAGTTATTACTGAGGATAACAAGATGATCATCTTTATTAATAAATTATCATAATGTCATAATATATTAAAATGTACAAACATTCAATGAACAAATACAATGATCCCTAATTACTGCTGTTTAAGGACCTTAAAACGCTCATACCAGATACATATTTAACAAACACTAGTAGGCGAGGTCCTTAAGTTAAAGGATCAGCTAACATCTCCTCAGTCCTGATGTGCTTCACTTCAACGTCACCTTTCTAAATCAACTCCATTATAGTCGAGTATTTGACCTCCAAATACTTAGACCCTGTGGTACTCTTCTTGTTGTTATTGAACAACACTGCATCAAGATTATCACAATATAACGTAATGGGTCTAGCTATCGAATCTACTACAGACAACTCAAAAATCAAGTTTATGAGCCAAACTACTTGTGTAGCAGCTCCATAACATGCAACAAACTCTTTATACATGGTTGAGGAAGTTACCAGTGTCTGTTTGACACTATTCCACGACACTGCACCATCTTCCAACATAAAAATGTACCCTGAAGTGGATTTGCTACCATTCGGACACATAGTGAAATCGAAATCTGTATACCCTGTGAGGTTTAAAACATTGACTTTGTTGTATGTCAACGTATAATCCTTGGTACCCTTTAGGTATCTCAATACTCGTTTAACTATATTCCAATGGTCCACAACTGGATTAGCCTGATATATACCCAGCAGTCCAACAACAAATGCAATGTCTAGTCTAATGCATATTTGAGCATACATCAAGCTACCTACTGTACTAGAGTACAGGACATTCCTCATAGCCTTTTTCACAACTTCATTCTTTGGACACTGTGCCAAAAATAATATCTCGCCATAAGAGATAGGTGTTACAACAGGTTTATATTTAGCTATATTAAACCTTTGTAGCACCCGATCAATGTATGCTCTTTGTGAGAGGCTCAATGAGTATTGAGATCTGTCTCGTTGAATCTGTATACCTAGGATAAAAGATGCTTCACCTAAATCCTTCATGTCAAAGTGTTTGGCCAAAAGTTGCTTTATCTCGTGCAACATGGTCAAATCATTTGACGCGAGCTAGATATCATCCACGTATAGTAATATGAAGATCACTTTGCTCCCCCTGACCTTATAGTATAAGCATCTTTCAACTGTATTTTTCACAAAGCTGAATGAGGTCAAAACCTTATCAGATTTTAGGGACCATTGTCTAGAAGCTTGTTTCAAACCGTATATTGATTTAGTCAACCTACAAACCTTGTTAGTTGCATCTTGATCTTGAAATCCTTCAGGTTGCTCTATATAGACCTCCTCATAAAGTTCACCATTCAGGAAAGCAGTTTTAACGTCCATCTAATGTAGCTCCATGTCATGATAAGCTACTATTATCATAACCACTCTAAATGCATCATTTGAGGATACAGGAAAGAAGGTAACATTAAAGTCAACTCCTTCTCTCTGAGTGAATCCCCTGACAACTAAACACGCCTTAAACTGCTCAACTTCACCTTGTATGTCTTTTTTGGTCTTAAATAGCCACTTGCAACTGACAGGCCTGTAATGTTGAGGCAAATCAACAAGCTCTCATACCTTATTATACCTCATAGATTGTATCTTATCCTTCATTGCTTCCTACCAAATGTCTGTATGGGGTCCAGAAATGGGTTCTATAAAAGTAATTGGATCCACAATATATCCTATATCATAGTCTTGTTCACCTAAATAGACTATGTAATCTGATGAGATAGCAGGTCGCCTTTATCTGGTGGATCTGCGTAACTATATAGGTTCTTGTACCTCAAAAACCTCTTCATGAATAGGTATAGGTTCCTGTGTCTGCATGGGCATGGTATTAGGACCTTCATCTACCGGACCTAACTGTATGAGAGGCGAATACGTAATAATTGTAGTATTCTTCCTGCTATCTCCTGGAGGATGTGAGGATCCTCCCTCATCATAGACATTATATTCCAGAAACGTAGTCGTCTGTGATTATACTATTCTGGCCCCTCCTTCTGTACAGTAAAATCTATAGCCCTTAGAGTGGTCGGGATAACCTACCAAATAGCAACAAGTAGAACAAGGTTGCAATTTGCTCTCATGAGGATTATATAACCTTACCTCAACAGGGAAGCCCCACACACGAATGTATGCAAGGCTTGGCTTCCTTCTAAACCCAAAGTTCAAAAGGCGTCTTTAGTACTGACTTACTTGAGACTCTATTCAAGATATAAAATGTCATCTTGATGGCTTCACTCCAAAAGTATTTAGGTAGGTTAGTTCTGCTCTACATTGACCTCGTCATTTTCTTTAGAGTGCGATTGCGCCTTTCGGCCACACCATTTTGCTCAGGACTACCTGGTATAATGAATTGATTAACTATTCTAATTGATTCAAAATACCTGGCAAACGGACCTTTTCTTATCCTGCAATCCCATGTCTGCCATAGTATTCCCCTCTTCTGTCAAATCTAACTATCTTTATTGATTTTTCCAATTGATTCTCAACTTCAGTTTTAAAGATCTTGAACTTATCAAGAACTTCAGACTTCTCTTTAAGCAATAACACATAGCCATAGTGGAAATAATCATCTATAAATGTCAGAAAATAGAGCATTGCATAACGTAACTGTATAGGGACCACTAAAGTCTATATGTATGAGGTCTAATAAACCAGAAGCACGAGTTGACCCCTTTTTTTTGTATCTTGGTCAACTTACCCCTACAACAATCGATACATGTTTTCAGATCACTAAAGTCCAGAGTTAGGAGAATGTTATCCTTTATCAATCTCTCAACCTTTTCCTTGGAAATGTGGCCAAGACGTTTATACCACAACATGTACAATGTTTCCTTTATAAAGATTCTCTTTCGAGTAACAATTTCAACAACATAAGAAGAGGCATACATTTTGTTAGGAGTAAGACACATTCTATATAATCTCTAGGATAAGAAGGTAGTTTCGATATGTCTTATATTGATAGAAATATTTACAATTGAAGTATCAAATACAAAACAATAGCCCTCTCTATCCAAAACTGGTATAGAGATCAAGTTCCATCTAAAAGACAGTATATAAAATATGTCTCGTAAAACTAATATAGACCTCCTATCGAGGTTTATACCTACATTTCCTACAAACAAAACATCCACCTCTTCATTGTTGCCAACCATTAGTCTCTCCTGTCCTTTATTCGGCCGTCTTCTAGATCTAAACCCCTGCATTGTGGAAGCAACATGATTAAAAGCTCCACTATCTAACCACCAAGAACTTGATGTGGTTATTGCTACATTAGATTCATGAATTATATAGGCTGAGGAGTTACCTGACAACTCTTGCTTAACCTTCCATAGCTTGTACTTCGGGCAGTTGACCTTTCTATGCCTTTTCTTCTTGCAGAAGAATCACTTCATACCTTTTAAGTCATGTGGGTTCTTAGCAATGCTGGACTGTCCGATCTAAATTTGCAGAGAGGGTTTGGGTTTCTTACCCTTACCCTCAGGTTGTTGGGGTTTAGCCTTCCCCTTGCCTTTAGCAGCTGCAAACATGGCTATATGAGAAGAACTCTTAATCTTCTCCTCAGCTGCAGCACACCAAGAAATCAAGGCATTGATGTCCCAATTCTCATCTTAAGAGATGTAAGAGGTAACTAACATCTCAAACGATCGAGGGAGAGTATTTAATGCTTGATGCACTATGAGCGTGTCAGCAATCGGTATATCTAGTGCTTTCAGCCTGCTCTGAAGGTGAATCATCCTAATGATATACTCTTTAACGCCTCCTTCTCCTGTATGCCTCATGGAGAACAGTTTTTTAATCAAGGCGCTCTGCTCCGTATGAGAAGACACCTTGCATCTCTGAGAAATGCTATCGATGAACTCCTTTGCTATGACCGTATTTGCCAATCCAACGAGCAGATGCTCTGGAATCGGCCTCTTGATGGTCAAATAACACATTCTATTTGACCTTTCCCAGAATGCCAAAGCTGCTTTATCAACTTCCAAGCTAGTATCAGTAAATGGAGAAGGCCTCTCGATGTGCATCGCAATGTTGACGTCAATCATCTCTAGGGCAAACTCAACATTCTTTTTTCACTTTTTAAAATTGAAAGCAGTTAAGGTTTCAATTGTGACAACATTGTAGTTCATAGAAAAGGTGACTGTAGAATAGAAAAAACAATGTAAAGATCAGTAAAAATGCAGGATAACAACGATACTTTAAAGCATTAAAGTAGTATCTATACTGAGAATCTGATCACACATATTATGAAACACCTTTGGGCTGAATACATAATATATGCAATTAAACTCTCACACAAAAGTGATCAAAGTACAAATCAAACTCTCGTGGCACTACCATCTTTGGGTGAATAGATCATTTAAGCAACGACTTTCCTCCATCTAATACCTTTATAAACATCTCAAAACCTTATGTAAGGCCAAAACTTTTGAGCAGAATAACCAAATATAAGACCAGAGACATCCCCCAACATGTAAACAAAACAGTCCAAAATACTGACTTGAAAGGCCACTTTGGTGACTATATTTTCATTAATACCCTAGAAAGTCCACAAACACAAGGGATACATCTTTATGTCATCCTCACATTCTAAATGGGCATAATGTATGTGAAAATCAATTATAAATGCAAAAAACCAAACGAACAGTCAAATAATCACATACTAGTATTGAAAACATCGTCTTTAAATTTTATTTGAGACTTTTATTAAAAAAAAATTCTCAATGAGAGTGACTATCATATTTTCCTAAATACTGAACCTATCACACGAGACATAAAACTTTAAATGTCTCCCTTATGTGTAGTTCGGAGTATGAAAACACACTCAAAATTAGCTTTAAAAAGCTTTAAAACTTTTTCAGAATCTAATTACCAACGTAATAAATTAAAAAAAATTGAAAAATCTCTTTAAATCTCAAATCTTGCGGTCATTGTGTAGGGACATATGTGGCGCGTGCGACGCAAATGCCAGTCGTCCCGTGCTCGTGGGAGCGCGGGCCACCTGAGGGGCATGCGATGCACGTTCGACATGCATGACGTGACGCGAACCGAACTGCCTCTCCCTTGTTACTGTAGCATCGTCCACACGCGCCTGAAGGTGCATCGCCTTCCGCAGGGGAGGCAATTTTGGGGGACTCGGGAGCCTGTTGTTTTGCTCCGTTTAGTCAATTTTTGACACGTTTTTCATAGCTAGCCTTATATATACTACTTTTACATAATCATATACGTAAAAAAAATCGAAAAACGAATCAAAAACTGAAGAAAACCATATGAGATGAAAACGGAAAAACCTTCGTTTCCGACAACCCATTCACGTAACCGCTCTGATACTACGTGTAATATGTAGCATAGACCTTATTATATATCTCGGATCGTTCATAAAAGGGTTAAAAACAAAGGAAATGTATAATACCTGATTTCGATTCTATCTCTGCTTCTGAAGCAGATTCCGAGTACTAAACGAGCTCCAATCTTCCAGAACTTTTACAGAAAGTGATCATTGATACGAGATTAACATCTTTGTACAGTTTTTTCAAAGCGTAAGCGCTCTTACGGAGCAGAATATCCGTATGCTTACAAATTATATGAGCAACTACAGGAAACCTTAACCTTTATATATAGTTTTTATATAGAGTTTCTCCATCACAAGTCCGATATAGATCTGATCCACACTAATTGGGATTTATTTTCTACCAGAACTTCAACTAATTGATTTAGATCATTTATTGGACCATTTTATTACCCTTATTTAGATCAAATTACGTAACTTAACCGATAATTTATTGAAAGGTCAAAAATTACAATTAATGTCGTCCACTTAATAGGAAAGGACAAAAATATCCTGATAGTAAAAAGCTGCTTCCTTTTTCTGATAGAAACCGTTTTTCCAAGGACAAATAGCTTTTCCATGGGAGCAGTTGGAGTTAACGTAGTTGCCAGATTTCTTCGTAATTGAAAGAAGATAACGTTACGGAGGAAAACGGATTCACATAGAAAGCAGTTCTGTAATATTGTGTTTACTGCTTTTGCTTTGCAGGTCTGTTTACAAATGGAGAAAACATATGTAAATTTCAGTTGTTAGTTGAAATAATTCAGTCTAATACAATATCTGTGGCTTTCCTTATTTTGTGATAAATAAAGCCCTCAGCTGTACGGAAGATCCATCGTCACACATAACCAAACTTCTTCCAAGCATACTCAAATAAAGACTGAAAGATACTTTTTGAATCTGTCTCTTCAGGCAACCTGAGAAAACGAGCAACCCTATCGAATCCAGGATGGTACATTAGCTGCGATTCTTCCTTCACTTCTAACCTTGTGTCCTGCTTGTACAGTTTCGGTTTTGATAAAGCCCACTGCATCGCCCAAATAGCTAAAGGGCGCATGTAACATAAGGATCTATACTGGTCATCGGTGTTCCAACCTTCTGGATTTTGGAAAGAATAACTGTTTACATAAGAAATTAGTTAGCTGTAAAAGCAGTGCATCTCAAAGATCATGCCTGTGTTTTGGTATCCTAGTGTGTTTAAGCAGATATGATTTCAGATAGTTATGCAGCTGCAAGTAAATTCACAGGATAGCTGAAAAGAAAATTTCATTATTGTAAGTCTCCATGGATATGCTTACCCTAGTCCTGCTTCAGACCATGCAGCCTCATACACCCCACTTGCTGTATGAAATGCCATATCTGTTAATTCCTCATGGATCATCGTTGCAGCAACTGCATATGTGACTCCAGACCAAATTTCTCTTGACTGCATTGATGAAAGATCAACATTACCATCTGGTAGCATCCCATTTACAGCTCCTCGCTTCCCATCCTTCACCTTCAAGACATTGTAATTGTAAACCTTCTCTAATGCACATTTTGCTTTGTCTTCATCAACAATTGGCAAAAGTCCACAGGCTCGTGCGTACCTATAAACAGAACAACTTAAGTATATCATGTTTCTTCATCATATAATATCAAGAGAAGAGAATGCAGAATTAAGTATATCCAGACCCACAATATTTTGATCCTAGAAGATTAATTGATCTCAAAATATCAACTTAAACCTAGAAATGAATGCTCTAGGCCATAGAAACTGTGAAGCATTCATAAACTAGTTCTTTGGAAATAACACACATGCATTTGAAACAAAACTTCTTAGAACAATTTCTACTTTTAAAAGCAAGAAAGATAACAGGAGAGTATGAACCAAGCGCTCTTGTCTTTTAAATCGAAATAGATTATAAGTGACAAAGCATAAGGTATTCAATATGTTCAAATCATATTAATTGCAACAGACCATTGCCCAGCCAATTGATCAGCTTGAATAGATGAACTGTTCCTCCCCTTGCTGTTGTCATAATTGAAGTAAGAACCATTCCATAACTTCCCATACACAGCTTTTGCCTTCTGAAACCTAAACCAAAAGTAGTCTTCTGAATCCTTGTCACCTAGTTCTCTCGCCAGAGCTGATGCAGCCTGTAAAGCTGCCACCCATAGACCACCACTGTATGCACTCACACCAGACACAGACCATGTATCATATGTCTGATCTGGAAAGCCATCATTTTCAATCATCCCGTCACCATCCCTATCAAACTGGTCCATAAAAGCCATGGCCATATAAACTGACGGCCAAACAGCTTCTGCAAACCTTTTGTCACCTGTGGCAACCACATCCCTGTAAACTTGGAGAACAAATTTGGGATTCAAATCTTTCCATCGATCGGTATTATAAAGGGGGTAGGCATTCACTTCAAACCATGGATCATTAATTCCAATATCATGGGGAACTGCTCCAAGTACTTTTCTTTGAACCCATTGTCCATCATGTAGAAGTTGCATCTTACTGGGATCATGCATCATTACTGCAGCAGCAAAGTCCCTTTGAATGCTAAGTTGAAGCTTGGGAAACAACATAATTAGTGCAAAAGAGGCATAAAAATGAACATCATAGGTGTTCCACATGTGATATTCAATCCCTTCAAGATATAGGAATTGACCAATATTTTCTTCTCCTTCTTGAAGCAAATTAGTTCCAAAAGCAGAATTTAGTGCCGCTGGGGTATGAATTTGATCAAGCATTGAAGCCATCCTTCCAAGAATGTTGACAGCAGTATCTCTTTGAGAGGCTCCATTGATAAGGCCCTTCATACCTGATTCAGACCTATCAAGTGAAAACTTCCTTCCTTCAATACTTACTAAAGTATGTACTGGAGGTGCTCCATCTGCAAAAGAGAAATATCTGTCTATGCTAAACTATGCATCCAACCTCAAAAGAGAAAAGAGAAATATTCTATGTAGATTAATACAAGTCAGATAGGCTACAATCACCTGTCCAAATTGTTCCACCCGAATTAAGAAAATAAAGCTCATTAAAGAGAGTGACAGGATACCTGAAAAAAATTCTTCAGAATCAGAGAATATTCCTTAACAAAAAGACTAAGAATACGTAACAGGCTTACCATTCAGGAAGATTCTTGTCTTCAAGAATTGGTCTCTGCCAGGCTTCTACCTGGGTTTCCCAATGTTGATGCTCTGGGATTATAACAGAATTACCAGAAGTGTAATTTTCACAATATATACACTTATTGTTCTAAAACGTTCACCTACATATTTACCCTACTAAAAACAAAATGAAGTCATCAACATGAAAAGGAACTTGGCATTACCCAGAATAGCATCATGTGCAATATCTGCAGCCGCGTCACGACTACTGTAAAATTTTGTGTAACGCCTGTTGATGAAAAAGCTTGAAGCATAAGTCACCCTTCACAATTCAATTATTTATTTCAACCATGCATATGGCAAACTACCTTTGGTAAGTCCTTCCACCTATAAAGTTTACTTCAGGGCAATCCCATGCCAACGAAAAAGTTGCATGACGAGTTGCATCAGGTGGAACTGTCACCGAGCAAGCAATGGCTGCCCCAATAGATGATCCTGGTTTTGAAGGCATAGCTATTTCGGCAGACTTAAGGTTGTCAAAGGATCCATGCTATTTCCATACAAAATCTTATGTTAACTTCTACCAAAAATATGATTAAGCATAGGTGCTTAAGATCTAACACAATGAATATGCATCTATCAGTTACCTTATGCTCTAGCATGCAATGTTGAAAACACAAGAAACTTCTCATTGAACATATATCAAATCATCTTAAACCCATAATGGTAGTAAAAAAAAGGAACCACGGGAAAGTATATAGTGACCAACAATCATCTAGCCATAACTGGAGAAAGTGTAATTTCGATCAACAATCAACTAACATTATGCCAATCTTACTTTTGAAAAAACAGCAATGCTTAACAAAAGATTCCAAATCTAATAGGTTTTCACCAAGCTTATTAACTGCCTCTCCCACTCAAGAAAGTGTTATTATTGGTTTCCATTTTTCCGAACCTTACATTTGTTTTATGTAAGTACTCTTGGCCATCCCCATTCAAAAAATTGCTAAATTAAACATGTCCAGATGACTCTTTCATGAAAACAAAATAAATATCTTAATCGTTCCAAACTTCATTAGAGCAAAAATTTTGAGAAGTTAAGGAACAAAACAACAATCATGGCATGCTTCTAAAGCATATAAACTTCCACAAACCTGTTTCATTTCATTCCACATGTCTCTTGCATTTATACCTTCAGAGTCTCCTGATATTACGAAGCAAGGACACTCAGAGACATTGACTCCATGCTTCTCTTGTGCAGCAATTGCAAAAGTCACTGGGGAAACCCCATTAGCTGTCCTGTATGATAAAAATAGATGTACAAGATTTGTACACATACCGTTAACCTAGAGTTGAGAAAACCAATTCCAGAATATTATTTTCCATCCAAGAAAAAGGATCTCACTTGTGATGTAGAAGAACACAATGAACACCGTCCTTCATTCTAGCAGGATAAATAACCACGTTTGTCAGACTCAGTGTTAAAGTGGGCATCAAACTTTTCATACGATAATTAAGACCTGATCAAAAGAAACTAAGATAAAATACACAAACACTCTTCTTACATTCTCTTTGAATTGACATGCTGGCCAGAGAACTCAGATTCCCCTCCGACAGAATTCTGAATTGGCAAAGACATAACGAATAGGCATAAGTTATGTGACTTGTTTAAGTCTCATACCAAAATAAGCTATGTATGCAAAGCAAATTTGCCCCCAGTCCCCACATGACCAATTGAAGAGAGGAGCCAGGAATGAAACAGAATCAGTACAAGATAAAAAATGACTTACTGTCCATGTAAAAAGCAAGGACACATTGGCATCAGTTGTCCCAGAGTTATATAGCTGAAAAAAAGATAAAGGAACTCAGGAACAACCACGCAGTGCCAACATTAATGTAAACAAAACTGATAAAGAGGCTCATTCATACCATGAAAGTGAAAACTGAGACAGGGAAACTGCTCTCCTTGTAATTATGAGGAATAATAGGTGAAATTTGGCGACAAACAATTTTAAGTTCTGGATCAGGTTCACCTGCATTTAAAGAGGGTATGAAATATAGAACCATCTACAGTAGAATGTATTCTAAGATAATATCACTTGATGATGTAGCTTACCCTCATATATGGTCCAAGCCCGGGGGAACAAAGCATGATACTTGGAATTATGCCCCTTCAGATTCCAGTCCCATGATCCAATTCCTGAAACTGCAGGGTCACTAAGTATACACATGACAATCAGTAAGTTATCTCTTAATGTCCTCTTCCTTAATTCTCATTTCTAAACTCAGTGTCACCTGATGCACTGATGGAATTATGAAAAAAGATTAGCATATTGATGATCAACTAACCAGGAAATTATATAATTACTTACTCGACCACCTCTGGACTCCTTGGGCACAGTACACTAGAGTACTTCTTGCCATTTGATCGTGAAATGAAAACCTGCATGAATTTTGGCATAAATTAAAACAACTTCATTAACCCATGCAAAGGAAACATTATTACACAATTCTTCAATATTCTGTTTCCATGACATTGTTCATATCACATTTTAAAAATGATGGAAATTGGGAACTATTGCAAAATGTATTTATAAATTAAAAAATTGAGAAACATTTAAAGAGTCAGAAATATGCCTTCAAATCAAACATTTTATCAACATTTGAGTTTAAATTCAATGTATTAACATGTTCTCAAGAAAAGGCAACAAATATTCTCAGAGAAAAGCTTATCAGTATAGATAAAGTTTTTTTTACGTCAAAATAAGCCCATATTCTGATTTATAAAGGAAGAAAGCTCTCGAACAAATGACATTGCTGTTGAAAATAATCAATTTAGTGTACAGGCTAGACAACCAAGGAAAAACATACAAACATAGAAGAAAATTTGCAGTTGGAAACCACATTAACAGGATTTCCTCAAAATGTACTCATAATTCTCTTTCACATAAACATCAAATTCGTTTTCTTTTATTTTTGGAGAACTTTTCCTACAAAGCATTATAATCTTTCATACCTCCTGACAACTCCCATCACATCACATCAAGAGTGGTAATTATTTACTTAGAAATGCTCCCTCCTAGCTGCATCGCTAAACTATTCTGATGTTGCTGCGCCAGAATTTGTGATCTTAGAATACAACTTTCTGCAGACTGAGCATTCATCTATGACTCACACTTTTGAATCCCAAATAATCAAGCACCCCAATTTTTAAAGCACTTACAAACTAACTAAATAATATAAACAATATGGTTAATCACAGTTATCATCTTTTAGTTAATGGCTGGCCCAATCTCATTTCATGCTAACTGTGAAAATTCATAAACCTTTGTGTGTGAGACTCAAGAAACACTAAGAAGTCTCATAGATTTACGTAAAAGATTAATCATTCTGCAGACTGCAATAAAGAGAGAACAATGAAATTTTATTAGAGTCAAATTGTTTACAAGTTTGGAAATGGAAATTATTTTACCAGATAACCTCAGC
>JANQBM010000221.1:2389119-2405604 GCA_025594535.1 Erythroxylum domingense | reverse complement strand
AGTTGATGATGGAGCAAGAAGAGGAGTAAGGTAGAGACATTATCTAATTCTGCAGTCCCACTTATTTCAACACAATTTTTTAATTCTTATATATTGTGACCCCCAACTAACTTTAATGATCCTATAGAAAAAGCCCCATCACAAAATTGATTGCTATAAAAGACACCATTCAATGCTGAATTAGGTTAAAGGACCTAATAGGAATGGACCAACAACGACACACATTAATAAAACAGTCAATTTAATATGAGTCTCCTCAAAATATTACAAACACAATAAAGAAACTCATAACAGGTATTGCTCATAAAGTAAGTGTTTCAATACAATTCATGAGTTCACTGAACAGATGGCAAAATATGCCAACTGCATCAACAGCAACATCATAATTTACAACATTCTCTTTTGTCTAAAAAAAACAAATTAGTTGTGTGCTTCAAAGAACCTTGTAAATTAGTCATCTGATACATATCAAGTGCAAAAGCCTCATGTGCACATCGAAGATGCAAATTTGAAAAGAATACAAAGATATATTATCTTAGAAAGTAGGAAGAATGATAAACTACAGCTTTAAGCAACAGTGTTTAAGGACTTGCAATATATTGTGCAAAAAATCTCCTATAGGAAAACTGAACTTTTTAATATTGTCAACAGATGCAAATGCAAAACAATTAATAAGAAAACAAATAAATGAATACATATAAGATTCACATAAAGATTTACTATCCTAGAAAGTAAGAAGACTGATCAACTACAGCTTTAAGCAACAGTGTCTGACAACTTACAATATATTGGACAAAAATCTCCTTTGGGAAGACTGAACTTCTTAATATTGTCAGCAAATGAAGATGTAAAACAATTCATGAGAAAAGAAATAAATGAATACAGATAAAATTCACATTGTTACAAAATCAAATGTAAACAAAAACAAACGACAAATATTTTCTCACCGCCAACAAAAAACATAGACTAATGCAAAAACATATACTTATGCCTTTGGCTGACAGCAAGGCCTACAAAAAGAAATATACTAACTGATTAATTTATGAAAAATAAGATTAGTCATATGCAATTGCAATAACACAAAAGAGGAAAAGAATTAACTACCTCCTACTTCTCCAATGTGTCCTTGCAAAAAGAAATATACTAACTGATTAATTCATGAAAAATAAGATTAGTCATATGTAATTTCAGTAACACAAAAGAGGACAAGAATTAACTACCTCCTACTTCTTCATTATGTCCTGTCAACGTCAGCCTCAACCTTGCAGAAGCAACATCCCAATATCTGGTGAACCAATCTCACGAAGAAAATAACAACATGGGGAAAATAACAACATCCCATATTTGGTCAACCAAACTAAGGAAGAAAATAACACTTTTAAAATATTGTTCCACTAATTGTTTTCAGAATTGTAACGCTATTCGATGAGATAACAGCCAAACTAGTAACAATAAATGTAAATAATTACAATGGAACCCATAGATTTTTTTATTTCAACCATTTTTCATTAATAACAACTCAAAAGAATTTTATTAAAGAAGAATGCATTGAAGCTATTTTGACTTCTATATCATCACCGTCATATATCGCACAATTAATTGAATATACTGCCAATGGAAAGAACCTGTTGTGAATACAAACGCCAAAAAAACATAGATAGAGAAAATTCTGAGAAAAGGAAAAATAAGGAATAAGATTTGGTAAAGATGAACCATCGCATACCTTAAAAGGTTGCAGTAGTTGAGTCTTTAGTTTGGCTATGTTGGCGTTCAGCTAACCAAGATGGTACTCTGCATAGAAACTTTTGAATTAAATAAACCTCACAGAAGCAACATATTCAACAACGTTATCAATCAAGCACGAAATATAAGTGGAAACAAATAAAGATAAGGGGAAACAAATCATCTACGCACTACAAATATAATACCTGTGGCTGTATTTTTCTGGGTTCGGGCCATCTCAGCCTCAATTTCTTTAATCTTCTGAATAATCCCCATATTTTCTCCAGCCGACTAAAACCATCAAAACAAACAGACAAAAAGATTCAATCTTTAACAATAATCAACATGGCTTTTTCATTCTGAACCAAAACGGATGCAAGTCGACATTGTTAAGAGGACATACAAACTCAAGAAAATTAGATTGAAGCAATATATTCAACAATGTTATCAATCAAGAACTAAAGATGAAGGGAAAAAAATCATCTACGCATATATATAATAATGCACTGCAGATATAATACCTGTGGCTTTATTTTTCTGCGTTCGAGCCATCTCGGCCTCAATTTCTTTAATCTTCTGAATAATCCCCAAATTTTCTCCAGCTCACTAAAATCATCAAAAGAAAAAAATAGATAGAAAGATTCAGTAAGAGGGAACAAGATTTGGTAAAGATGAACCAATGCATACCTTATGAGGCTCTAGCAGTTGAGTCTTGAGCTTAGCTATGTTAAAACCTAAATACACCTGAGGCGGATATGTTTCTGTGTTGTCGTTGATTGTCAATAAAATTTTAAAAGGAAAAGCAAGAATAGAATAATAATAACAATTATTCATGTCCAATCTATGATTTGTTGCCCGTTCAATCCTCTCCAATCTATCATTTGCTCCCCATTCAAATGCAATTAGTGGATTCAACAAGGATTGATATTCAACAGAAGTAGGTGCAACGTTCCAACGCCTAGCTTCGGATGGCAAAGCATCATCCTCTTGTCTACCTTCAGTTGCTCCAACGTGGCTACGCTTACTACCTGAAGCTTCTACTGTGTTGTCGTTAACGAGAACATAGTGATCACCTTCTCGCCTAACAGTCTTCATAAATACCAATGATTGCAAGTCTAAACTAAAATTGCCTGAAACTAACTGCATAAATGTTCTCTCATTTAGTAAACCAAGGTGCTTTGCAATTCGGGTGACAAATGTTCCAACAACTATTTCACCAACTTTACCTTTAACCACATCAAATAGATGCATATTTAACCACATACCAGCATTAAAATGTTTAACATGCATCATACACCACAACATAAACAACTATGCTTTAGAGACTGCACCTTGGCTATCTCCACTACCAAATAATGTAGAAGTTAAAAACCTATGAATATAGTGAAGACTAGAGTCCACTAAAGCAGACGATTTAGACTTACTTGGAAAAAAAAGCTTCGTGAATTAGTTATTTGATTCCAAAAATCTATATGACTGAAATCATCATGGTAGCCGCATAAATCACTATCCAAAAATTCAAATATACTATTCAATACATCTAAACTAATTACATGCTACATTTTCATCAATCTAAATATTATATTATTCACAATGCGATCGTCATTAAAGATCAATTGTAAAGTACTAAAAAATTTCAGAGTTAATTCAACGTATGAATTTTTTTAAAATTTAGCAAATCTTTCCCACCCTATGTTATGCAACAATTCATTCACTCGGTCTGCTATTCCTAATTCAATAATAGCTGCATGATCAATAAATCGATTTGGAATAATCTGACGATCTTTTAAAGTTGCATATCAAACTAGCTCTCGCGACTGCCAAATTGAAGACAAGGTGTAACACCCACATACCCCCTAGGAAGATATGCAGATGCTACACAAAACAGAACCAAAGTAATCCAACATACTAAAGCATTTTTGGAAACTTAAGGAGCATACATTTCATTCATCATTAGTTGGGACATACTCTAAACATAACATGCACATTATACTTATTACATACAAGTCTTAAATCCAATTCCAAACTGTATTAAGGTTTTTACAAATCATTAAGTAAAGCACAAAATACAACATATCTCATTACATTAAAGAACAACTAAAAAAACTGAACATTTCTAGAACAAAACATAATCTTCATGGCCACTGCGGTTGCTATTGGCCTAGTCTTCAAACCCTCCTATCTGAACCTACATGGGGCAAAATCACCGTGCTAAGCATAAAGCTTAGTGAGGAATAAACTAAACAGGATATAAGTTGACAACTATTTCAAATAGTCATCCAAGCATTCACATATTCAAAATCAAATTAGATAATAAGCAGTGTTTACTTATCTATTTCCAAACCGAACCAAAATATCATGAATCTCAGAAAAAAATAGAACATATCAAAACAGGTCACATATTTACTTTAGTGCAAAACTCACCAATTTCAAAATCGAATATTATAATATCAAAACAAAACTTGTCTGTAACAAAATAGAATTTGCTTATTTCCGAATAGAACTCAGATGTTCCAGATCAAAGCTTATTTATATCAGAACTGAGCATATAACAGAATACAAAATAAATTAGTCTGTTAATCCTTTATATAGAAGTGCGTATCGGGACTAATACAGGAGATATCGTGATCGGTATATCAAAAAAGGAAAGACTTATGTCTCAATAACAGGAGACACCGAAGTGTCAGTAATAAGAGACACCAAAGTGTCACAGGAGCATTTGTAGACCCTTCTAGGCATGCCTATTTATCCACGTCTAGGACTTAACAGTTTTAAAACAAAAAGGGTTCTTTTCAGAATTCTCATACAAGGGACATATTGCAACACATACCTCTTTATTCCATTTTGTTCAACTTGACATATTCACTGATTTTCAAACAAACTAACATGTCACACAACTACAAGTATGTGAATGATGTAGCAATAGAGTATTGAGTCTTTACAAATTGGGTATATTCACGCAATAGAAGGCACTTCCAATACAATCCCAACTATCAAACTCCTCGAACAACGGATGATCCGGTATTATCATAATATTATCATAATAATTCCCAATTCACATGCATCCATATTTAATTCATAATTAATAAGCGTTTGGAACTCATTTATTCATGAATACACCAAGCAATTCAACATTGTATACTATACATCCTTTACATTATCATCTCAATTAATCATGCATAATTAAACTAACTATTACTCAATTAACCTTATTCCGTCATCAATTGCACAAAATCTCATTTGTTTTTACCTTCCTAATCATTTCCCATAATTGTGGGATAAGGGACCCGAAACCTCCAAACAGCTGTTTTCACAGGATAAGTTTCGGGTCAGTTTTTTATGGCCATTTTAATATAGAAACTGAGGTTTCTGGGTAATAAATTCTTCTAAGCAATTGTTCTCCTATGCTTTAAGTTTCTATAGCACTAACAATCAGACCATTTGGACTTCTAAATCATGAGATATAAGCAAAATATCGCAAGCTGCTCTAAAACAGGGGCAACATCAGGTCACCTTTTTCGATCTCAATTTCCAAGGTCATAGAGCCAAAATTAAGTCAGAGTCTCTTCTTAGGTTTCATATGCAACAAAGATCACACAATTTAGGGGTCTTTAGGTTGAGTTATGACTCAAACAATATGACTGACTCAAATAAACCCTAGACAGAATTCCACTATATAATGCTCTCTTATCATATTCAACCAATTCTATCCAAGATAACATAAAAATAATAACAAAGCAACATCCCAGCAACAATTCCACATCCAAATGAATCTTTATATCCATTCAATCATACACAAATACAGAAATCAACTAAGTGAAATTTCAAACCTTAAAATTGGCAAAGTAGTTCTTCTAATGCTTTTCCTTCCCTTTCTCTTTGGTTTTGCTTGAATCACCAAGTGAAAAATGATGGGAAGAAGAAGGTGAAATGGAGAGGAGAAAAACATGAAGTTAAGCCATCAAATTTCGTCCATCTCCTTTCTCCATATGCCTTTTCATGAATGTTCTAGTCTTAGACAAATGTTTCAATCTCATTGGTCCATATGTCACAATCCTATTAGACCATAGGTTACAATCCCATTGGACCATATGTTACAATTCTATTGGACCATGTGTTGCAATGCTATTGGACCATATATTACAATTATATTGGACCATGTGTTATAATTCTATTAGACCATGTATTACGATTCCATTAGACACATATACTTTAATCTTATTGGTCCATGAGTTAACTTTAGAAAAATTGCATATTGGTCCTTCTTCTTCCTTTAATTCCCACATTTGCCTATGATCTTATCAATTTCTTTCATTATTCTATGTATTAATTTTCTAATGACATAAATTTCATACAATTTAGTTAATTATATCGGGAATTATACCCCAAAAATTACAGGCTGTTCAAAAACAAGGATTACAGCCATAACTCAACTTTAAACCATAATTCAAAAATCGTAGAGGCCGAATTAGATTTGGGTTCCTTCATGAAATTTGTAGATAAATGTATCTAGTTTCATCTTTTGAATTTAAAAGCATCCCATTTTGATGTCGATAGGTCAAGATATAGCTGAACTATCGAAGTTTGTTCAGTTGTTAAACCAGAATTAACATATAACCATCAATTTTCCATTATTCAGTTCTCAATATCTTAACACATATTCCTGCCAATTCAAATCTCATAACACTTGTATTAATACATACTATCAAGTTCAGAATTCCCTCACATGTTTTGTTTCGAATTCCAACTCCAAAGAACAAGCTAATTATATGTGTATTGCTATAAATATGTAACATTTCATTTAAGGTATGTTTTGGGGCCTTACACAAGAATTACCTAAAATGGGTGTATTATCTAGTTGAGAAGAAGAAGATGCTAACAATATCACACGAGGCATACTTGATAAACTTACCTGAAACAATAAAATAAAATTACATCGCAATTCTTTAATATGAGAAATGACTAGAATTCTCAAAATAGTTGTAGTGGGAGATTGTGCACTGTCATATCTATGATAAATAGTTAAGTCTATGAAATTAAAAATAAGACTACTTCTAATATCACCTCATAATCCTAAAACATAAGCATCATATTAGTTAACGTTAGGCATAATAAAGCTATTTAGTTGACTAACGAACCTATTCTAGTTAGCTAGAATCTGCAATTTTTCTTTTTTATAGCTTTTGTTATCTTATTCTATGTAGGTACTAATGACTACTATTAGTACCTTTAAGGAGCTATTTGAATTAGCCATGAATAAAGACAATAGTCTTATCTTTGTGTCTTCTAGTGCTACTCATCTTTCTGAATAGATCTCCAACCTAACTGGTCTCTACATAAAACAAATTCCATTTACTTATCTCATGGTACCTATCTCATATAAGAGACCATCTTACATGGAGTTTATGCCTTTTAATTGTTAGAATCTAGAAGAGAATAAAAAGTTGGTGCAATAAATTCTTTACTTTTGCTGGTGGGGTCCAACTAATTAAATTTATGCTAAACTCCTTGCATATCTAGTAACCAGCTAATATTACTTTCCCTGCCAACTTTATTATATCTATTGAAAAACTTTTAAAAAGCTTTCTTTGTATTGGAAATACAAATGGTGCTTATGTAGGTAATGTTTCCCTTCCTTTTCTTTTCTCTATAAATAGCTCTAACTAGACAAAGTTAAGTTTATTGAGAATCTGGATTTCAAATAAAAAATGATACTTCTCACGGCATAAGAAGTATATTACGTATTTAAGTATATATATATATACATATATAAGTCCCCTCTCAAATCTGGTTGCGTAAAAGAGAAAAAAAAGATAACCTCAACATATACATCCATCAATTATCAACACCTACATAATACAATTAGAAGAGCTCCCCTACGCAGAAACTTCTATCAGACTAGATCTTCCAACTTATAAATTAAAATGCCTAAGAGGAAGAAGTATAAAGCTTAGAAATAATAGTTGCAGCTACAAATCTTCCTTACAGGATTAGCAAACTACATATGTTGTTGTTAACAAAGAAAGGAGATTTAAAAATTAGGAATGAAATGCCTCATAGGTGTGACATGTTAAGTCACACTCGTAAGAAGCATATTGAGTGTTAAGTATATTAAGTATATATATAATAACAACGAATGACATACATATATTAAGTATATATATATGCATGGTGCCACATAGAATGAAATCAAGAACTAATTGATAAGATCCAAAATTGTTAAAATATTAACTGTGATAATAAATAAAACTTTTAAATTGAAAATTGTTTTTTAGTTATTAAAAAAACTACCTTGTTAATATGTCAATCTAGATTTTTTCATGATTTTATATTTCTTCATATATGTAAATAGTAAAAAAATTATAGCCAATTTAAATATTGAAAATAGGATATAATTCTTAAGTTTTTTTAGATCTTTGTTCTCGTTTTAACAAACATATTAAAGACCTAAACCTGTTTAAATTAAAAAAATATCTGTAACCAAACCCCTGAGTGAGGTCAATATTTTCTTACAACTTAAGGAATTGATTCCTTCCATTGTCACTATTTGTGAAGTGCTTGAAGATAATAAATTTAATCTTAGTCAAATTACCAAGTGTTGAAAAATAGTTTGATATGCGAGGAATTGAATGAAGAAGTGTAAACATTATGTTTGGCAGATATATGTGGAAAAACAAGAAAATTTCAATGAAAAGACATGACTTTTCAATACAAATGCTATGAATGGTCACATATTTTCCGGATAGGTGCCATGAACAATCATGTACATTATGAATGGGTGTCTTTAAGTCTATATAAGGCTAGTTTAACATCCAATTCATGGTTAATACACAATCACATCTTTTCTTCATCATCTTTATCATATTCATTCTTAATTGAAGTTCATCTTTGGTTCTCTATTGATTTTGCTATCTTAGAGAACATTAGGCTTGTTGTATCCTAAAGGGAAATTTGTCAAATTCCTGTAGCTACTAGTGGGGGCAAATATTTCCTTAAAGATAGTGATTTTTCACGCCTCAAGCCATCCAACTTGAACCCACTTTTCTAACAGTTTTAAGGAAATATTTTGCAATGGATTCACAGAGTATCATGAATCAAGATTACATGAAGTTGGATCATTTTGATGGCATGAATTTCATACGATGGAAGGACAAGATGATGTTTCTCTTAATTGCATTGAAAATTGCATATTGCTTGGACACGGATTTGCAAGATCTTTCAACCCCACAACCGGATGATAATGAAGCAACACAAGCTGCACGCAAGAAGCGGGAAGAAGATGAGTTGCTATGCCGGGGACACATTCTTAATAATCTTTTTGATCGTCTTTATGATTTGTTCACATCAATTACTTCACCAAAAGAAATATGGAGGGCTTTGGAGTTCAAGTACAATACCGAAAAGCAAGGTCTGGACAAATTTTTGATTATGAAATATTTTGAGTTTAATATGGTTGATAATGTGTCTATAATGGACCAAGTACATGAATTACAAGTTCTTGTTTCCAAGCTTAAAGACTTAAAGGTGGAAGTTCTTGAGTCATTACAAGTAGGAGGAATAATTTGTAAACTTCCTCCTAGTTGGAATGATTATAGGAAGAAACTTTTACATACCACCGAGGACTTCTCCCTTGAGCAAATTCAGAAACATTTGCAGATAGAATAAGAGACGAGAAGTCTTGTTAAAAGGCATGTTTTTGAAGTTGCAACAAAAGTTAATTATGTTGAAGGGAAGCAAGGTAATAAAAACGGTGGAAACAAGCGAAAACAGTCCGATAGAGCAGGTGCTCCAAAACTGAAGATTGAAAATTCCAAGAAATGAAAGACATGCTTTAATTATGGCAAGAAGGGAAACCCCACAAAGGATTGTTGGTTTCGAAAGAAACAAAAACAAGATGGTAGTGCCCAAAATATTAATAATGTAATTATGGTGGACTTTGGAACTAATAACTTAGTTGCAATGGTTTTAGATTTGCATATTGGCATGATCACTGAACTTCACATGGCCTATAACAAAGTTACTAATGATTGGTGGTTTGACTCGGGAGCCATGGTACATGTTTGCAACAATAAAGAATTATTTAAGACTTATGAACATGTTGATGAAGGCCAAGAAGTTCTTATGAGAAACAACAATGCCATAAAGGTCTTGGGAAAAGGTAGTGTAGAAGTTGATTTTACTTTGGGAAAGAAGTTGTTCTTGATTAATGTTTTTCATGTACCCGAGATTACTAAAAATCTTGTTTCGGCCAATTTGGTTTATAAAAAGGAGTTCAAGGCTGTATTAGAGGGGGATAAAGTTATTTTGTCTAAGAATGGATTGTTTGTAGGCGAAGGATATTCATGTGATGGAATGTTTAAGTTAATCATTAATAATAATACAAATTTTTTAGTTTATATGGTTGACTTGTCATTATCATTATGGCATGATAGATTTGCACATGTTAGCCATACAACACTTAAATTTATGTCCAAACATGGTTTAATATCTTGCAAGCATGATGATGATAAAAATTGTGAAGTGTGCATTCAAGCTAAAATGATTAAGAAACCATTTACAAAAGTTGAAAGAAAATCTGAAATTTTAGAACTTGTTCATTCCAACGTATGTGAATTAAATGATATGCTAACAAGAGGTGGAAATAGATACTTTATAACTTTCATTGATGATGCATCTAGATATACCTATGTGTATTTGTTAAAGCATAAAGATGAAGCATTTCATATGTTTAAAGTTTATAAGATGAAAGTTGAAAACCAAAAGAGAATGAAAATAAAAGTTTTAAGAAGTGATAGAGGTGGTGAGTATTTTCCTCAAGAGTTCTCAAATTTTTGTGAGGAAAATGGAATCATACACCAAACAAGTGCCTCATATACACCCAACAAAATGGTTTGGATGAAAGAAAGAATCAAATTTTGGTTGACATGCTTAATGCAATGTTAGTAAATTTGGGTTTGCCAACGAATTTGTGAGGAGAAGCCTTGCTTACGGCCTGTCACATTCATAATAGAATTCCCACAAAGAAATTTAAAGTTTCTTCGTATGAAGTATGGAAGAAAAGAAAGCCAAATCTAAGTTATCTTAGAGTTTGGGGATGCCTAGCATACTATAGAGTTCTGGATCCGAAATGGACTAAATTGGGGCTTAGAGCACTCAAAGGTGTCTTTATTGGATATGTGGAAAATTCTAAGGCATATAGGATATTGGATCTAGAATCCAATGTAATTGTAGAGTCAAGGGATGTTGAGTTTGTTGAAAACAAATTTCATAATAAGTCAAGCTCAAATCAAGACTCTACTAGAGAGCATTTGGTTGAACCACAAGTTAAAAAACATTCTAAACCAAGTTTTAGCGTTGAACATGATACAAGTCCTTCAACCGAAGTTTGAAGGAGTCAACGTGTTAGAAAAGAAAAGGAATTACATCCGGATTTTATATCCTCACAATCTATTGTCTTCTTAGTTAAAGGGAATAGGACAATGCACTAAATAAGATACCAACTGTTTTACATGTTGAGGATGATCCAAAAACCTATAAGGAAGCAATGCAATCGAGAGATGCATCGTTTTGGAAGGAAGTAATCAATCATGAAATGGATTCTTTATTATCAAATAATACTTGGGTCATCACTAATTTGCCTCCTAGTTCAAAGGCTATTGGATGTAAGTGGGTGTTTAGAAGGAAATATAATACGGATGGTTCAATACAAACATTCAAAGCTAGGTTGGTTGCCAAAGGTTTTAGGCAAAAACAGGGAATATATTACTTTGATACTTATACACCGGTGCAAGGATAACATCCATAAGGGTACTATTAGCTTTAACTTCTCTTTATAATTTGTATGTACATCAAATAGATGTTAAAACTGCATTTTTAAATGGTAACTTGGATGAAGAAGTATATATGGAGCAACCGAAGGGTTTTGTTTTATTGGGCAATGAAAACAAAGTGTGTTAAGTTAATAAGGTCTTTACATGGATTAAAACAAGCACCCAAGTAATGGCATGAGAAATTTGAGTCCATTATCTTAAAAAATGGTTTCAAGCATAATAGTGCCGATAAGTGTATATATTCTAAGTTTACACAAGAATATGGTGTCATCATATGTTTATATGTGGATGATATGTTGATTATTGGCACTAATATGTTGGGTGTGAATGAAACAAAGAAGTATCTAACTTCACAATTCAAAATGAAAGACATAAATGAGGTAGATACTATCTTGGGAATTAAGGTATCTAAACATAGTAGGGGTTTTGCTCTTTTCCAATCTTATTATATTGGAAACGTGTTGAACAAATTCAAACACTTAGACATCAAAGAAGCAAATACTCCATATGATGCCTCATGCAAAGTAACTGAAAATACATGTAGAGCGGTGGCTTAATTGGAATATGCTAGTGCTATTGGTAGTTTAATGTATGCTACACATTGCACTAGGCCGGATATTGCTTTTGCGGTTTGTAAATTATCAAGGTACACTAGTAATCCTAGTGTGGAACATTGGAAGGCAACCGGAAGAGGACTTGGGTACTTGAAGAAAACTATAAATTACGGATTGTTTTATAACAAGTTCCCAACCGTGTTGGAAGGTTACACAGATGCAGTTGGATAACTAGTGTGAGTGATAACAAGTCAACTTCGGGTTGGGTGTTCACCTTAGGAGGAGGTGTAGTTTCTTAGGCATCAAAGAAACAAACTTGTATAACATATTCAACAATGGAATCTGAATTTATAACATTATAGGTTGCGGGTAAGGAAGCAGACTGGCTGAGAAATTTATTATTAAATATTGAGTTGTGGCTACAATCGATGCCGACCATATCCTTACATTGTGACAACCAAGCGACTATGTCTAGAGCATATAGTAAAGTTTATAATGGAAAATCTACAAATATAAGCCTTAGACATGAATATGTAAGGCAATTGATTTCAGATGGAATTATTGCCATCGTATATGTCAAATCCTGTAATAACCTGGCGGATCCATTCACAAAGGGTCTCTCGAGAGATTTGATAAAGAGCACATCAACAGGTTTGGGATTCAGACATATGAATTAACTTTGCTTGTAATGGAATCCTAACTTTTCCTAGCACATCACTAGTCAAAAGTTCAATGGGTAACAACAAGTTATAAGCAAGGGACTAAATACTAAGTTTGATCCTAAAAGAGTCAAAAGATTAGTACTAGAGGAGGGTGAGTGTTCACTCTTAATGAAGAGTTAAGACGGAATAAATTCTTAACGGTCTTCACCTATATGAACATAGGAAGTGGTGCCGCTTCAACAAGGAATATATCTTGTAAATGTTCATGAATTCTAGGAGGTAGCACAAGGCCATAAAGTGCGGTTATTAAATGAACTTCTAAGAAGAATGAAGGTTTCATGTGTATAGCATTTCCGGTTCTAACACATAGGAATCTAGGTTCAAAGCTTCCATGCCACCTAAATTTCATTAGAACTTTGAAGTGCTTATACTAATAAGAGGTTCAAATCGAAAGATACCATTTAAATGCATGGAATGTCTTTAATCTTGCATTACAAACTAAGCGGGGGATTATTGAAAAATAGTTTGATATGCAAGGAATTGAATGAAGAAGTGTAAATATTATGTTTGACGGATATATGTGGGAAAACAAGAAATTTTCAATGAAATGACATGTCTTTTCAATACAAATGCTATGAATGGTCACATGTTTTCCCGAGAGGTGCCATGAACAATCATGTACATTATGAATGGGTGTCTTTAAGTCTATATAAGGCTGGTTTAACATCTAATTTATGGTTAATACATAATCAATTCTTTTCTTCTTCATCTTTATCACATTCATTCTTAATTGAAGTTCATTTTTGGTTCTCTATTGATTTTGCTGTCTTAGAGAACATTAGGCTTGTTGTATTCTAGAGGGAAATTTGTCCAATCTCTGCAGCAACTAGTGGGGGAAAATATTTCCTTAAAGATAGTGATTTTTCACGCCTCAAGCTATCCAACTTGAACCCACTTTTCTAACACCAAGGACGAGTTCCTGGCTATTGCTAAAAACTACTCTTATGCATCCACTAGCAAGGACTCTATAATATGCAAAAACCATCCCATGGAATTTTGTCCAATTCCTCTTGCAAGCATCTATCGACAAATAGAGCTCTTAAAGTGTATTGGCACAAGTTAATTTGGTTTCATCTACCAATCTGAAGCTACCATTCATCCTCTGGCTAGCTATCAATGAAAGGCTCTCCATTTCAATACAATATGGGGGAATAATTCTATCCAAAACAATTGCATTCTTTGCTCCTGATGGCCCAATTCTTTTAACCATTTATTTTCTCAATGTAGCTATATCGACCCTTCGTCGAGTGAAATCCTCAGGAGATTTCGCTTTACATACTTACATACATCCTCATTTCAAATATTGATCTGGATTACTCAAAGAAGACGAATACTACACCAACCCATATAAGTGGAAAAAAAACACGTAAACAATACAAAAAATAGGGGACAATGTAGTGACATCACAACCTCAGAAGGCATATGGATACTTCAAACAAAAGGGAAAAGAGGAAAAGAGTCATTTTCATCACACCCACAAAACAAAACAAAAGAAGATTTAAATATAAAGTACCACAACTTTTAACAATATGCAGAAGCAGCTGAGACAAGTAAGTTGTGAGTGTCGCAAAATCATAACAATTTTTAGCATCAAAGAAAAGTAAAAGTTGGCGTACGTCAATCGTCGGCGACGTTGCTATCTTCACCGGTGTGCTCTACTCCAACTTTTTCTCTCTTGCAGGCGTGAAACTTGGTTATGCGGTTGAATTTAAAATCCACACATTGTTGAATTGAAAATCCGCACAATCCTAAATTAGCTTTCAGTCACACCTGTTACTTTTTTTAAACTTTTTAATGATATAACTTTATTACTCAAATTTTAATCTTATTTAATTTTTACTAACTAATTTTATCAATCATATATTATAATATATTAATTGGGCATGACTTATTAAATAAGAGGATTTGCCTATTTGTTTAAATTATATTATATAAGGTAGTAGAAAAATTAATAATAGGGTGCATGTCACGGGTAAGTCACACGCGTCAAACGTATACTATTTAAATTGTAAATTATGTGAACGCACTTACCATCTATTATTGTCGTGAATTATATTAGTTATAAAAAATGAAAATCACACATGTGACTTAATAGCTATAGGCGTGACTCCCATGCACGATTGCAACTTGTTAAGTCACAACCGTGCATGTTATTTTGTTTTTTTTCTTACCAGCCTTTTTCACGTGCACGATTATTGTTAATTAATAAATAAACATGTTCTTATTAATCCTTTCATATTATTATTTAATCATTAGTTTAGTTATAATTGCGTTATTATTATTAATTATTAATTGATTGTTAATTATGTCATTAGAAATTTTTATCATTTATTCTTATCTACATCACACTATACATTTACATATTTTATTTTATTTTTCATTCGTTTTTATCACCGTGTTATATCTTTTTTTCTTACTACAAATACAAATAGATTACAATAATTATGATAAGTTTATCATATGACTGTTATATATTACCGTGAAACTGTTGGTGATGAATTACAAAAGGGTTCGACTTTCATCAGAAAAGATGATCCAGTTTCAACTGATCGTCTAAATAAGTTTGACCTGATTTTAGCAAGTTTTCCTATCACTCTTATGCATAAGTACGATCGTGACAGAGAGGCAATCGTTTGCAGTTGCATGATCGTGGACAAAGAGGCAGTTAGCCTCAATGAGAGGTATTCTTCTTGTAATTGCACGATCGTGCGATCAAATTAACATATATAATCAACAAGAAATTCCTACCAGGAAGGTCCTCTACTTATTTGTGAAAGTCAAAAATTTGTTTTTTTTAAGAGTCAAAACCTTAACAAAAATAGAAATTGTAATTTCTCTGAGCATTATATCATAAGAAATGTGTAAATTTTCAAAATAAAATTTCAACAAAACAAGCTGATTATCATGAAACTATTATAAGGTAAACCTGACCAAAAATAATAACACATTTTAACATATCAAAAACTAACCTTCAACGTCATCTCCAAAACGAAAATCTAACATGTACCTTGTATAGTTGAAAAACGATATCCGTGCACTACTTTCTCCCTTCTAGGAGGTATTAAGTTTGAATCACATAAAAGGAGGAGAAATGAGAAGTTTTCCTATTAATGATCATCTAGCTCCCTGGGCAAAGCTCCTTGATCGGATCAATTACGGACACCTTATTTACAGCAGCAGTGTGGGAGTTGAAGCTACAAAGGAACCTGAGGGTTGCTGGGAATCTGATGCTGAGCAGGGCCAGCGATCAATCAGCAGTTGACCAATCAAGTATATGACAACTCTTTGTGCGCAGAAATGTACAGGTTACGAAGAAACCTGAGGGATCTTGAGGTTCTAGATTTACATTCTCTAGAGCTCTTGGGATGAGGTCTTAGGAGCTTAGGATTAGTCCGACTAAACTGAGATACCTAATGTAATCAAAAAAAGAAGAAGAAATGTGTCATTCTATAATCACAAATGTTAGATTCGCATGGAAGCGTCTTGACACAAAAGAAGCAGAATACCAAAGAGCATATTTAGTAGGATGACACGTATGAATATAATTAATTAATTCAACGATAAGTCATTAATCATCAAATAAAATATAATTAATTAATTTATTAAATTCTAAGTTATTTTGCATATATTTAATAATAATAATTTATTTATTATCAT
>JANQBM010000221.1:2218442-2235651 GCA_025594535.1 Erythroxylum domingense | reverse complement strand
AATTATCCTAAGAAGACCTTTCGCAGCACTCTTTAGTCACAGGAAGGAGGCAGTAGAGAATAAAGATGGAAGCTTTTCGATACAAAACAACTGTCTGAACGATGAGCAGAAGCCAAGATTTTGAAATCATGCAGTTAGTCGTGCAAAGCCATGAATGAGTTCTGCTTCCGTGCATGCTCTGGAATCAGTCGGTTGACAATATCAGGTGGTATGCCAGAGAGCTCTGCTAGGGCGAAAACGATTCATATATTACAGTTCAGAAAACATAAAGCAATACCAATAAAGACACTATAGTGCCAAATCGACATAACTGATATGCAGCACTTTGGTAAGAAATTTTGAAGCAATGCTAGAACTTGTTACATGCAGTACAACTGACCTTGGGGTTTAAAATTAAACAAGGGCGGAAGAGGGCGGTTATTTGGAAGGCGAGCATTAGGATCCCTCAGCTCATCAAAAAATGGGTGAATACAAGCTTCCAACTGACATAACAGAGTCAAAATCCTTAATAAATAAATAAATCCAACCATTTCAAGCAAATTATAAATTTAAGGAACATATACTTACAGCAGTGCATCTCAAATGGGGAGAGTACTGAAAAAATCTGCATACAAGGTCAACTGCTTCCGGAGGTAAGCATTTTTGGAAGACCTGGTGCAGAGATTGGTCGTTAAAGATAAACAGAGCAGGACAAAGAATATGAACAACATTATAAGTAAAGCTCCATTGGGGTGTCCTTGTTGGGCTAAGGCCCTTCAATCAATCAAAGATTTCCATATCCCCCTAAGCCAACCCAAGATCATACAACCTGGTTACAAATCTTGAACCTGAGACCATAGGATTACGTTCCAAATTGTTTAGTTCCATTTTCTGGGGAATTGTCAGATGCTTCAAAAAATTGTTAAAAAGGCTTGTGAAAATAACCAATCAATGTGATTTTTTTTTCTCCTTTTGAGGTTGTCCAACCTCATGAACTACAATATGGTGTTTGTTGAAAAAACAGAGATTACAATGTAATAGAACTTACAGTCCATACATCAATTTTACTAATGTAGTCATACTTAGAGGTATACCATATAAAAATATTTACGTTCCGCATTTACACTAAATCATATCAATAAACCAAGAGGATTGTTGAGAAGGATAAGTTCATACCCCAAATTCCCATTTAATCTACCCACTGCCTTTTAGCTTCCAATCAGGGCAGAGCACACTCATGCATGAAGAATATAATGCTCTTAAATTGATAATCAACCATTTAGTTCTTGGGGTTCATAGCCATTTAAGTTTTATCTAAGTCCATCAAAACCGTATGTCCAGAAAGAAACTGAACTACTAGACATTTGATACATGCAATTGAAAATTTCTTCTGATTGCCAAATTCCAACTCAACAAGCTAAAGAACTTCCCGTGAACAATAAATCCAATGCTCATTTGTATCATAATGTACAAGTGTTGTCAAAGCATCTTGCCCCACAACCATCTATCTTGAGGGGTAAAGAAGAGGAACATTATGTGTCATCTCCTCCACTGATCTCATAATCCTGTCTCTATGCAAAACTAAACAGATATACTAAAAATTGCCAAAACTCTCTACATCAGAACACATTTACCGTGACAAAGAATCTCCAGAAGCAGTATTAAGTTTTCTAAAAATAAAGAAGAAAAGAGAAGCTACAGCTTCTAAAATTGCAAAAATGCCTTATGGTACAAATTCAACTAAAAAATTGTATTTTTTGATAATTAGCAAAAATTCTCCAGTTCCTAGAATCTTATAAAATGATAAAATTGTGAAGCAACTACCTAAATTGTAGCTGTCGCAAATTACTTATCAAGTTTGTTAACAATTCTCCTAGTAACAAAATTTCGAAAAATGAAGCAAAAATTCTCCATTTCCTAGAATCTTATAATTATAAAATTGTGAAGCAACTACCTAAATTGTAGCCATCGCAAATTAATTATCAAGTTTGTTAACAATTCTCCTAGTAACAAAATTTAGAAAAATGAACTTCTTTTCTAAATATGAAACCACAAAGACCTCCGAGGAAGCATTATTAGGGATAATATTGAAGAAATTAATAAATTTAGAACTTTTAAGAAACAATACATATGATGTCATCACACAAGAAGAGATGTAAGTACCTTGTGCCATGGATGAGGCTTTATCTGTGGAAACTTAAATTCAGTATAGTTTGGGTTCATGCACTTTATCTCCTCCCTGGTTGGAGTCCCCAAAACCTTTTAAAAGAAAACAGAGTTGCATTTAAAACTTTAAGGAGTTAGAATGTGTACCTAAACACATGGAAATCACAAAAAGTACACAATTAAGCATGAGAAAGCAAAATATTTTGCTGCAAGTGGCATTCTACAGCACTTAAGGGAAGTAATTCTGTTGTCAGTATCGTTCTATAGCACTTGATGAAAGTAAATTTGCTGCCACAATAATTCTACAGCACAAAGTTATTAATTATTAGTCAACAAACCAATGAACCTAAAAGCTCAAGGTGTCAATGAGATCAAAAATTAGTTCAAATATCATGCTAACAATGTAAATGGAGTTTAATACTTTAATTGTTTTCTTATTATCACAGCTTAATGTTTTAACGATGTTATGTAGTAGAGTTGCAAACAAATTTCCACCAATTAGTTCTCAAAATTAACATGGAAATCACATCTAAAGTAAAGAAGTAAAGTTTAAAGGACCTAAGATCTCATAGAGAAAAACATTACCTTAATGATCTCAACTAGTTGATCAACACCGCTTTCACCAGGAAACAAAGGCTGATGATTAGAAAAAATCGTCATGTAATGTGAAAAATTGTCAAAGAAGAAGGAGAATCAGAATAAGAGAAGGTTAGAACTATATAACCAGATACGTAATGTACCTGCCCAAGTATCAATTCAGCCATCACACAACCTGTGGACCATATATCAATAGCAGTTGTGTACTCGGTGGCACCAAATATTAGTTCTGGAGCACGATAATATCTTGAGCATATGTATGAGACATTGGGCTCTCCTTTCACCTATAGAATGAGATACAGTTAGTATTCAAGTAAAGTAACCAAAATAACTGCTATAAAATCATTTTTCACAAAAACTTACTAGCACTTTTGCACTCCCAAAATCACAAAGTTTCAGCTGATGCGTATGTGGGTTCACCTGGAATTGAAAAGGAAATTTTAAATTGTTAAATATCATAGAGATCTAGTATTAGTACAGTAATATAATTATGTATTCAATATAAGAATATGCTATATTACAATATTCTAAGTATTCATTAGTAATATTACCATATTATGTAATATTTTACTATCCCATTATTATAAATAGATAGCCTACACTAAATTAATAATGAAATGCATTACCTTCGTGGTCTTTGTGTTAATAGACATAAGCTTTATAGCAAACATGTTAAACCAATGTGTATATTCCAGTCCATTCTTTTTCTCCTTTATCTCTACTTAACTTAATAGCATAACTAACTTAACATGATATCAAAGTCAAGTTTCAATTATAAGAACTTAACCTCTATTTTGAATCTCCAAACAAATTTTAAAATATTCTTTGTACCAAAAGAAAGTGAAAGATGTCTCTGCTTCTTGTTACCAAAGACAACAAAACACTTCCTAATTCTTCTGAGCTTCAAACTTAAAATGTTGCAGCACAAACTTTTGAACTTCACCACTGGGAAAGTAATGAGCTTGATGGCTTCTTCAAGTATCCAAAAACGGTACTAAGGAAAACATGTACTTGGAAAAAAAAGAATATGCATAGAATTTAACATTGCAAGTTTTCCAGGATCATTGTACACAATCTTGACATCTTTTCATCTCTTCTTGTTCAAAAAACTCCCTAGAATTCTATTTTCAATCAACTTTGCTGCACTTACCTTTAATAGTACCTTCTCATTTATAGGAATATAAAACCATTATTTTACTTCAATTTGGAATAGAGTTTTATAGAGTTTGAATCTGGACTCTTTGTCTATTAGCAGCTTTCATACCAATTTACAGGAAAACTTCCAATTGGTTGGTAAAAGTTAAGAAGAATTACGATAGAAAATTAGGAGTTGAAATGCTCAACAGGTCATGCTTATGACTATTCAAAAGATTCAGCCTCCAAAAAAGCTTCAGTTTGTCGATTGTTGAATGGAATAAGCTTACTCTTCCGATTTCAATTCCCCAAAAGACAATCATTTTCCTACAAGATGTGAGCAATCTCTACTGATTTTGTGCTGGTTCCTATGAAGAGAAACTAAAATGTGATATTTCTGTTCCCCCTATATGTAATATAAATTATACCACAAATAGGGGGAACAAGGAACTCTACTAAATCAGATAGGAGCCCCAAAGCTTAGCAATTAATTAAAAAGGAACTATTGTTCATCACAAAAGAAGCAAAACAAAATACGTCTGAAATAAAGGTTAAAGAAAAAGTTTGATCAAATCATCCAACTTCAGAACACCATCAATCAAAGCATACCTAAATGGCTACATGAAACAAAACTTTTAATTGTCAAAATCACAAACACTAACCAGTAAGTTTTGAGGCTTGATGTCACGATGGCAAATACCAATGCAATTGTGCAGATAAGCAAGTGCCCTGCAGATCTGTATAATAAAGGAAGAGAAAACGGTGACCAACCATCAAGATGGCTTTTGAACAAGTAAAAGAAGATTTAAGTTCTACGTAGAAAGCTGATTCCTCTGCCAACGTTGCAGTACTCATGGGGAATTCTCAAACAAAAATTGTGCTATTTTATTGAGTCAATTTTTTATTGGGACACGTGGCAACAGGTTGTTAGCGCTATCCACAAATATTCATAGATATCCACAGTTGCTTCAAGAGGTCCATTAACAAGAACTTCACCAAGGAAGTTCTTTGCCACTAAAGGATCATAATTCACAGCGATATAGCCACACTTACCTTACATCCCTGACCTTATTCATGGACACGAAAATCCAGTGAAAGGTGATATAATGAATTCAAAGTTGCATGTCAGATGGCAAATCATAGGAATACTAGAAAGCGGAAAATTTTTGTATATTATACCTGATAAGTGTAAAGTTTAACATAAATTAAAGGCATCCGTTGGTTGATCCTGTTGTAGTGCCTGGCCATTCGATGGACAGTTTCAGGAACATATTCAAGTACAAGATTTAAGTATAGCTCTTCCTTGTCTGTTGTCGAAAAGAAGCAATGCTTCAATGCAACAATGTTAGGATGATCCAGCATCTGCATAATCTGTAGCTCCCTATTCTTGTAGCGCTTGTCTTGGAAAACTTTCTTAATAGCAACACTCTCCCCAGTTTCCCTACATCTTGCCTGCAAAAATCAATTGAAAATCATACAAATAACAAAACTTGATACAAACAAAAAGTATTTACTAAACGATAATGTCTGCTTACTTGGTAGACAACCCCAAATGAACCAGTTCCAACAACTTGTTCAGCAATATAACTGATTGTCTGTCAATTCAACCGAGAACAGATCATACCAGTGGCATTCTTATCAGAGCCTATTGAAATTTTCAAATTCTAACTTAAAATTTCGAACCTGCCTAGATTGACCACTCCGACCACCAATAGTGGTCCTTATGACTTGTCCCGTTTCTGCACCAACACCATCAATTACATCCGGTTCACTATCCTGCAAAAAAACAGGCAGACAAACAAAAGAGGGTTCAAACCTTTTTTTTTTTTTGACAAACCACTTTATCCAAGTTGTATTTACTTTCTACTATTACAACATACTACATAACAAAAAGAAACAAAACCTGGGAAGAATCAAAACAGACAACAATTTCAAAAGAAGTGAAAAACACAATATCATAAAGTTCTTTGAAGAAAATTACCCTATCATCATCCTGGTCCACTTTATCCCTCAATCTCATCTCGAGCATCTCTCTCCCAAGCCAATCCACCGAACTAGAAGAACTCTTGAACCCATTAACCGACCTCGAACTCCCGACTCCACCATTCCCAAGGCTGGCTGATGCCATAAATACACTCTACAACAATCACAACCCCTAGAACTCACCTTCATGATACTCGCTGCCCATCTCGTCCACCCAATTCAGACTTCCATTTTCCTGATAAACATCACACAAAACAACAATTCAGACAACAATTCACAGCATAACCACAAGACAAGGCAGTTACAAGACTGATCAGATCTGAATCTTCCAAAATGAAGTTTAAAAAATTTCCTTCACAACAAAAAAAAAAGAAAAAACACCGATTAACAGAAAAAGTTACTCAACTTAAAACTAATTTAATCCAGATCGCGTGAACCTGAAAACGATTCAAGCAAGATTACAGGCACACTCCTCGCATTACTCTACTTCCACTTGAAAAGATATCTGCACGTACTTTGAGCAAATACTGCTGTTTGGTTCCCGAGAAAATGCTTTCTTTCTGGTAACTGACTGTGGATTTTTATTTTTTTTAATTTTGTTTTTTTTTTATTTCGTGTTTTGGGGTTGTGGTGTGTATTTTCTGAGTAAAGTAGACGCTTTGAAGCTGAGAGCTCTCACAGTAACCTCACAATGCGACATCAAATCTCCTCTTTTTTCCTTTTATTTAGTTAATTAAAAGTATTTAATATATTTAACTATTTTATTGTTCAATAATGAGCTGAAATGTACTGTACGGTATATTACTGGATTATTACTTTTTTTCCCTACTAAAATAAAATAAAATAAATCAAAATCTTTTTAATATTCTTTTGTTGTTTAAACTTAACTAGTCCTACCGGTTTAAGTTAATAATTTTTTGGTTCGATTTATTTTAATTATTTTTGTTGTTAAAAATTGAACAATTTATTTATCAATTAATCAATTTTTCTAAATTAAAAACTTCTTATAAATTAAAATTGATTATTCATCAATTAATCAATTTTAAAAATTTTTTTATTAAACTTTAAATTTTTTGATAAAAAGAATATTTTTCAATTTTACGGCATTCTAACATGAAATGAACCTTTAAACCTTATATTACTGATTTAAAAATTGATCAATTTATTAATCAACCAATCAATTTTTATAAATTAATAATTTCTTTTAAATTAAAATAAATCGATTAATTTTTGTTTAATAATTTTTTAATTAAATTTTAAATTATTTGAAGAAAAGAATATATTTTAATTATATTTTAAAATCTTTAATTTTATTCATTCTTTAGTCAATTTTACGACGAATTGAGCCTTTAAACCTTACTTTAATGATTTAATTTTCAATCCAATTTTAAAATTTTGCTTTTTTATCTTTTATGATGTTTATTTAAAATTGACAAATTAATATCATTATTTAGTCAAATTCATTTAATATGATAAAATGAATTATATACAAAATAATTAAAAAATGAAATAATGTAATTTTTTTCTCTTTGTGCTTGTCACCTTTTACTTTGTGCTTGTTACTTTTGACCAAGTGAAATACAAAAGCATCACTCGTTAATGGTAACAAGTCAGAACCAAACTCAAGCCTCTTATGACCCAAAATTAAGCCGAGTCATACTTCATCAAATCTTCTGTTCTAATTACTCTTTTTTGTTAAATCTCACTCATACATTTATATAAAATTTATGTAAATATATTTTTTATAAATATATGGTTAAGATTTAATAAAACATGATAGAATACCAAATCCGAAATAAAAAATCTTATTGATTTAAACCTTATCTTATTGATTTAATTTTTAATCCAGTTTTAAAAATTGCTTTTTATCTTTTATGATGTTTATTTAAAATTGACAAATTAATATCATTATTTAGTCAAATTCATTTAATATGATAAAATAAATTATATACAAAATAATTTAAAAAATGAAATAATATAATGTTTTGCTCTCATAACTTACCTTTTAGTTTGGGCTTATTACCTTTTACTAAGTGAAATACAAAAGCATCACTCGTTAATAGTAACGAGTCAGGACCAAACTCAAGCCTCTTATAACCCAAATCAAGCCAAGTTCCGTTAAATCTTCTGTTCTAATCATTTTTTTTAGTTAAATCTTACTCATACATTTATATAAAATTCATGTAAATATATAGATAAAAATTAATAAAACATAATAAAAATATCATATCCAAAACAAAAAATCTGATCTTGAGTCATAGAGCCTGAATCTAACCAGAAATCCAATAAACATTTTTCAGCTTGAGCCAAAATTTCTCAATCTTTTCAACGTCTTGGTTCAATAAGCCCAAGACAAGAAGATTGAAAAATATAACCATCTTTGATTTGTTCTCAATAGCATCATCCGATCCGAATTACGATCAGTTTTCAAACAGATTAGTTGACTTAAGACCGGGTCTATTTTACCAACCATAGCATCACTAGGAACTAAAACACAATAAAGCGCAAGACTAATTTTCCATTTGCAAGTCAGATATCATAGTAAACACAGCCACCACAACAAAAGAGGAGAGAGAGACCCAATTAGTTCCTACTCAATTACAATACTCAAATGACTCACTCCAATGACTGCCAATATTAACATTATGTGTGTGTGTGTGTGTCCCTCTGCTTTCTTCGTCGTCTTCTCTTAATTTAACAAAGCTGTAGTGTATATAGCCCTAACAAAATAACAGGGGCTAGAGCTACAAGCAAACAATTCTCACTCACCAGTCATCAGTCATAAGCGTGATTGAAGACTTTACTCAATTTAAGAACTAAAGGAAACACGAGATACCAGCATATCGCTCGCTTGCCCGCCCTATATTTATGTACAGTTTAACCAAAGAAACAAATCCCACCGATAAATTCGGATTATCTTGGCATCCGGTGAGCAAAATCACAAGAACCATCAATGCCTCCCACCATCAAGAACATCCTTATCAGTTGGGACCCCCATGGTAAAAACTGTGGTCTTATATAATTAATCAAGATACCATTTTCCTTTCTTTTGTAAGCGGGCCGTCTTCTATGTTAATTTCAATCGTTGAATATTAACTGCATCAATAACTTCATTGACGTAAACTTTGATTTCTTCTATGGTTCCCAAAAGAGAAACTCCACGGCTGGAACTTTGCTCACACATTTAGCAAAAGGAGACAGCCTCCAGAAGGATACAGCAATTGCACGATCCAAATTTTCACAATGACTAAGCATTTCACTGCAAAAAGATAGCATTATCAATCAACTCATGAGGCCTAAAGTAAAATTATCCCAATTTTCCACAGATTTAGAGGACTTCATCATGAAAGAAAAAGAAAGAAGTTGAAGATTTAACAAGAATGTCAAAGAGATACAAGTGGAGTAATCGCACCATAAAACGAAATGCATAGTGTATAACTTCATCCAAGGTTCTAAAACAAAAGACCATCTTGTTAGCCTATAGTATGCATGTCAAAACATATTCTGAAATTCCCATGTAAGCACCAAATTGAAGGAAAGAGATCATATGAAATCACAGCATTAAAAATCTTTGTTCATTTGCATACTTTGTAGCCTCTTCTAAATTCCACTTTTATGATGATGTAATAGTTCCAAGTACAATCCTCTTTCTTCAATTAACTGAACTTCAGTGCACGCATAGCATAGCCAAGAAAGAACAGTGGACGCAAAGCATAGACAAGAAAGATCACAAAGAGCAGGGCATGAGAAACGATTTCCACAAACTAAGAAACTGAAAATAAAAGGTTAATTAAAAAAAATAAGATAAGGAAGCCTTACCAAGCACTAAGAACCAGAGCTCGACTTTTGAACCCAGACTTGCTTCTGGAAATTCAGAGAACAAACTATTCAATGAAGTCACTCAAAATAAATTAAAATCTTGCATTCAAGACAAGTATAATCACCTCATGCGAACCATAACCAGAAGCAACACCTTTCTTAGAAGACTTCCCCTCAACTAATGGACCATCAGCATCCTTCACATTATGTGAAGTTACCCGACGACCAAAATGTTTATGAGATCCTGAGCAAAATCAAGAAAGTGAAATTGCAGTAAACAATTATTTGTGAATCAGATAGAATTAATCAAACCATAGGCCAAGAACCAAAGATTCAATTAAGACAACCACAAACTAACCATTAT
This sequence comes from Erythroxylum domingense, assembly GCA_025594535.1. Taxonomy (NCBI): domain Eukaryota; kingdom Viridiplantae; phylum Streptophyta; class Magnoliopsida; order Malpighiales; family Erythroxylaceae; genus Erythroxylum; species Erythroxylum domingense. Next base: position 2,225,609 of record JANQBM010000221.1, on the reverse strand, counting down.
CTAGAGATTGGTGATTGTTTCGTGCACTTCCAAGGGATTTGACTTCATTTCTCAAAGAATAAATACTATCCCCCGAATTTCCTGAGAGATCAAAGACAAAAATTTTATCAGAAATGAAACAAAAAGGGAAGAAGCAGGATTTTCTTTGGGAGACGCAGTCAAATGCAAGCTTAGCACAATTTATAGTTCTTCCAGGCTTGGTACAATACTTTTGAGCATATAATGACTTCATAAATCCCATAGGTAGGATATGCATTCATTCAACAGATTACTGCAATTCAGGAAACCACAATGTTCCCTCCATTACTACCTCGAAAAGAATTATAAGAATAACAGTGTACCTTGAGAGGAATCTAATACTGATTGTGTGGATTGGGAGGTGGATGAGGAAAAGGATTCATCACTCGCATATGAACCATCTGATCGACGAAGAGGTGTCCATATAATACGATCAGGTCTATCCTTGTTTTTTGTTCGCTTTTCCTGCTTCTCACCAGAAGAACCGTGCATATCATTTCCAATAAACTTATCATCTGATGCTCCATTTGAATCCTTGATAACCAATTGTACATTTGGGGATCGAGGAGGGCGTTTACCCTTATCTGAAGCTGTGGATTGAGTTTGTTGCTCAGATTGGATATTAGAAGTTTGGCGTAAATCCTTGTTTAGAAGTATGCTTCTGATTACCCGTCCACCGGTATCACGTCGTTGGCTCTGCTTGAGAGCAGTTGAGCTCATTAAATTTTTATCTGATGTTGAGCTCTGATGCTGCACCACATGATAAGAGAAGTGTTAATAAACAAGACATAATACTTTAGAAGAGATGATTGAGGAACTATTTACAAGCTAAGTATGAAAGTTAAGGCAAAAAGACAAAAAGAAAAATGTCACTTGGCACATCTGGATGAAATTAAAGAGAATAAATGCTTTATCACAGAATAACATATAAACAAGCACGTATGTTCTATGGACGATCTTCAGAACTTCTGTTTCTGTCCATATTAACTAATGCAAGCCAACAATAGTGAAATTAATGAAGGGGATCTTGAACATGTAAATAAGCACATATGTTCTGGGGAGGCTGTTATCCATACTCCTGACCACAAATGTCTTAGTATAAGGCTCTTTATAGGACAGCTTCCAGTGTGTTATCTGAGGATATAGGGAAACAAAAGAAAGCAAAATTTGTTGGGAATCATAAATTCTGAACTCTGTTATATTTTCACTTGAAGATTTATGTTTTCTAAAGAGTTGCTACATAAGAGCACATATCCATTCTTTATCATCAAAAATGAATTTATTCTACTGGAGAAAGGAGTACATTTGGGTTGGTGGGCCGCCTCCAGAGAAATAGGTAGCTGCATTTTGGAGCAACTACACATAGGGTGGAAATGAAATCAGCTGAGAATAGTAAAGGCAGTTGCCGCAGCAGCAAAGGTAATTGCAACCCAACAATAGGAAAATGTCACTCAAAATATGAGATAGACACAGATGCATCAAATTAAAATGACAGAAATTGGTAAATAGATCAAAATTTTGTCCTTTGCAAATCTTAAATTTAGAAGTGGATATCCACAAAATAGAACAACAATAAAGAAGAGATAAAAGTTTAGTAATCAGAAGATCAATCAACAACCAAACTACTCCTTTCCCCAACTTCTGCAATGTTTTATCTCCCAATAAAGATTGAAAGAAACCATACGTCACAAGACAACAACATGATAAAAAATAAGAAACAAGACACCAAGGCTTACCGGAAAAATTTCTTTTTCTTTCCCTTTAAGAAGCAGGATCTTCTTCTTAATTCCCGTAGTTCCTTTAAGTACACGGAAAAACACAACAGGTTAAAAAAATGACTCCAAAAGCAAATTTAGTTATAGACGGACCAAAAATAAAATCAAAATTTCAAGAATGTGTAAATCAATCCAACGCAAAGGAAATCCATTAAATGGTCCATTTGCCTCGTGTTTGTGGAGAAATGAAAGATATTCGACAATTTGTCAGTGGAGCAAAGCTACACCACAACAATATCAACTAAATTGATTGCCACAAAACTTATGGATCTAACATAGGTAAATTTGGCGTAAATGAAATGGAGAATGAAATATCCAAAGAAACCCCCACTTGCTTTAGACTAGTAACAGTGGTAAATCATGCCAGGAAAGAAAGCAAAAACTTTTTATGTTGCATCCCTTTATTCTCCAATATAAATTGGTAGTAAAAGTAACTGGATAAGACACCTTTGCTAAAAGGAAACTGAAAATATATGCAACATTGGTACGAAACAACAAAACCTTTAAAACTATATTAAGTGCTTCCTAACTAAATCAGATAAAACGGCTCTATGAGACAATATTGCATGGATTGCAGCATTTTGAAGGAATACCATAGGAAAAATCTGATCCAATAACTTTTATTCTTTAATCTGGATTCCTATTTACGTCACATGCATAGGTTAGATATCAATAAAATACTTTTAGAATGAAATGTGATAAAGCACAGATTCATCATAGTCATGTCACCCTTCACTAAGTTATAAGTTTTTCCAAACTTCAAATAAATTTTCTCTTGAATTGTTCACATCATAAATAGTTATTTTTATACCATAACAAAAATGATCAAGGATTCACTTTCTCACTCAGACTCAAAACTGAAACCACAAAAGACTTCGTTTTATCATACACAATCATAATATCAAACAAAAATGGACACTATAAACCAAACTGTCAAACTTAGCATTGAATTGCAACATGCAACACAAATACTAAAACAATGTAGAAAGAAGTGCTCAAATAGCATATTATGTTTTTGAAGCTTTCAGCCAGAGTAGATAATACAAGACCGATTTGAAGGAAATTTGTAAAATGTCTGCCATTGGACAGTACACATAAGTCAAAAGAATGTACAAAGAAAATGAAATGGAGGTTGGAATATTTCATAGTTGATAAATACTATCATAAAAAGTCTTACCAGTTTCATCTTCTAACACCCCAGATCCAGAAGCAGAAGCAGAGGCTGAAGTAACAGTTTTATCAGCAATTTGTTGATCATCTCGCTTAGAAACCAGCTTGTAAGTTGATTTCTCTTTTCCACCAGTGGCTTTTGCAGATTCCCTTAACACATACTGTCCATCAGAAGAGGCAAAATGTAAATAAGTTCTCCAAACATCAAATATGTCAATTTAAGTTTGGCTAACTAGACAATCAAACAAAGCTTAAGATTGAAAATTAAACACCAAGTATTCATGATATTGTATCCTTGTGAGCTAAAAGAATTATTCTTATGTAAACACAACTGAAGCACTTTTGATGAACACTATTGTGCCATCAGAAGAGAAAGACACCTACACAAACAGTCGCAATGAAATGTATTTTAGACTATACAATTACATAAAACCATGAATACCATTGTAGTTGATGCCCTCTTTTTTTCAGAACCCCTTTTGGATGAAGATGAGCCCGGATTCCCATTTGCACCAGATCTCCGGTTGAGTTTCCCATTGGATAATACTCTCTGCCACCAAAATCAGTTCTAAAATTGTCAAAAATTCACATAACAGCTCACTATTAAAGATAATATCAACATTTAACCAAATTTCAGAATCCATAAAAACGGATAAATGGAAAAAGAAACAAAAAGTAAAATAAACAGTATAATCTGATATTCAGATTGATGCAGAATGAGAATGTCTTCGTCACAAACAGCAGTATCAGATCATCACCAACACCAAGTTTAGAAGATATGTCAGAAACCAATCCCATTACTGCTCATGAAAAGCGAGAATGATATCATATTCAGTGGATGGGTAAAATTCTTCGCCCAATCCAAATAATATCATACAATACCAATGCACTTAACTCATTTCCCATACCCACAAAATAAGAGAATCCTTGATTGACAAGAAACGGATTAGTATATATTTAAAACTACAAACCCAAATCGGTTGCAAGATATGGAAAAGTAACTAGACTATGGTCTACAAAAGGAAAGAACCAAAACGAAATTTAAGCAGTCTTACAATAAACTTGAACCAAGAATTGTAGTATCTCAAGAAATACCTGTGATCCACTCTTAGCAGCTCTTTTTTGTCGGACAAAGTCCATCAAAGGTGTAACAATAGTAGCATCTTTTGCAGCGCCTGTACAAATCAAGAGTACGCAACAATTGATTTAAGAAATAACAAAAAAAAAAGGCTGAGCATGCGCAAATCAGTGAAATTCACATCTTCCTTCTATTTATATTACTAGTTCAAAATAATATCTACACTGACCAGCTCTTTCTGCTTCTCGTCTCTCCAATTGAATTTCTGCACTGGGAAGATTCTCAGCAGGCTTTGCAATAATTTCAAGGAACTCCAGATACTCTGGATCTGGAATATCAACAGCGAAACTTCCATTTATGAAAAGCAATGAATACCATATAGAAGTTTGTATGAACCAAATATTTATCTAGTCTTCTTTGTGAACCCAGACAACCAGTACCTTTGTATATGGTGCCTTCACGACCATCCTTCTTAGATGACTGCTTTGGAACACGTTGTGAAGGGGCATACTCAACAACAGCTTTAAACTGAGTTCCTGAAAAAGAAAAGGTTATTAAGTTAAGAGTTGGATATTTTCATGTTAGCCTACAGAGTAATTTATCCACGAAAAGTATAAAAGCCAAAAAAAATGTAGCAAACTATAACCCAATGGTTCACATATGTTATGAACTTGCTTCATTGCGCAGACCCAAGAAAAAATCATGGCTTGATAGAATCAGATTCATATCATTACACCATGAATAAGCAAATCAATGTGTTCAGACAAACAATTACCCTTCTCATTAACAAAAAGATGCCCGTTAAAGAACTCAGCAAACTCGATGACATCTTCAGGACGTCTGAAGTCAATGTAGGCTCTAGTATAAGATTTATGCCTCTGGCTGCAAATTCATTTCCAGACAATATCAGAAAATGCTTTCAATGACGCAGTTCATTCAAGTATATACACAAAAGAGCATTAGGACGTAGATGCATGTTCACATGTTAAAACATGAATAAGGAACTTAAAAAGGTGAAGTAACCGCATGTACATGTTAGAGGAGCATAAATTTAAGGGCAGGGGCACAGAGAGGGAATATAATCCAATCAATGTCGTCTAAGTCTATGAGTCATGCGTAATTTAAAAAAAAAAACTGACGGTGATACATAAAGATCAGACCATGTAAAATGCCCTGAAAACCTAAATCTAAGCCGCACTTCATCCTACAGAATCAGCACCATAGACAAAGGAAAATCCCAGCATTCTTTGAACTTCATATAAGATTCAAGAAAAACAAAACAATAGTACACAATACGCCCTTCACATAGACAAAAAAAAAAAAAAGCCCATTAAATTTGACCAAAAGGAACTGAAAAACCGATATAGTTGAATCAATCAAATAAACCAAAGTCCCAAATCGAAGGAGATAAAAGAAGTAATACTTATATTCAATAAAAATGGTCAGTCAATACCTGTTCTTGCCAGAACGAAACGAGAACCACTTATAACGGCCGGCGAAAGCGGCGTCAATTTGTTCCATGAACGTCGCCTGAGAGATCGTAGGCGGCAAGTGACGCACCACCACTTTGGTCTTATCAGAGTGACCCTTCATATTTTGTTCAAAACCCTAAGAAAGAAATCCAAACAAAAACCTAGAAGCCCGAAACCCCAAAAAAAACGAAAGTTATGTAATTCAACTACAAATTCCAGACAAATCGTAGAAAACACTCCAAAATCCCTGAGAGATCACATCTTCTTCGCAGGGCATCTTGGGGTCGATGGAGAGAGAGTGCCCTAATTTTAGCAATATGTTGCCCTAATCGCAATGAGTGAAAATTAGAGAAGAACAGAGACAGAAAGTGAAAGCTAACGTAACGAGGATTTCATTCGTGCACCAGTGAGAGTGAGAGATAAATCGTATGTGGGGAGGTGTAGTTTATGTAACTGTAGGGAAGATTTCTCAGGTACTTCGAGTTTTTATCCTTTTTTTATTTGAATCTTTTTAGTTATTATACAAAACTTTTTTCTTTATTTTCATTAATTCATTTTATTTATTTATTTTTCCCACTAACTCTATCTTTAAAATGTTTTAACTTACTTTTAGTTGAAATTAAGTTGAGTATTTTTAGTTCTTATTTTAATAAGTTTTTATTATTTATTAATTAAAAGATTTAATTGAAAGATTGAAAAAAAGTTTCAACAAAGTTAAAAAAACTATGGATAATTCTTTTTAGATTTGAAAATTATTAGAGAGGGCAAAAAGAGCCGGTCTGACCCGCCTGACCACAAAATTAAAAAAGTTATGGATAATTCCTTTTAGATTAGTACATTATTAGAGATATCAAAAAGGGCTGGCTCGGCCTACTTAACCCTGTCTGATTTTATCCCAGATTGATCGAGATAAAGGTTGACCACGAATCGACTCGGCCTTTAAACGACGTCGTTTTAGAAATTTGTCTTAAAGAAACAAACGACAGTCAACTCAACTCGCTCATGACCCATTAGGCCACAACCTAAGCCATAGGTCGTCAGCCCATGATGGGGTCAAGTGGCAGGTTGACCCATCCTGGCTCGTGGAGCCACAGGCTACTATAGCCCAAGGTCAGGCTGGGTCAGATCCGGGCGGTCCATTAATATCCTTATAAATTATATGATAATTCAATATATATATATATATATGATAAAATTTAAAGTTCATGATAAATCTAAGTGTTGTAAATTTAGTAGTGATGACAAATTTTATCCTACCTGATTTTGGTCCTTTTGACCTGACCACAAACAAGTCATAAGCCAAAACGATTCGTCCCGATTAAAATAATAAAAACAACATCATTTTATAAAATTTTTTTAAAAAATAAGGATAGAGCGGATTGAGCCACAAGTCGACTAGCACCAGCCCATTAGGTTACAATTCGGCTCTTGAACCATCCAACTAAGAGTCGGGGTGGGTCGGGATAAAACTTTTAAATGATAGTTCAAACATCTCATATAATAAAAATCTAAATTCTAGAGATGTCAATAGGCCGAATCAATTCAAACATTTTATATAATAAGAATCTAAATTTTAGGGATGTTAATGGCCGATCAATTCAAAGAGCTTATATAATATAAGATGTTTGAACTATCATTGAAAAGTTTACCCAAT
>JANQBM010000221.1:2071171-2081532 GCA_025594535.1 Erythroxylum domingense | reverse complement strand
TTACAAGCAAGTGATTACATCTGACACAAGTGAGGAACAACTGAAACATGCAAACCCACATCCCAAAAGTTCGATATTTGCACACTCCATTATCAATGTCCGACGACCAACTTGTGAGCTTAATAGGAAGTGAGAACTCTGTGGACTTGATCACTGTAACTGTAGCTGTGCACTGGTTCGATTTGCAGAGGTTATATGGACTTGTGAATCGATTGCTCAGAAAGCCTGATGGTGTTATTGCCGTGTGGACGTACTATCCTATCCAGGTTAGTCCTGAGGTCCACATTATAGTCCGCCATTTCTATGAGGGAGGCCTTCCTTATCTGAGCCGCCAAGGACTCTGCTCTTTTGACGGTTACAAAGCGCTTCCATTTCCATTTGAAAGCGTCGGGTCGGGGCGCGAGGGGCAACCGCTAGAGTTGGACATGCCAAAAGACATGTCTTGCAGCGGGTTTTTGGGGTTTTTGAGGTCATGGCCCCAAGTTCAGACAGCGGCGGAGGAAGGAGTGGAGCTGTTACCGGAAGAGACGGTGGCGGAGCTTGAGAGTGCGTGGGGAGGGTCGGAGTTGGCGAGAACCATTATTTATAAGTCATTTATGCTTATTGGGAAAGTCAAACAGTGAAAATAAATCCATTTTCATTAAATCCAAAAGAGAAAAAAATCAATGTAATTATTTATTATAATTAATATTTTTAAAATCGAACCTAAAGTTAATTTAAACATTTTAATCGAAATTAAATCGATATAAAATCTACTAAAAATTAAATAAAATTAAAAAATTTAAAATATGATTAAAAATAAATGTCTATGCTTATCAAATAATTTAAAGTTTAATTAAAAAATAAATTGTTAATTAAAATTAATTATTTTAATTTATAAGAATTTATTAATTTACAAAAATTGATCGAAAAATTAATAAATTAAATATATTTAATAACGAGAGTTATTGAAGTAAATCGAATTTAAAAATTAAAAATTAAACAAAAAAGTTAAATAATCAATTTTTATAATTCAATTAATTTTTATTTAATAATATTTTTCAATTAAATTTCAAATTTTACAATAAATAAAAATAATTTTATTTAATTTTTACAGATTTAAATTAGTTTAATTTTTAAAATATTAAATTTTAGTTTATTTGTCGGAAAAGATCGCTCTCATCGTTGACTGAACCAAAGCCATTCCGACGGTAACAAGAAACAAAAAAGAGCGGGAAATGGCGATCAAAGGAAGAGAACAAAAATTGCAAGGCAAGCCACACAATGGTCATGTAACTGCTCCTTTTAGATATGTACCTGATACTTTATCTTTTAAATCTCGTTGATGGCGATCGGAAGACTGCAAGGGTAAAGAAGATGTATGAAGGCATATGATTGATCTCAGGTAATAATTGATCGTGTAATCAATCAATCATAAAAAAGTTAGATTGTAAGGAAATTCCAGATAATACTTCCTGTTTGATGACATTTGGGGTAATAATTGCATTGTTTCCTTCCCAAATCCATATACGATTCCGATTTTCCTGGTACATACTGCCATGTGTTACGAGATTCGTTTTTCAAATTGGCCGTCGGGTTTAAGGATTTCAGGCGAGATCCTATGGATCTTTCTGAAATCGGCATAAGATTTAGTGAATGATGACTGAAAACGGAACAATTCTTTAGACGATTAGCAGATATCAAAGCGTTTTGATGAAATTGATGAAGAAAAGCTTAAGAGATGATATAGGAAACTGGCAATCAAATACTATCTTGCAAAAAAACCATCTGACAAAACGATGTTGTTTTGCTGTCTGCCCGATCCATTGCCGACCTCTAGAAATGAATAGGATGATATGCAGAGAACTTCCTTTGCTTTTGGTATACTCAAGTTACTTTCCATTATTCTCAATTTATGTATTCATACATCTTGCAATGCCTCTAAATTCATCCCTGAATTTTTTGCATACAACACTTCTAAGAAGCTCCACTTGAATCATATTCTTACCACCTGCAATTGTAAGATAATTGCAACGATCACACATCTCTCTCATATCCCTCCAAATGCCACTGACATTTTCCAATGAGCATATTCCAGGAATTTCAATCCAGTGTTCTTAAAATAGGAATAATACAAAAATGGATTGGAGGCTTCAAACCTGTACACTCATTTCTGTCATTACCAACCTATCGGGACAACGGACAAGTTGACTGCAGCATGATTCACCGAGCTTCAAGCTTTTTCCACAGATATGAAGCTCTTCTAATGATTCTATCAGCAGAGAATCCTTCTGCATAAGCACTAATGGCGGTCAAGAGGCTCGTGAATTTCTCCCCATTGTCCTGTACCACTCCAAAGACTTGAAAAATCAGAGAATTTCACTCCAAGCATGTGCATATGTGTATGTGTGCCTTATAATCTTTTCACTCATTCTTAATTTTCAATTGCATAAACAATTAAAAACAAAGATATATCTGTATATTTTCAGATAACCAAAACAGCATTTCTTCATAGAATTGAAGTGCATATATCAGTAACGGGCACAGAAATTGCACTGAAGGAAGAAAAAAGAACAAACAATGAAAGCAGCAGCACCTATGCCTATGTAAAGGTAAGCACATATCTGTGGCAATAGCAGTGAACTATTGCTAACTGTTTTGAAAATTTACCCGTATCCTGTATTACAAGAAAGCTGTGTATATGCTGTAAATGTATAGGGATGCAATAAAAGCTCTTATTATACAAACCTCTGGTTTCTTAAATGTTAGATCTTCAGTAGCAAATGGCACCATATACGATGGAAGATCAGAACGTAGCAGTGCCTATCATAAGAAACATGATAATCAAATGTTAAAACTTATTAAGTTTATAAATTAAGCCACTCATTAGAATAAAGTAATCACTCCAATACCTCATTTCTAATTAAAAAGTAGGTAAAACTCTCAAGGCCTAGAATGAATCTCGATCAGAAAGTAACTTGTGCCGAGTCCAGTTAATGCAATTTTAACAAGGTTAAGTTCATGTGTCATACTTCTGACAGGAGAATAGATGAGAATCCTTTGGAACTGCTTTCTTTCTATCGGTCTCTCACAACACTCAGAACTCAAAACAAGATAGATTTATAAATTAAGAACCCCATAAAAAGACATACGACGAAATTTTAAAAGAAAGTTGGGTCACAATTTAATCAAGAACAAGATGGTAAATAAATAAATTCAAAATCCCATAAGCTTACATCAAAAATTGACAAATTTCCCAAAATCAGGTGAAAAATTGCTGGCTCAAACAAATATCAATAGTTAGAAGTGATAGTTTATACAAATCAAGCAGAGCGGAAATGGGAACTTTGATTATAGTACCAAAACCTGTCATCCAATGCCCAAAAGTTTGTGTAACCAGTGTCTAATATTTCATTATGAAATGAATGAATATCAAATGCATCAATTTTTGAGGGCATTGATTTTTCCTGTGGTTAGTGTAATGGTGAGTTTTAATTAGTAATATCACTTGGCATATAGAACCATCGATCATTCACAAATAAAGATAAAGATGCAATTGGAAAATACTTGAATGAAAAAAAAGTTGGAAATAATTACTAATTTCTTGCTTAGGATTGCCTGATCAGCATTTGCTTGCAAGGCCTGTGTCAAGAAAAATAAAAGATAAAAATTAGAAAAGGCAAGGGAGTTGGGAAGTTTGCAATATTCGCATTAATCGGGAGACAATCAATTCTCAAGTATTATAACTGTAGCCAATAAGCTGTTAAATGTCTAAGCACAACAAATTCAGAGTGCAATTCCATGATGTCATCTCTGATTATTTCCCAGCAAAAACTTAATTGGACGTCTTGACATGATTCACCAAGAAACTCAATTAGCACAAGTTATCAATTCCGTAGTCAGGCCAATGTCATAGAAGATAAAAAAGAAGACCATATCAGTAAGAAAAAACCAAAAAGATATAAGTTGGAAAGACATCATATTAAAAAGGATAAAACAAACAACTCCAAAAATGCCAAGAGATGTCGAATTGTAGTAGACTATAGAAACTCCCTAATCAACAACAAAGTTTGACAAAAGTCAAAAGAACAATATTTTCTCTATAATCAACAAATTCAAACATATCTAATGACAGAATTAATCTCCAACTATCGCACTTGTCTCCTTTCTGCTTCAGAGTTCAGACACGAATTGCATATGCTCACAAAAATGAATTAATCGATTGAAAGGGAAATTTGCCCAAAAATGGAAGATAATCCTTTCTGGTATGTCCTAAAAGACTAACCATTGTGCTCATATTGCAATCAGAATTTCACTTAAGTCATAAAATTGTTTATAAAGTGAAGCACAAAGGTGAGGTTTGATTGCAATATCTTTTTCTTTGACTATGCAGGGAACTGGTGGTTCAAGAACAATAGGCTTGAAAAAACATTTGATGACCTCTTCTCTCACAGAAATGTTTTTGTACATAACACTGTACGATGAAAGTCTTTTATACAGACTAACCTGGAGTAACAATTGACAAACCATATCACAAAGGAGTTAGAAACTTAAAAGTGATCCATATGCTGGTAAAAAGAAAAAAGTCCACACATATGTTGGATGGTGACAATAGATATAAGATATCCTAGCCATAAGATAAAATCTTGACCTAGTTCAACAAAATTCTCTCTTTTCAATAATGCTAAACTACATACAAGAGAAATAGATATCAAAGCCAACCATACTAAGGCCTTCAAAGGAACGGATACTAAATATTTCCATACACAAACATTAAATGCAAGAGCCATTTTGCATGCAAGAAGCCTCTTCATGGAGAATATGATCTTCATTCCTAGGTACTCCCTCACAAATATATGCGATAATGCCCTTGATTAAAATATAAGCACAAGAAGGGAACAGATAAGTTCGTAAAATCCAACTCAAGATGTTACACATGACAAATGTCAGTTAAAAATTCTACCTCTCTAATGCGCTCTTCTTTTACTTGATCAACGCACTCCAACAGATTCTCCAATGTGCCTACCGATGGAAGTGGGAGAGCAGAAGAAGTCAACAAATACATGCATAAGCTTTACCACTGGTTCCCTTTTATTTCATATACTTCAATATTACACTGACAATGTAAACTAAAAATGAAGTTTGTTTAACTACTCTCTCTTTTTTTAACATCATTTTCGCCATAAAAACAGTAGAGAAGCATGTTCATCTAATTCATAATTCAAAAATAACATTTAAGAGATGTTAACATACCAAACCTAGTGATCAGTTGCAGAGCATAGACATCTCCAATGCCTTCAACTCCTGCATTTCAAAATGTTATGTATATTAAGTTCTATTAGAATTAAGATAAAAAGAAGAATGGGAAGGAAACTGCAGTTTAAGCATACTTAAGCATATCTTATTCAATATTCCAACTCTCTTTTTCTCTCGGTCACTTGCGTATTCCTTCATCGTGCTTTTGAAGAAAATTTCACATGGATACACATCAAGCCTCTGCTTAGATCAATATTATCGAAGGACCAACTATTATCAGGAGTCTAAAATCAACCTTTTCTCGGGCACTTTTTTGGCTGGACCAGGAACTAGGTAAATGATCCAGAAGAAATTTTCAGCATCTTCATTATTTTTCATTTTTAAATTATTCCGTATATTTTTATTAAGACAGGTTCCATTGAAGTTTTGATTCATAACCTTGATTTTTTCTTATTTCCGGTTCAACATACTGGTCCAATTTTTGAAACACTGGCTTAGTCTACTATTATGAACCGGGGATGGGATTGGAGTGGTGGTAGCAGAAGGCACACTGATATTGCAAATGCATGAAAATTATATTCGTTTCTGAGCTTTGGCAATACAAAGTTAAAGAGTCTAGAAAAGACTAGGTCAATGGTCTTCTCCAGTTAAATGCTAGAACTAGAAAAGCATCATAAACAATGCACCACCTTTTTGAATCTTTTTAAACATCGACCAAAGTTTTACACTAATGTTTAAGTAAATTCATGCAACTTTTTACATCTGCTCTGGTTAGTGAGAGGGGAGATTTTCCATTTGTTAGGATCTCTTAGGACTCGAAATTTAACTTCTAAAGGTGCCATCAGAGATTATATTCTGCGATAAAAACCTGACAAACACTAAATCATTGGCAAAAAAAAGTATCAGAAAGATGAAGATAGAATAATGAAAATTCTATTGTATGGCTTCATTTGTCCAGGGTATAAGCTTTGCTATTTATATTTTTAGTGGCAATGTACGTTAGCAACCCAATGGCCATCCCTACACTACTTTGTTATCACAGCATATCAGACCGATTTGTGCAAAGTGTATGATCTTTTAATCCAATTAAGATTCAAATTTGGGTTAATCTCATGGAGTACAGTTATAGTTATTTTTGCAAGTTTTGCTCAGTTTAAATGGCTTGTCATCTAGGTTGTGGAATATTTTGAGCTTTTCTGGGTCTTTTCCTTTTCTTGAAAAGTTTTCCAGTGTTTGCATCTGGGTTTTGGGTATTTTTTTGGGTTTACTTGCAGTAATTTGGAACCGACGAGACAGTTTTCATTGCAACTTTTTACATCTGCTTTGGTTAGTGAGAGGATTTCATTCTATAAGTGAATTTTCCATTTGTTAGGAGCTCTTCAGACCAGAAGCCGCTATAGACCCTCACATGTTGAAAAGATAATAGCAAGCATCAATTGATATATGAAGGGTACAAGAATTTAATGGATCTAGAATGTGGTCAATTTTCAACACTATGATTCACTTATACAAAAATTCCTACTTCTTTATTCCCTACTGGAATCCTCCAAGTAATAATCACCAGAAAAAAACTGCTTCTTGGTTAATTTCATAAAGGAACCAAATGATCCAAACTATTCTCTTAATTTTCAAGTTACCCACGCTCTTTCAAATAAAAATCAAATTTTGCATCCTAGTTTTTTGAAATGGCAAATACTATTAATGAAATCTTATAAAAGCGGAACCACACATTGTGCATTCTTTAGGAATATCAACTAATGGAGGATAAGAAGGCTGAGTTGGTATTTGGTTGGTCTTTGAAGTGAAGTGAGGAGATGGGAACAAGATGGGATGAGGATGCAGTGATTTATAACTGAGGATAAGTATTGATGTCAAAGGCCAGTAATACTTCTGAGCTTCATAGACTGTCAGTGTTCATCACAAAGTTCTCATCTCATTTCTCTATATTCGTCAGATTCTTCACATTGATGATTTAAAAAGAGAAAAGGAATTGACATGCAGCAAAAAAATAGAAACAAAAAAGCTGAAAATAGTTGGCTATCACTTCTCAAAGAAAATCAACATCAAATCCAGTAAGAAATTGATCCTCAGGATGAGACTGCAAGTGATAGAATAAGTTGCAGATGATAACCTGGGATATTATCGGATTTGTCACCCACAAGAGAAATCATGTCAACAAACTGAGAAGGTTTCAGTGATCCATATAATTTAGCAAAATCATCCAGCCCAAATGAAACCATCCTGGAAAAGTGAAAAGGAAAACGTTATTGGAGAGTTAAGAGCTATTATGTTATATGTCCTATATAATAACATCGCTTATATGTTAGATATTTACATATATAAATATAATGTATAGCGTGAATTGCATATTAATATTATTAAAAATAAAAGGGTAAGAACTTAATTAGGGACCATTTCATTTATTCTCTCTCTCTTTTACAAAGGCCACTGAAGTCAGGTAAATAAATTTGACACTTGTTTGTAAATTTTAGTTTACTATCAGTTTCTAAAGGCGCTATCAGATCTTAAATTCTGGAATAGAAACCCGACAATAACACTAAATCATTGCCAAAAAGAAAATCAGAAAGATAAAAGTATAAAAGAAAATTCTAATGTATGGCTTCATTTGTTCCAGGGAATCTTTGCTATGAAAAGATGGTAGACACCCAAAACAAAGCCAACAGACAAAAGCGGCTACATTGTTCCACAAGCCATTTCTTCAGAAATGTAAATGACAGAAAAGAGATTGATATGGCATTTTTACTTCAAATGCATTTTTCCTTTTTGTTTCTCTGTTTCAGCTGTAAGGTTTTCTGTATTTGAAAGTTATAGTTGTTTCCTTCAAATTCATTTTCTGCAAATTCATTTAAATCTCCAAAAGCAAAACTTTTATCCCATTGTATTTCAAAGATCCAATTCTGCCTAAACTCAAGGTATTGGTTCAGTTAGTGATCGTTTAAGTTCTAGTGGATTTGACAGTTCCTTATCAGTCAAACCTAAGAAAACAAACATTCAGCATAAAACACAATAAAATATTGCAAAGGTTGAATGGATACCAACCCAAAGCCACGTGGTGCAATTCGCAATAGGCGCAATGAAGGAGAGAGAATCTGAAAGAAGTCCTTGTCTGGAGAAACGACTCGTACCTGTTAGAAAGAAGCACAATCAAGAATCAGGATTCAGTAGTTAAAAAGACAAAATAAAGATGGAAGAAGTTTAGGAGACGATAATTCCATAGGAACTTGGAGCTTGTAAATGATCAAACAATGCAGTAGTAACGCTATTATCACCATGTGAGTCCAGAAAAGTCCCTTGTCCATAAAGAAATCATTTATGGTTGACACTCGGGAATTAAGATTTCAATGTTGTAATGAAGATGCCAAAGTTTCAGTGACTTTAACAAACAGTAAACAAGATATCAATACAACTCCAAGTTCCTGAAATTATCCTGCTGTGAAGCAATTTTGGCTGCTCGCTCAACACTTACAAGAGATAATACTGCCTAATATAAGCTATAACTTTAAAACAAACATTTTTAAGTATTTTAGCAATTACTTAGTCTTCTTCAAGATCAAACTAGAAATAGAAGAACCAATTTGAACAAGTTTCATAACAAATTTAATGCTGCTAATGCTTCTAAAATTGTTCACCTTGAACCCAGCATTGACACTCCTTATGGCTAAAGTTCCAACGACATCATCCGCTTCTACTCCTGGTACCTGCTTCATATGTAAGTTACATTAATTATAATTTAAGAATAGAATCAACGGTCCTTACAAGATATATGCACATATTTACCTCTATAACCTTAATGGACATTGCTTTGATGGATGCCTTTAAGTATTGAAGTCCCTGAACTATGGTATCAGGCGTAGGGGGTCGGTTGCTCTTATATGCAGGATAGAGAGTGTGACGAAAATTCAAACCTATTAGGTAATCGAAACATTTTTCTGTTATTAAGCTAGTGTTATGCAGAAGTAAACGTCATTTTAGAACTGGGAAGACAAGAGATGACCAGGTCTAGGATAATGACAAAAAGCAGAAGTATCCACCTCAAAGAAGTGAGGTTCACACAAATTTAAAGGATTTTACGAGGAGTATTTTAACGCAGTTGCCCAGGAAAAGCCAATCTTATCACATACCCTGTGAGCTGATGGAGATCAAAATGAAAGTGCAGGTGGCTTCAGTTGCCCCTTTTCTCTACGAACTTAATATAAAGAAGTTGAACAGAAAACAAGGATGCAAAAATATCATAGGGAGAAAAACAAAAAGAGAAGCATCAGTTCAAGCTTGCATATGTAAAGCTTGAATCAAGGTGCAAGCCTTGGGCTTCTTTCATGATCCTAAGTTGATGCACTTTATCTGTGATTCAGAAACTAGGACAGACCTATGATCTTTGACTTAAGTGGCCAAGGTACTTTCCTAACTACAATGCAAAGACTTTTCCACATACACTTTAAGAGACATGATTATGCAGCATAGATTCTTTGGAAAAACTAGATTAAATAAATAAACCAAAAAGCACTTTTGATGTTAGACAAAAGCACTAAGAATGTGAAGGCAAACACAGTATACTGGTCCATATCAGAACAATGAGAAAGAAAAGTTAAGAACCAATTTTCATGAGAAAAATGTCTGTTAATTATGGAAAGGTGAAAAGTGATTGATTCTGGTCAAGTAGCATAAAATGCAAGAAGAATAACATAGGCATCAAACCTAGCTGCAAGTAGTGTAGAAAGAGAGAACAGTAAATGTTTTTCTTTCCGAACCAACTAAGGATACTTCTGAAAAGCATTTTGGGAACAGCTGCAATTCCAAATGGCAATGCAGGATCCCAACCTACTGAGCATCAGGACAGGGTTAAGGATTGTAGAAGGCACTGAGATAAACCTCCTATGCGTATAGACATTGATTACCAAGAACAAATGGGAATTGTACAGAAATTCTTCACTAATTGTATGAATCAGAACTGAATTTTGACAAGCTTCCTTAACCAAGCCTTTTTATAGCCCACAAAAAGATAACAACCAGATTTGCATGACTTTCATCATTATCAGACAACATATCATACGCCATCTATAGCTTGTATTAAGCTCAAACATCAAAACAGAACAATCTTATGCCAA
>JANQBM010000221.1:2044162-2064967 GCA_025594535.1 Erythroxylum domingense | reverse complement strand
GAAAACCGTAGCAATAGAGAAATGCCTCAAAAAAGTGTCGTGACCTGCCTGGAATTCCAAATTCAGATACTCATGTCCCAGTCACAACAAGCCCATTGGAATTCGGAAAAAGTTAAGATGTGAGCTTTGGCTATGAACTAAAAATGCAGTGACAGGCGCCCAGTACTGACCCGAACAAACGAAGGAGCAAATTATACCACACTACTAGTCGAATTCAAAGTCTCAAACGCCATAATTAATATTCAACCAAGAAAGTTAAAGAGACGTCTCGTGTGGTACCTACCTGGGTTCTTGGTCCGCTGCCATATGCAAACTACATAAAGAAGAAAGAGATTTTTTAGGATAGCACCGATTCGGACTAGTAAGCTTAAGCAGTTCTTGAGGTGGTGCGGGACTCCATTAACTATTTTCGTAGTTCCCTCAAAACTTAAAAAAATAAGTTAGAAAAAATAAATACTTCTTCCTAGATTTAACGGTGACAGTGTAGCCAGGCTCAAGTCCACTGGCCCAAACAGGCATAAAAATAAGTACACAGGCTTGGACCCGGGACTCGTGACCTGAATCCAATCCGAGTTTCGATCAGGCTTCGGCGGTTCACAACAGATAGGACTTGCTGAGCCTAAAATTTTTTTTATTTTAAAAATATATTATTTAATTAAAAAATTAACATTCGAGCCTGATTGAGCCTAAAAATCTTAAGCCCAAACTCTACGTGAATCTCGAAAACTACAAAAATGTCCGAGTCTAGTTCAATGTTGGATCAAACCGAATCGAACTCGTTGGTTTTGGTAGAACAGGACTTTAGGGTATGCTTATTTAGTGGATATAAAAAAAAAGAATAGTTATGGATTGAAAAATGAATTTGGTAAAGAACTATGGTTATAGAGTCATTATTTTGATTACTCATTTTTTGGTAATACCTCATTCTTCTGCTAATCTAGAGGAATAAGTATCATTGTTATGTAAAGGCATTATTGTTACAATTAATTAAAACATAACTAATTAAACTATAATTATTAATTAATTTAAATATTGTAATTAATTAACATATAATTAATTACAATATTATTATTAATCAATTAATTAAAGTCTAATTAATTAATTAGTTACAATATAAGTAATTAAAATATAATTATTCATTAATTAAAATAAAAATATTATTAATAATTTAATTAACTACAATATAATTCATTAATTAAATTATTGTAATTAATTAAAATATAATTAATTAAATTCTTATTATTTATTAATTAATTAAAATATAATTAATTAATTAACTACAATATAATTAATTACAATATTTTAATTAATCAACATTAATTACAATATAATTAATGAAATTATAATTAATTAATTAATTAAAATATAATAAATTTTATTTCTCAATATTTTTTGCAAACTAACCATTATCAATGATGATGGTAATCATTCTTTCCTCTTAACCAATTATCATAATTATAATGATAATATTTATTCTCATTATTCACTATATTCATTCCTATTCATATTATCATTTTTTAATACGAACCAACCACCCCCTTAATGCCATGCCTATTTTAGACTATGTAATTTTGACTCGACTGCACTCATTCTAAAATTAATGTATCAAATTTGTGCTAAACTAACAATGAAATCCATTTTTTTTACCTAATTTTATTTTTATTAATAAATTTATGATTAAACAAACTTGGACTTTATGTTCAAGCCCAGCCTGTTCAGGCCCGAGCAACTCCTACGTCTAATATTACATGATTCCCTATAAACCCTAAATCAAAATCGTCGCCTAGGGTTTATACGTGCCGCATCTTGTCTTTGCTCTCGATTCAATAATGCCCAAGTCAAAGCGTAACAGACCAGGTTTCGCCTCTTTTCTCGTTGATTTGTGTTGTTTTGTATGTATTTATTGGCGTTTGTGTGTGTGCGTTTTGGGGGTTAGGGTGAGAATGTGACTTGAAAATCTCGGTTATGAAATTTGATAGTTATATTTGTGCATAATTTATATGGTTGATTGATTCTGTAATGATTTTGATGTTATTGTGAAATTGCAGTTACTTTGTCAAAGACAAAGAAGAAGGGTAGAGAACATAAAGAATCTATTGTTAATTCAATAAGGAATGCCGCTGGAACGTACTCCTCGGCTTATGTTTTCAGTTTTGAGAACATGAGAAATCTCAAATTCAAAGAGTTTAGACAGAAACTCAAATCCTCTAGCAGGTTTCTTTATTTGTTCTTCGTTTGATGGCGTTTGAGTTGTTATTTGAGATTATTTAATTAATTGCTGTGGAAGATTTCAATAGATATTGCTTTTAAAAAACTGTGCATTTGATGGACATTTAAACATCAAAGTCTTAAGTAACATCAAGTGGTGTCCTTTTCCTTACTAAATTATGCAGACTTTAGTGCTAGTCTACTTGAATAACCAGGTTACAATTTTGTTCTTAGATTCTTCCTTGGATCAAACAAAGTGATGCAAGTTTCTCTAGGTCGATCTGTTTCAGATGAGATTCAACCAGGCATTCACAAAGTTTCTAAGGTAGGTATATGTTAATATTTCAATTTGATAATCTCTATTATTTTTCATCTAAAATGAAGGGTTTTGAAATTAACCTTCTGCATGTTCAATTTTTCATTAGCTTCTGCGTGGGGATACTGGACTTTTCTTGACAAACTTGCCTAAAGAAGAGGTTGAAAGGTAATATTTATATTCTTTCCGGTTTCTTTTTCAGACATTTAAAAATTAGAAGAGGAAAATAATTTTGGATTTTACCATTTTGAAAAAATTATTTTAGGTACATGCTAATAGATTTTAAATCGTTTTCCTACTTTCTGGAACCAAAGATTCTTATATAAGGAAGTCTCCTATTTCTTTTGCAGGTTATTTAGAGAATATGAAGAATATGATTTTGCTAGGACTGGAACCTCTGCTACAGAAAAGGTCTTGATCTTCAAATTAGCCTTTGACATTTTTTATTGGAAACTGGGACGACAAGTTTCCAGTGTGATTAAGTGCTTGCTATACAACTTGATCACTTTTTGCACTGAGACATATTTTGACTCAGTATTTTCTCAACCTAGGACCAGTACCAGGAATGAGTTTAATTGCCCTTTGCAGTTAGTAAATTATTGTGGTTCTATTTTGAGCAGAGCACTCTATTTGGCAACCCTTTTGAAGAAAGACTTTGACATGCTGTCTACATTACAATGTTTCAGGTGGAACTTATGGAGGGCCCTCTGGATCAATTTACTCATGAAATGGAACCCTTTCTGCGGAAGCAAGGGATGCCTGTACGGTTAAACAAAGGTCATCTTTCTCTCTGCTGCTTGCTGTTATTTTATTGCAATTTAGATCTGCTGGACGTGAAATCATCATCAAAACCTTATTGTGTTTGCAGGTGTTGTGGAGCTTGTTTCAGACTTTGTTGTCTGTGAAGAGGGAAAACCTTTATCACCTGAGTCAGCCCGCATTCTGGTAAGTTTTTTGGTGATTTTGTTTGGCCACAGTTGATGTCGGATATTTTCCGTGTGAAAAATGTATTTCAATTAATTTTGTGAAGTCTCATTTGACATTTTCCACCTTCTCACTCTTGTAAGAACTACCGGTTTTCTCACTTGCATAATAATTGGATAAATTAGGATTGGTTGTATTGCTAAAATTGAATTTTGTTCATTGTTATGGTTTTGACAGAGGCTGTTAGGTATCAAGATGGCCACTTTCCGACTTCACTTAATATGCAGGTGGAGCCCTGAGGATTTTGAGCTCTACAGAGAGGGACTAGATGATTCAGATATTGAATCTGCATAAAGAGATACTGATCCAGTTTGCAGCAAAAGTTTACAGATGGGATTCACACCTCATGTTTGTGTACATTGCTGATAATATCAAATCCGTCCATTCTGTGTTTGGAACAGAGTATTTCATCACTCCCTTTGTAGCTAATCTGAGAGCTGTTCTAGTAATACCTTGGAGGCAGTAGTTGTGTGTTTGTAGCCCAAATCATGTCAGAGGCATTTACCATTGAGCATATTTTGTACCTTTATGGCTGTTGGCAGCTTGCTTGCTGTTTCACTCCAGTTTTGACCCGCATAGGTTTCAATTGAATTGTGTAGCTTAATTTTGGTGATTAGCTAATTACGAGAATCAACCACCTTTGTTCAGATTGCGTGTTTATTGTTCAGATGCAATGTGTATATGGTTCAAACTAGTGTTGAAGAGCAGGAACCCAATCACAAACAAGGTAAAGTAAGTGCACTTTTATATCGATGAAATTTGTAATTCTCACTCTTTGTATGCAATAGTTTGATTATTTCATCTATGGTCAGGGGGCTTCATTTGAGATTATTGTTCTTTACAATTCTGAACAAAAATATACAGAGAAGGGCACAAAATCCTGTGATTTTCTAGAATATATCTTAGATTAAAACTCTTAAGAAGAATAGTCAGATGGGTTCTCAGATTCTACTTTTTTGCTGACTTTCTCTTCTGCTCCTCTTCGGCTATCAAGCGGAGTTGCTCTTGATCCTCTTTTCTTGCAATCTTTGCACTGTTTTTGCACAATAAACACTGTTAATGTCATATTCAATCTTTCTGTTAAATGAATTATTACTTTCTTTTATAACAATAGAACTTGCGGTCTTTATGTGAATAGTATTAGTAGTACTGACCTTCTTCTCTCCTCCTTCATTATCTCATGAAAACTTGTTTCCATAATACAATCACCATCATCACGATGTGCAAACCGTTGGGTACTGCGAAGGGATACCAATGTGAATTAGAAGAAGCATTGTCTGAAATCTAAGTTAGTTAAAACAAAATAGAAGAAGCTTACTTGAACATTCTTCTAATCATACTCAGAGCTTTTGCATTCTCCTCGTGATCGTAATCATCATATATTTGTGCAGCGGTCCTTTTCTTTGGGCGAACATGAGGTGACGTTTGCTTCACCTGCTTTTTCTCCATTACAGTACCAGAATTCCTTGAAGAAGGTAAGCCTTTTGGCCGTTCATTGCAGCTCCTGGAATCCCGGTGGGGTTTAAGGACAGAAGTAGTAGACTTCCTGAGAACTGCATAAGCAGGCGTAGATTTCCTTCCTTGGCATCTTGTGTTAGAATTCCTATCAACATTGCTTTTGTTCATCACCTTACCAGATTTCGCAGGAGCTGGAAGGTCTCCATCATCGGAAAATAGGAAGGAATAGTCTCTCAGTTTTTGCACCTCCATATATTGCTGTTCACACACATATACGAGGCAATAAGTACACGATCACACAGTTCCGATCTAACCGTTATCGCGATATCATAATTACGAAGTGAATAAACTGAAGTACCTCTTTGTTTAGCAAGGGTATGCTCCTGGTCTTTGTTCCTGTGCAGACCATCTTTTTCTGCAAAAACAGAAACATTAGGTTAGGTAATTATATATATATAACATTCCAAAAATAGAAAAATAAAGAATTATAAGACCTACATTGGAATTTGATATTGAGAGGAGAGGCAGATGTACTTTTGCTAGTAAGGACTTGCTTTCTTCAATAACTCTTTTAGCGATATGCGTCTCTGAAGGCCCAAAAAACGACCCATAACTGCAACAAAAATACAATAATAATAATTAAAATTTGAATGTCAAACTACTCGAATTCGCGTTAGATGATTGATCCAGTAGAATTTACCTAAAATCTGGATTAAAAAATCAATTGAACTTACTTGTCGGCGTGTACTTCCACTGAGGTCGACAAGGTATTTCGCCGCTTTCGAATCTCTTGTTTGATCCTTTCTCTCATGCTAAGGTACTTACGCTCGTCGTCTGGACTTGGTGGCCTCCTCCTCTTAGCTTCTTCTTCCACCTTACTACTACTCTTAATCATCTTCATTACCTTCATTCCTTCTCTTCCTACTTCAATAACGAACCAATGCTGAATGAGAAGAAACTGAAGGACTACCAGCAACTGATGGATGATGAAGAAGAAGACTGTAGTTTTCGTATTACTGTACAGTAGTCGGTATATTGTTACTATTTATAGAACGAACCGTACGCCGCTCCTCTCCTCGAGTCTCTGTAAATCCGATGATGATTAGGAAAGGGAATCTGACGTGGCTTCCAAGATTCTATCTCCGATTCTCTCAGTAGTTATAAATGATATCTTGACGTGGGATTATCTGCTGACGTGGCTTTCAAGATTCTCTATCCGAGTCTTCTCCGTAATTATAAATCATATTTGGATTATGAATTCACTGCCGACGTGGCTTTCAAATGTCCTACACTATCTCGCCTTCGCCTTTGTCTCTTTATAAATCTGATCGTATGTTGATTGATGACGTGGCTTTCAAAGTGCAGTGTATACTTATATAACTTGGAGTGGAGTAATTGAAATTTTATTTTAAAATATAAGTATTAAAAAAAAAAATTTTTACAAGGGAGCAATCACATGTTGCTAGGTGCGAACAGGGACAACCCTAAGTCGAGCAACACCTATGAGATCTAAAAAAAAATAGTAAAGCTGTCAAGATTTGTTAAGGTAAGTAATATCAAAAATATCATGATAGGCCCAAGAAGCCAAATAGTTAACGCATGTATTTGCTTCGCGATAATTATGCACAACACGATATTGCCAAAGTTGACTAAGTAATTCCTTACAAACACGAATAATTTGATAGAATTGATTTATAGGCCCAAAATCGTCATTTACTTTCAAAAAAAATTCTAATTCAATAAACAATTTTTGAAAGTCCCGATTCCAAGTCATTAAAAATTATATTTCGTGATACATATAAATTATCCTTTTATTTGTCATAATAATATTAAAAAAGTTTATTATATATTTTTAAAAATTTTATATTTTATTAACTGAAAATAAAAATAAATCAAAAAATGATATTATATAATATTATTTATTTATATATATTTAGCATAAAATGGTTATAGAATATTCACAATCACTATAAATATATTTTCCTATACGTAGATATCTCAGGTTTGACATAACATGCAACCATGCATTTCCCTCAAACTCCGCAACACCAGACAGAAGTACAACGTTGTATCAAAAAACTTTCTAAATTTAGTAAAACTCCATTACTATAAGCCGCCCGAAGCCTTACAGAGTTTTGGGTTAAGCAGAGCCGAAGGCCTCTGTACGTGTTATCGTCTTCTTGCATTTCTTTAACCCTTTCTCTTCCTTTCCGTGTCTTCTTTTGGCACGGGATGTACTGAATAAGTAGAAGAGAAAACAAAAACCAAAAAATTTCATTACAGAAATAATAAGAAGTAGAAGATAAATAATATACATAAAGAGAAAAAAGATGTTGGGGAAAGTTGTTGCTTCTGGGGTATCCCTGATTCTGGTGGTCGGTGTTGTGATCGGAGTTGTTGCGGTCGTCAACCACCAAAATGGGTCCAGCACCGCGAAGAACGAGAACATGACGCCGCAAATGAAGATGGCGAGCCAGTTGTGCCAACCCACAAGCTACAAGGAGGCTTGCACTAAAACTCTAGGCTCTGTCAATAGCACTGATCCTAAGGAGTTCGTGAAGGCGGCGATAATGGCCACCTCAGACGCTGTTAAGAAAGCTTTCAACTTCTCTGAGGATATTGTGGTACAGGCCGGTAAAGAGGAACGTCAGAAAATGGCGTTGGATGATTGTAAGGAGTTGTTAGACTATGCAGTTCAAGAGCTTCAGGCGACTTTCTCGACCGTCGGAGAAAGTAGCTTGCACACCATGAAAGATCGCTTAGATGAGCTGAGGAGCTGGATGAGCGCCGTTCTTGCTTACCAAGAAACATGCGTCGATGGTTTCTCCGACAAGAGTCCGATCAAGCCTGTGATCCAACAAGGAATGATTGATGCCAGTCACCTGACAGACAATGTCCTGGCTATCATGGGACAAATGTCTGAATTCCTGAAATCTCTTGGACTTCAGTTCAACAATCCCGGAGGCACTAGTCGGAAACTTTTCGCCGCAGACGGATACCCGACTTGGATGTCTGCTGCTGATCGGAAGCTTTTGGCGTCTGGCAATAACGCCGGTGCTACACCAAATGCAGTGGTGGCTCAGGACGGAAGTGGGCAATACAAGACCATCATGGAGGCTCTTGCGGCGTACCCTAAGGATCTGAAGGGACGATATGTGATCTATGTGAAAGCTGGAACCTATCGTGAATATGTTACCGTCGCCAAAACTCAGACCAATGTGTTCATGTACGGCGATGGACCGAGGCAGACCATTGTCACCGGAGACAAAAGCTTCCACAAGAGTAAATTGGGTACCTGGAAGACGGCTACATTTGGTAAGTTCCATCACCAAAAGACAACATTGAGATTGAGTTTGCCAACCCTAAATGCATGAACCTAGTTTATCATACATGCATGCACTTTGTTTTCTTAAGAATTGACGAGATTGACGAAACAATGAGTTTGTGGTGCTTTGCAGTGGTTGAAGCAGACGGATTCATCTGCAAGTCAATGGGATTCGAGAACACAGCTGGTCCTGAAGGTCACCAAGCTGTTGCACTCCGTGTCAACTCAGACATGGCCACCTTCTACAACTGCCGAATGGATGCTTATCAAGACACCTTGTTGTACCAAGCCAAGCGCCAATTCTACAGGAACTGCGTCATCTCCGGCACCGTCGACTTCATCTTCGGATACGGTGCCGCATATATTCAGAACTCTATGCTCATTCTGAGGAGGCCAATGGACAATCAACAGAACTTTTTGACAGCCGACGGACGGAAAGAACAACACTCACCGACCGGTGTGGTCATCCACAACTGCCAGATTGTTCCTGAAGAGAAGCTGGTGCCTGACAGACTCAAGATCCCATCTTACTTGGGTAGGCCATGGAAGCCATATTCAAGGGCCGTGATTATGGAATCACAGATCGCCGACGCGATTCACCCCGACGGATATATGAAATGGAACGAAACCGCCCCCATCGACACACTGTACTATGCAGAGTACGCTAACACTGGACCAGGTGCCGTCACGAACAGGAGAGTGAAGTGGAATTCTATTCACTTCCTCAACCGGGACGAGGCGCTTAAGTTCACCGCCAGTGCATTCATTCAAGGTGAACCGTGGATTACCGCCGCCGGAGTACCATTCTTGGCTGGCCTCAAAGCTTAAGTTACTATTAAATATTTTTGTATTTGGAAAAAAAAAGAAAGCTTACATCAATTATCGTTTTTTAAAATTATCAAATATATTCAAAATTTTCATTAAATTTTCACATATTTTATGTTTAATTATTGTTAGTGACTATTAATAAATTTCTTATTTAAAAATAAGATTGACCCTATTCTAAAATTACAAATGTAAAATATATAATAAAATAACCAAAAATACAATTTAACATTATTACAATTAAAATTAATGAAAATTAAATGAATTTTATTTAATAATTAACCCTTGTATAACAATTTTTTAATGCGTCAGGTATAATAAATAATAAATTATATATTTGTGTCTATATATATATATACACTATTTTTTTAATTCATATTATCTTAAGTAATAATAATAGTAATGAATCATTAAGTTTAACATAATTTAACCTTATCGAATAAATAAATGGTTAATTAGTACAGGACATAATTAATTCACTTAGACGAAAGGATTAGGACACCTTTAAACTGATTCCGAATGAAGTCACTTGAGACTCTGTAATTTCATCATTTTTATTTATTAAAGTTATATACACAGATAATTATCTTCAAAATAAACTTAATTATTTTTTAAATGGACTAAAATTACATTTGAAACTCATTTTTATAATAAAATACAAATCATGCTCTATCATTTTGAAACGATTAAATTAAAACCCAACGTTTAAAAAAAGTTCAAAACAAATCTTAAACGGACAAAACATTTAACAAAATTAACTCCTTGTTAATACCCATGCTTCATTTACTCTATTCTAATCTTGTTCTATTAAATCTCATCTATATATTTATATGAGATCTATGTAAATATATGAATGTGATTTAATAAAACATGATAAAAACACTATAAATGAACAAAAAAATATAATCCCTGTTAATAAATGTCACCTAAATAACATTATTTTTCATTTCTTGAACGAAACAATAGATCTCATCGTCACGCGAGAAATGAAATTCATTATTAAAAATATATAAAAGTCTCACTTTTTGGGTAATATAAAAAACTAATTACGTTGCAGTCATATTCACTTTCTATTTAAAAAATATATAAATAGTCTCAAATCAATATTGACGTCAAATTTAACTAATAGAAAGTTAAGCTCATTATATTTTTTAATCCATTTAGGGTCTTTTAAATATTTTGAAAACTTCTGAAATTGAATTTGAACACTTTAACCTTCTGTAAATGTTAAAATTTAAAATTCAATTTTCACCTTTGAAAATTTTTAAAATCAGTACCAAGTATCAGGCTTTATTTTCCCTAATAATTTACTTGAAAAGATGGGTGGATTGGAGACCAGACTTGCACGAGAACAAAATAAATAAGCAGCAACAATCACATACAACTGTCAATGGATGATTATCCCAGCTTCTCTGAATCTGCACATAAAACTTTGACAAATCTTGAGGAGGAAGAACTTTGAATTATCTTGTCTATGAGGCATTCATACCTGTTTTGCAAGCTAAACAATGTAGAACTTATGTAAATCCACTTTAAACACTTGCAAAAGTTGAATTTTTTAAAACAAGTGTTTGAAATCAAGCATACATCAACATGATGATACAACCTGAAAATGAAGAGGAGATTTTGGAATTCTTCATATCAGGAACAGAAAAAAAGAAAAAGAAATTTGAAGGTTGTGAGGCATGGGAAAACTGGATGGCATAAATATTGTTTGGATAGAGATGTTTACACTATCACAGAATTAATAGATGAAAAGACTACACAAGTTGTCACCTGAGAACAAACCAACCTCTCATGATGTTGCATGTTCAGCCTTTTTATCCTCCAAAATTCTCAGTTCTTCACGCCAACCATCCAATTTTGTCAACTTCTCCAACTGCTCTGGCTTCATATCATTTGCTGCAGTCTTCTGCTGTTGAGCTTCTGCTTGTCGAATCTGGTCAAGTATATCCACAGCTAGTTATTATACAGCGGGGTAAGCCTAACTGAAGAGTAAAAGTACATGAAAATGCTTCAAATTCAGAAGAACATAAAATCTTAGTCACAACCAATTAGCAGACTATTAGGAATTATTTGTTAGTGAAGCCTAGGGGATATCTTGCTCATAACCCTTGCAAAAACTCTCGCTCATAAACAACGAGTAGCACCACAAGAAAGAGCACCAATAGCGGTTAAAATCAGAAAATTAATAAAAAGGATATATTTCATTCTCAATTCCAACCAGTCCCCCAATCCCAAACCTTTCGCTCCGGTGGAACTCTTAACTGGAGATGAATAAAACAAGAAATCCCAGTTCCAAGAAAGCCAACTGCAGTTGACGCAATAGGAAGTTTGTTATTGTTTCTGTTATAAGAAAATTACATACGCCCTGGCCATTCATCTACAGACACCAATATTTGATTGGAATATAATGCAGCTTTTTCCCATGCAAGCTCATGCTCTCAATTCAACAAGCTGGTCAATAACTATTTCAACCATTCACAGATTCTATGTTTGGCAAGTGACTCAATACCGTTTATGACTACAAACAGCATTTCCTCTTTCAGAAAAAGAAATTTGCCTCATGAAAGAAAAAGAAATTTTCTTCTTTTCTTTCCCTCATGAAATTTGCCAAACGCCCTTCAATAAAGAGAACAAAAAGGTTTTAAGAGAAGAAAGGCAGAGAGGAGCAGCTGCTGACAAATAAACTAGATTGATGAATTGCCATTAATTTAAGTTTCTCACTCAGTTACCACGTAGTTGAAAATCTTGTATATAGGATTTTCACCACTTATGATATACTTGCATATGTCACCATATTCAACATATGTTCAGTACTTGAAGATTTGAAGCTGTTCAATTTGATGGCCAAGCCCCCTCAGAAATAAGTTTAAGGCAAGTCAAAAGATGCAATATCATAATTATAGATAATGGTTTGGGTAGATCAAAGTTTTGGCAATGCAGCTACTGTTGCGACAAAAGTATTAGATGTCTGCTATTGAAGAATTCTCTGACGTTCTATCCTTGTCTCGTATGATGCAACTTACTACGCATGCCCTTGGCATGCAGGGAAAGATGAGAGGATCACATAAGCTGCTATTCAAACACAGTCCGGAAAAGAATATGGCACAACAAAAGTGAAGATATACATATATGAATACCTAATTGTCAGTGAAAATGTATAGTAGTAGACCTTTCTTAATTTTTCTGCAGATATAAGAGGGAGCTGTGAGAATATAATAATGGAACTCATGATAATCTAATATGTCACCAGACCTTCTGAGACTAGCTCCAGTTCTTGTTTAACTTGTCAATATCAGGTGATAAATTGGAAAGGAAAGATTGAAGAAGTTACTAATTTTGGTCTCCGAAAAGCAATAACCGGAAACAATCTCAAGGAAGGTGGCAAAGAGAATCGGCAGTCATCTTACAAAGAATCGATACAGAGTAAGTTTCTGAATAAAAGAATAAAAATCAAACCCATTTGCTGAATTATCTTCCTTACCAGACGTAAGATACTGAAACTGATAATTAGTATTTGAAGTTCTTAGGATTTAGGACTTAATATTGGAATATTATGTGCATATTCTTCTTTAAGAAAATAATTATGAAATAAATATCCATCCTATTAATAGGGACTTGTGTGGTATGAAATATAAGTGTTATGTAATAAATACACCAAGTTGTTTTAATAAAGAAGTAGCTTTAACAACTTTCTACACTTTACACCTAATGACTGTACTTCAAAAGTCTGTTAACTACACTTGTGTTTAGCATCTGAAGAAGAATATGAATCATGTAACCATAAGCAAGGGCAAAAACATAGGAAGTCCCAGAAAGACTTAAATGATAATCAGTCATACCTTCTTTCTAAGTGCGCGGATTTTTTTATCAATATCTTCAGATGGAGCACTCGGAACTGAAGCCTCCATTGAGTCGGCTGGTGAAGAATCTACAATAAGTAGCTCATTCATTTGAGATGTCAATGACTTGTCGAATTCAGAGCAACCTAAATCTTCAGTTGGTGGCAATTCTTCCTTTTCCAGTTCACCATCTCCTGATGCTTCCGAGTTATTACCTTTCTCAAGAGCAGCCTGCCAAAAGTAAAATGAACCCAATGCTTTAAATATAAAGGAAATTTGTAAAAAAGGAAAAAAGGAGGCAAACAAGTATTTCACTAGTTCTGTAGACTTATTCTCAAATAAAGATATGTCTACAAGTGATTAAAAAAATGTGTAAATTAAACATCAAAGCATCTGCATCACATCACATCACAACGCAAAGCTTTCCGCAATAATATCAATCAGCACTTTTCAGAAAATTTTAAAAATTATCTAGTTACTTTCTATCTGAAAAACTTGTAAACTTCATAACCATAGAGCCTTTGGAAACCCCAAGCACATTTATCCACCTTTGCAAAACCAAGAGTTTCAGTTTTCCTAAAACCAAGCCATAGCAATCCAAACCAGAAGTGACCAATGTAGCTGGCTAAAACTTAGGTGGTTGCCTGTAGGACCATTAGAAGTGGATTCTAATATCTTAAATTTCTGAACTATCACAGGTTAGAGTAAGGACTTGATAGAGTTGTGGACTTCTATAGTTGATATAGAACATCGACAGAGAATAAGAAAGATGAAATTTGATGAAAGAGCAACACTGACAAGCAAGCTGCACATACCTGTAGCCGTTTCTCCTTCTTCCTTTCGTTCCTCTTGGCGGACTTGGTCTTTGGTTTTGCATCAAGAACAGGATCATAACCTGGAGGCACCATCTCCTGTGAAGATGACATCCCCTTTTTCCACTGCAGCAAAGAGAGCCCCCAAGTTGGTTTTATAATAATCCTCCACACCCAATACAAAATCAAACTCAAAAACCTCCATATCCAACACATATTAAACATATATATATATAAAAAACCTTGCATACATAAGTATGTGTAAAACGAAAAAGAAGGAAGCATACCAGAGCACCTTTGGATTGGTAAATGGCGACTTCGTCTTGAGGGACGTAACCCGCCCGAATGCGGATGGGTTTACGGAGCGTACCATCGGGTCGTCGGGTAGGCGCCAAAATCCTCTCCCCTTCTTTTAGGGTTTTTCTCAACTCAGTCATTCTCTTCAATTGCTCGTCTCCTCCACCGCAGCCGCCGCAGCTGCCCATCGATCGATTACAAAATTCTTCACCGATTGATTAAGAATTTCAGAGACTCTGCAAAACATTCAACTAAACTAGTTGATTTGGTAGTGTGTTAATATAGAACATTGGGATGCGACGGGATGGGACTTTCCTTTCATTCCCTTTCCTTTTCCTACTTCTGTTTTGCTATGAGTTTTAACTCTGCTACTGTTTTGGGCTTTTCGGTTCTAATATTTTACATACCCAAGTGTTTCTTCTTTTTACTTAAATATATAAATTACTTATGTGATTTTATTTATTTTAAAAAAAACTCAAATTTAAAAATATTTTATATTATTAAATTATATTTAAAAGTATTTTATTATTTAAATTTAAAAGAATTATCAATAAACACATAAATATATATTCAATCACGTTAATAAAATAATGCTTTGATGTGAATTATGCTTGCTTTAAAAAGTTAATTACTAAGAAGCCGTTTGATCTTCTTTATCGAAGTTTTTAACTTTTGTTTATTATTTATAACTTTTTTAGATAAAAATAAAATTTTATTTAATCGTTAATGTAATTATATTTTATAGATGATAATTATATTTTAGATAAAAAATTTTAATATTTTTATTTTTATTTTAATTTTTATATAATATTTATTAATAAATTTTATTTATTAAATAAAAAATCTAAAAATTAAATTTTATTCATAAATTAATATTTAGTTTAAATATATTTTAATTATTAAATCAAAATTTTATTTGAATTTTATATATTTTGAAAATATTTAAATTTAATTATATTATTAATTTGATTTGATTTAATTTAATTTAATTGCAAAAATAAATAAAATAAATCGTTAATAATCTATTTTAATTAATTAAATATAGCATTAGATTAAATTATTCATAAATTTTATTAATAATTAAAATTAAAAAATTAAAAACTGGAAACATAAATAAAAACAAATAAATTATAAATTGATAAATTTAAAAAATTGAATAGTGAATTGAAAATATTTCAAAGGATTAAACGCTTGCGATTCTGTTTACGCACGAACGCTAGATAGACGGGTGAGAATATTGAAGAGGAAGCAGGACGATTCCGAGACCGATTTCATTTTGAGATGCGTACGGATTAGTCTTGTTAGTGTAGATGAGTGGATTCTCTTCGATTCCAGATAAGATTGAAGGATCGCTGCTTTTGATCCATCGAAGCTCTTTTCGGAGTCTTTCAATGGCTGTCAGTTCTCGATAAGCCACTAAAGACCTCTTCTTCGATGGAATACTTCCACCACGCCATATGCTCCTTTTAGTTTTACCTGCAAATTAAACAATGAATGAACCACTATTAGTTTCATTTTACTTCTACCAACAACACTAACAAGTAACCACAACAACGTAACAGTAGAAGTTCCGTTAATCCGCATAATACGGCGAAGTTTAGAAGTAGATAATCTTATTTTTAATAAATGAAGAGACTGTTTTAAAATAAATATATATTTGATTTGTAATTACTAAAAATAAGCTTAATGCCAATTTGGTTGAAGCTGTTAAGTACTCCAATTAATGCCATTTGGTTGTCATAATAAATTTGCAAAAAAAAGAAAATTATAGTTTTTAAAACATGATGCCATAAAATATTCATGGGTTTTTTTTGGTAAATCATGTTAGAGTATTTTATATTGACTAAACATGAAAATGTTAAAAGGTTTATAAGTGGTAAAGATCAACTATTCAAATAACTAATTCTAGTCATTTTGACATTAATTGACCCAATCCTAATTATCTTTAGTGGACTCTACACTTTACCTAAATTAAAAAATCTAATATGATATCAGAGTAAGTTTGGTTCGGATTATTAATTTCTCGATTGTCTGTCTAGATATCTAGTCTCAGTGATCCAGTCTGATTACCATTGCGTTTATTTCAGGTGACAACTAGATGTTCAATCTCAGTTACACTTGAGGAGAAATGTTAGAGTATCTCATATTGACTAAACATGAAAATATTAAAGAGTTTATAAGTGGTAAGGATCAATTATTCAAATGACTAATTTTAGTCATTTTGAAAATAATTGATCCAAGCTCAATTATTATTAGTGAACTCTATACTCTGCGTATATTAAAAAATATAATAAATCAACCTTATGAAACAAATAGTTTGTAGTTGATTTGAAAATTCATGATTGAAAACAACTTCTCCAAATATTAATGAATGGGTAAAATTCCTTCAACCCTCACGTGCAAACTTCAAAAATGATATCATGTAGACGTGAAGTGGCACGTATAAAAAAACAACGTCGTTTTGAAATCTACATATAGAGTTTTAATAAAAGTCGATAATGGGGATGACAAGTATTGTAAAACTAAAGGGCCTGATTAGTTTTGCTCTTTTTTTTTCTCTTTTGATTTTCAGTTTTCGATTTTTATTTAAAAAAGAAACTTATTTGGTTGTTAAT
The DNA here is from genome assembly GCA_025594535.1 of Erythroxylum domingense. Lineage (NCBI taxonomy): Eukaryota > Viridiplantae > Streptophyta > Magnoliopsida > Malpighiales > Erythroxylaceae > Erythroxylum > Erythroxylum domingense. The sequence goes on along the minus strand of JANQBM010000221.1, from coordinate 2,048,282 downwards.
TTTAATATTAATGTTAATGTTAATATTAATGTAGTTATATTTAATTGAGTATTAGATAATACTTAATGATTAAATTTTTAATTAATTAAATTTATTTTAATCTAATAAATTTTTTAATTAATTAAATTTATTTTAATTTCTTATATAATATTTATTAATAAATTATTATTTATTTTATTTATTTTTTAAAATAAATAATTTATAAATTAATATTTATTTAAAATATATTTTAATTATCAAATCAAAATTTTATTTGAAATTTATATATTTGAAGATATTTTAATTTAATTTTATATCAATAATTATTATTTCAATTTATTATTTAATTTATTTATAATTTAATTAAACAACATTAAATTAAATTAACTAATTCTTATTAATAATTAGTATATTAAATAATCAAATAATATATTTAATTAACTTTAAATCAGATTATGAAGACAAACAAAAAACTAATTTTTATAGTTTTCATAAATTTTAAAAACTGGAAAAAAACAAAAACTTAAATAAACAAGTTTTTTTAAGAAATTTGAAAAAAAATAAAAAAATAAATATAAATATAAACAAATAAGTTCTAAATTATAAGGAGGTTATTTATTTTTAAAAATTGAGAGATAAATTGATAATATATCAAATCATGCGATGGTTTAACAAATAATTCATACTTTTCAAACACTAATTTTCTTATAGCTAAAAAAAATTCAAATAAATTTATGAAAAATAAATTTAATGCCTAAATTATTTTTAAAATAAAAATAAAAATACCACTTATAGATGAATATCTAACCTTCATCTTCATGATTCCGCTGTAGTAAGATTGGGGAGTCTGAACCGGAGCTATAACTTGGAGAATCATCAGAAAGGTAAACGTTTACGTAGCTAATGCGGCCATTGATGGCTGAATAAGAAGAAGAAGATACGACACTGCGTTTTTTGAAGATGTTCTTATTATTATGCTTGGTCTTGGGCACGTAGTTCTCTAGGCTTTTACCAAGTCTGTGTCTTGATCCACATGCATTACACAATACTGGTTTTTCAGGTGGCCCATTCCTCCAAAGTGGAGTGCCTGTTTCATCCAAGAACATACAAATTTTAATTATGATGATTTTTAAAACAAAGTCTAATATTTTGTTTGTTTCTAAGGATATATAACAAAAAAAGTAAATAATAATATAATTTTCATTAAAAAAATCTTCTTATACGAAACAACAACAACAATACTTAGTAAGAATTCCGCTAAAATACGGGGTTTAGAGAAATCTAATAATACATAATTTACCCCCATATAATAGAGAGACTTTTTTTTTAGCCCACCGAGGTATCTTATGAGGGTCTCAACTATAGGAAGACACCTTTAAATCATCCACTTTCAGACTAATCCCCGCTAATATTGGGTCAACCTATAAAAGTTAAAGTACTGGTCAAATAGATTTCTTCATTCTCAATAGCTCGAACCTAAAATTTTGGGTTAAAGAATGAGAGTGCTAAACCACTCACATCAACCATGATTAGTTAGAGATATTTTTTTTCAATAGACTTACATGTAGCGCATTCTTCTATAAATAGAATTGTTGCATTATTATTATTATTGATTAATTAATAAAAATATAGAAAAATCTTGAACTTGATTAATGACTCGTTTTGTAAATAAAACAAAAATAGGAGAAAGTGAAAAATCATACAAATGAAAGGTCCCATTCATTAAAAAAAACAATAAAGAAATCTAATACAAATCATAGTATATGAAGAGAAGGCTTACTTTGAGTTCCACAATGAAAACAAGGCCCTTTCTTTCCCATCTTGATTTGACTTCTAAATCTAATGTCTTCAAAAACTACTCCAAGAAGATGAAAGAATCTTAAAAATCAAAGCATATGCACCTATTTACTGAAATTTTGAGTTCATATTCTTAAATTTTTAGGCAATTGTGCATTAATTATTGAGTGGTGGGGTCTTTTTTAAAAAAGGCATTTATCATTTTTTCCTATTTTGTTGTACACATCACAATCATTAATTATTTAGTCTAGTTTTACTAAATATGATGACCATTAATAAATAAAATGGTGTCAGAATTAATTAATTATAATTAATGTATACCTTTTATGTTTAACTTGAATTCGAATTCGAGTTAAACATATATTTAACTCGAATTCAAGATCTAACTATTTGTTAGTAATTAGTAATGTCAAATAAAGATATTTTATTTTTAAAAAATACATTTGTTTACTATTTATGATATTAATAATTTGTTATGGGATGCTTTTTTCCTTCTTATAATCATGTATCAATTATTAAAGGTAAAATGTGAAACTCTTGAACAAATGTTCCCTCTCCTTCATGCATGGTCACAAAAGAAGAAATATTAGAGCTAGGTTATCTGAGAATGAGAGTTATTGTATTTGGTTTTGTAATTTCTCCTTTTGAGGATTCACTTTGCTTTTGAACTAAATCACATTTTCAATGACATGGAAAAATTTTAATTAAAAAAAGTGAAGTGAAGTAAGTAAATAAAAAATAGAACAATTAAAAAAAATAGTATCGTATCATCAAAAGTAAGCTTTTTTGAACTAAATTGTTAAGATTTTAAATCATTGGCCACTCAATTGAAAAATACCTTCAAAAGGTTACACATTTTTTAACATGTTATCCGTAATAAATATATTGACTAAAATTGTGTGATTATGTACAGCACATAATTATTAGGGATAATAATGAATCAAGTTAAGCTCAACCGGGCAAACTTATTATCTTTTTTTTTTAATTTGAAAACTAAAAACAATTTCATTTTGTCATTGCCCATCAAGCTGACTTGTTATCTTTTGAAGAGAAGGTAGAGAGCAAACAGCTATGGAGATTTAGGGATTTCGGGAAAAACCGTTTCCTTTCAAGGTTAAAAACAGATCTAATAAATGATACAGTAACATTGGTATATATACATGACAAAAGTAACAAAACTAATGAATTGTACAAAGTATTTAGCAACTAACACCCTGAACTTCTAATTAAATACAAAAGGACCCCAACTAACTAAACAAATGAGCTACGTAGGAGAGGAATCTGCTTCCTCTGCTTCTGGATCATCACTGTCCAACAAAGGAGGCTGCAAATCATGCTTTAACTCGTATATCCCCCCTTCAAGCTTAGGGTTTGAGGAATGAAGATCAAAAACACTAAGCTTGGATAACAGAAAACGAAAATGTGAAGAATGCAACACTTTGGTAAATAAATCTGCTGGTTGAAGCCGAGAGGGAACATACAGAGGCTGAATAAACCCATCTTTGTACTTGTTACGAACAACATGACAGTCTATATCAAGATGCTTGGTCCGTTCATGAAATGTGGGATTGGCTGTGATGTGCATAGCAGACTTATTATCACAAGCAAATGGAATAGGAAGAGGTACTGTAACCTGGAGACCAGAAAGGACATAATAAATCCATTGGATTTCACAGACAGTCATGGCCATGCTTCGGTATTCAGCTTCACAGGAAGAACGAGAAACAGTAGATTGTTTCTTAGTTTTCCATGAAATGAGAGAATTCCCAAGGAAGATACAATAACCTGTTAAAGAAAACCGAGTGATAGTACATTGTGTCCAATCAGCATCACAGAAAGAGGAAAGAGTGAAATCATTGTTGCTGGAATAGAAAAGACCAAGGGAAGGATAGCCTTTCAAATAACGCAACACATGAACAACAGCTTTCCAATGAATGTCCAATGGATTCTGAACATACTGACTCAATTGTTGAGTAGCATGTGTAATATCTGGTCGTGTGACTCCCAGATATAACAGTCTCCCAACAAGACGTCTGTATTATGTAGGATCAGAATACAGGTTTCCGTGGGTAGACTGTAAATTCAACTCTTTCGGTAAGGGTGTAGAAACAGGTTTGCACCCCAGTAAACCAGCTCCTTGGAGGATATCAAGTATATATTTGCGCTGATTTAACACAATACCAACATCGGATCGGGCAACCTCAACACCTAAGAAATGTTTAGCCTCGTCCATATCTTTAATGGTAAACAAGTCATGCAGAAACTATTTGGTAGCAGTGATGTGAGAAACAGAAGGTCCTGTGAGAAGAACATCATCTACATAAACAGTCAATATCAAAGGTCC
>JANQBM010000221.1:1990343-2009516 GCA_025594535.1 Erythroxylum domingense | reverse complement strand
TTAGAATTGGAAAATTAAAGCATTTGGGTATTAATGTTTGGACTTAATTTATCTCAATTAGACTTTGGATTCCTTATCGTAAATGTCCTTTATTATTATGAAATGACACAATTTTATTTAAAAACAAAACAATATTGTTTTAAATATAATTAAAATTCGGACTTCAAAGTAGGTTCAGATTCAAAACAAAATTTTATAAATAAAAGTCTGACCTCAACTTAAAACCTATCAACTCAATTCGAGTACATTGAATTACCTAATGTACTTGTTGATGACTATACAAAAACAAAATTAATATAGGCACTAAATTACTTGAATGGAAAGACAAAGTAACAAGTTTACAGAGGCAAAAAGACTAGGAAATTCAGAAATGAGGGAATACCTTGTCAGTGCCAAGGTATTGAATTATGTTCTCGTGTTTGAACTGTCTTAGAAGGGATATCTCCTGTACCAAGTAAGACGAGGTGAGCATAAAACTATATGAAATGAAACCACCCAAGAAGACCAATTCTTCAAACCTGTTCAAGTTGTAAAATGCTCTGTTTCGCATGGCTACCTTGATCCAGCAAAGAAACCTCTTTTACAGCAAAAAAGAACCCATCACTGAGAAAAGAAGAATTGTGAGAGAATCATAAATCTTTTTACAACATATACAACAAGTAAAGGGTGAATTGAGTTTTAGCTCCTTTCCCAACTATAAATCTCTGTTTCCCAAATTAACAGACTGTAAGGTCTAATGATCCTTTTAAGGTCAAGCTAGCATATTAATGGCAGTACAGATTAAAGCTAACTTACTCAGTAAAACCTTCATAGACAGTTCCAAAGAAACCACTTCCCAGAAGCTCACCCTTTTGCCATGAAGTAATACTCCTCGTGAATTTCCCATTCGGCAATATAGCATAGGTTGGATCCATATTAAGCCCTAAAGTTTTAAAAGACTCTGCCTCTATCTGTTCTCCTCTTTCAACCATACCAATATGACTCTGCTCTTCATCACTTATCACTAAAGTGGTTGGTCTTTGGCCCTTTATCCCAGAAGCAATAGCTTCTCTAGTGATGGAGGGTAGTATCCCATCTTTTGTTCTAGCAATATCAAAACTTGGTAACAGGGCATCATTGTTAAGCATGAGCTTAGCCTGAAAACTAACCGGTAAATCTTGGTCGTAACTAATTTGTACCACATCTTGAATATTCTCATTTGAAACTTTTGACAATTGCTTCAATGCACTTCTCCACTCATTTTGCTCTCTCCCGATTAGGCTAGAACCTAAACCTTCAAAGCCAATACCTCCCATCCCCCAAATTCCTAAAATACGAATCTTCAATGGGTCAATGGTAAATATTTGTTTTATTTCCTTCACACGCGAGTCCATTCCAACTAAGTGCTCAAAACGATCACATGGCATGGATCGGTTCAGTTGTTCTAGAATGTTTTCAACAATTGCGTTAATAAGCCTACGATCATTCCTGTAAATTATGAAACACAATTTAGATTAATGAAAAGCAAAGGAGCCCTTTACTTGTATTGATCGCAAAACCTAACACATACCTGAACTGCTTAGACTGAAACCCATGTAGAGAGGCAGCTGTGATTAAGGCATCCGTCCACCTTGGAATCTTGTGTGCCTTCACGAGATTTTGCTCGTATTTAACAAAAGCTTTCTCTGATATTTTTCTTAAATGGGATGGATATATCTCGTAAAAGACAGGTATGACAATCTGCCTATGAGAAAGGCGACACGTGATGATCTCTGCAAGCTCATCAAGACACCAACTGGAAGACGCATAGTTCTCTGAGAAAACAAGGACAGCAACAGTGGAATTTTGGATTGCTTGGGGAAGTGACGGAACAATTTCATCTCCTCTTTTCCTATCATCGACGTCAAGGAAGGTTTTGAGATCCTTTTGGAGTAAAGCAGCGTAGAGATGGCTGGTGAAATTGCGACGAGTGTCACCACTGAAGTTCAAGAAGACGTCGTAGTTCGATGGGTGAGAGGCCATTATTGTTGAACGAAGAGGGTTGTAAGGTATCTAATAATAGAAAATGGCCATTCGTAAGCTTATATGCATTATTGAAGGCAATCCATTGACTTGAAGCATGAGCTTGATCTGAAAACTAACCGGTAAATCTTGGTCGTTTAGTTGAGGGTCAATAGTAAATACTTCTTCTATTTCTTTAACACGCGAGCCCAGTCCAACTAACTGCTTAAAATCATCACATGCCATGGATCGGTTCAGTTTTTCTAAAATGTCTTCAACTATTTTGTTAATAAACATATGATCATTCCTGTAAATCATGAAACACAATTTAGACGAATGAAAAGCAAAGGAACCTTACTTGGATCGATCATAACACCTAAAACATACCTGAACTGCTTAGAATCAAATCCACATAAAGAGGCAGCTGTGGTCAAGGCATCCCTCCACTTTGGAATCTTGTGTGCCTTCTCGAGATTTTGCTCATGTTTAATGAAAGCTGCTGCAACTTTATGTGATATTTTTCTTAAATAGGATGGATTTATCTTGTAAAAAATAGGTATGACAATCTGTCCATGAGAACGGTGACATGCGATGATCTCTACAAGTTCATCAAGACACCAACTGGAAGATGCATAGTCCTTTGAGAAAACAAGGACAGCAACAGTGGAATTTTGGATTGCTTGGGGAAGTAACTGAACAATTTCATCTCCTCTTTTCAGATCATCGTCGTCAAAGAAGGTTTGGAGTTCCTTTTGGAGCAAAGCAGCGTAGAGATGACAGGTGAAATTGCGACGAGTGTTGTCATCCCTGAAGTTCAAGAAGACGTCGTAGTTCGATGGGTGAGAGGCCAAAGAAGAAGAAGAAGCCATTAATGTTGAACGAAGAGGGTTGGAAGCTATCTAGAACGAAGAGGGTTCGAAAGTATCTAATAATAGAAAATGGCCATTCGTAAGCTTATATGCATTATTAATGGCAATCCATTGAGTTGAAGCGGTCTTTGTAGAGGATGTAGCTTTTTTAAAAAGTGGGGGGTTATTCCACTTTATGTCCCAAGAGAAGAGGATGAATTTGAATTGGTAGGAGTGTAAATTTATTTTCTATTACCGATTCATATTTTCTGCCTTTGTTTATGCAATAGATTGGAGATAACAGGTCGAAGGAGCAGATTGAGGCAAGAAGCTTATCCGAGAGGAGAAAGGGCTTTAGCATGTGCGTCCTCTCATCAGGTAAACTTAGGATTTCACATTGTTTGTAACATTAGCCTGTGAAACTCAATTAGTTTGAATACGACGGCATCGGAGGCTACGTAAGAGCTGAGTTAAGAAGTCTCGCATAGCTGGCATATTTATTTTTTAAAAATATAATTAATTATTAACAATTGAAAAGAAGCATTGTATTGTACCATGGACAATACATTGACAGTCATTTCAACATTCAGCACTGCGTGTTAATAATTTAACAAATCACCAATTTAAAATTAAATAATACTAACAAACCTAACATCTAATAACATTTGAGTAATACAAAAGAGAAAAAATAAAAATTAATTTAGCCTAAAACTACATAAAATAAAAATAGGCGAAATACAAAGGTTACTTTCGATAAAATTCTATGAAAATTTTTAATAAAATAAAATTTTTAATAAAAGATAAGTATCAAATAATAAAATAATAGTAATTAAAATAATAATAATAAGACATAAAGATAATAATAACAATAAAATAAACAGATAAAAAAGAATAACTACATACAAATAAAAATATATAACAAGTAATAAAATAAATAATACAATAAATACAAAACAATGTAAAGATTTGAAATAAATGATAAGTAAATAAATGTATTAATAAGAAAGAAAACAAGTAAATAAATAAAATAAATAAGTTATTGCAAGAAAATATTTAGACTAAATAAAAAAATATTTATGTTCAATAATTAAGAAAATGTACTACATATTAAATGTTTAAACTAAAAATAAGACATAGCCTCTCTACATATTTAACTTAGTTCATATCATTAATAAAGAAGTTGATAAGGGAAAATATGTTTAAATTTTATAATAATTATTTGGATCGAACTCATTGCTTAATTACGAATTATTAAATCATAAAATTATTTATCCGAAACACGTGATTTATGATTTGAGTGCATCTTAGTGAGTATCCCACATTAGTTAAAAATAAAAAAGTTAAAAGGTTAATAAACAGTAAGGTTAACTAACTAAATGACTAGTTCTAATCATTTTAGTAACAGTTGGATTCAAGTATAATTCTTGTTAATGGACTCTACATTCTACCCATATTAAAAATTCTAAAAAATATTGTCATAAAATTATATTTCAAATGTATGAATTGATAAAAGTTTAAGGTTTATTTAATAATATTCTAAACCAATGCCCTAAAAAAAATAGGTCGGCACTTAGGAATGGTATCGGTTTGTGCTTTTTAAAAAATTTTAATTTACAGGTTAAGCTCGGATTCTGATTGTTTGATCAATTATGTTGAATAGATCATATATAAATGATATGATTTTAAATAAAATAATTTTATTTTCAAATTTTAGATTAAAAAATTAATCGAATTTTAGACTCCCAACATAAATTTTATGATCAGACTAAAATCCAAGAATCTGATTTCGACTGGGTCTAATGTCAAATCTGGATGAACTTTATAAGTATTATGTACATTTTTCAATGACATTAGGTTGATTTTCTTTTTCATCTTAATTGTCTGCTTCTGTTTCCGCTTTTATCTTCTGAAGAAGTCGCAATTGGCGCCTCCCTGTAATTTTCATGAGCGTCATCTACAAGTACTTGGCGGTTGAGTCAAGTAAAGGCTTCACCGTGCTTTTGTGATTACAAGTCAGTGGTTCAAGTTGATTGAGATACATATAAATATACATAGATAAATACCCAATATATGCTTATATTGGGTATATAAACATATATATACTCTATGTTTATAACAGTGGCATAATAAGAGTATCTTTAAGGATGAATTTGTTTGACCGGAGGTCAGATATCAAGTAGCCTTGGACTATGTAACCTAGATAGAAATGGCAAGAGATGTGGCAGGCCGAGTTAATCAAGCTCAAGGATTGCCATTGGGTAAGCTTGATGGATGGACTAAATCATCAACAGTTGGGTAAAATTAAACACAAATGGTGCGGTTAAACAAAACTCAGAACTTGCTACAACTGGCGGATTACTTCGGGATTGCAACGGACATTGGTGTAATAATTTCATGTATCATATTGGCGTGTGCCCGCTATTACTCGCGGAACTTTGAGGAGTTCATTCTGATCTCACATTAGCATGGAATTTCAGATATCGCCGTGTAATAGCAGAAGTAGATTCTTTGGAAGTAATCAACATTCTTTCTTTGGAAGTATTTATTAAAATTCTTTGGAAATAATTGGATCCAAGTATAATTCTTGCTACTCATATTAAAAATTTTAATAAATACTGTCATAAAATTATATTTCAAATGTATAAATTGATAAAAGTTTAAGGTTTATTTAATAATATTCTAAACTAATGCCCTAAAAAAAATAGGCCGGTATTTAGGAATGGCATCGGTTTAAGCTATTTAAAAAATTTTAATTTACAGGTTAAGCTCGGATACTGATTTTTTGATCAATTCAACCTTAAGGTTGAATAGATCATATATATAAATGATATGATTTTAAATAAAATAATTTTATTTTCAAATTTTAGATTAAAAAATTAATCGAATTTTAGACTCCCAACATAAATTTTATGATCAGACTAAAATCCAAGAATCTGATTTCGACTGGGTCTAATGTCAAATCTAGATGAACTTTATAAGTATTATGTACATTTTCAATGACGTTAGGTTGATTTTCTTTTTCATCTTAATTGTCTGCTTCTGTTTCCACTTTTATCTTCTGAAGAAGTCGCAATTGGCGCCTGTCCGTAATTTTCATGGTCCCCATCCAGAAGCAATTGGTGGTTGGTGCTGCAGTCAAGTAAAGGCCTCACCGTGCTTTTGTGTTCAGTGGTTCAAGTTTGATTGAGATACATATAAAAATATACATAGATATATAACCAACATATGCTTATATTGGGTATATAAACATATATATACTCTATGTTTATAGCACTGGCGGAATAAGAGTATCTTTGAATATGAATATATTTGGCCGAAAGTCAGACATCGAATAGCCTTGGACTATGTAGCCTGGATAGAAATGGCAAGAGTTGTGGCGGGCCGAGTTAATCAAGCCCAAGGATTGCCATTGTATAAGCTTGTTGGATGGACTAAACCGTTAGAGGTTAGATAAAATTAAATATAGATGGTGCTGTTAAATAGAACTCAAAACTTGCTATAACTGGCAGGTTACTTTGGGATTGCAACGGACATTGGTGTGATAGTTTCATGCATCATATTGGCGTGCACCCGTCATTACTCGTAGAACTTTGGGGAGTTCATCCTAGTCTCACATTAGCATGAAATTTTGGATATTGCCGCATAGTAGCAGAAGTAGATTCTTTGCAAGTAATCAACATTCTTTCTTCCTCCAAGATATCGTTGATTGAAGATAGTTTTTGGGATTGGGCATATATGCTTTAATGCGTAGATATTGGAATATTCAAATACAGCATGTTCATAGAAAAAGGAATCAGAGTGCCAATCGACTGGTTAATCTAGTCTCGCTTTCAAGGCCAGGATTGCATGTTCTTCAGGATCTATCGGTGGAAAGTATGCAGACCATCCAACAGGATTTGCAAGGGCTATTATACCACAGAGCACCGCACTAGTGTCGTGTTAGCTATCTTTCCTTTGTAATAAAAAAAAAACCGTTAAGCAACTTGCAAACTCTATATGTTATTTTTTCTTTCATGAATAGAGCTTTTACAAAATAATATATCTCTTTGAGTTTAAAGTTAAGGAAAAGCCTATTCACTTAAACAAGTGATACAATCACATTCATATTACTTAAGTATTACATCACTTTTAAATTTTTTTATTAAACTTAATTTTTATCTTTTATTCATTTATTTTTTGGAAGTTAAACTAAAAAACACTTTAAAAACGATAACAACGATTACAATTATTATTATTATTATTATTATATTCTATATTTTAAATTTCAGAGTTACAATGTCTTGTTTTCTATATTAATTTTTTAGGTCAAATTTACAGATTCCTTTATAAGATTTTTGCAAAAATTCAAAGAAACTTGTAATGTTTTCATATTGTTAAAGTTAATATCTATTCAAGAGTCACCGACACCGTTCGTTAACTTGAAAGGTACAGAAGAAATTCACATGCCCAAGTAAAATTTCCCCATGTTTCATGAGTTTGTCTAGTGCCAAGCAACCTTGGCCTGACCAGTACAACTGAAGCTGACTTGGTCGATTGGATCCTTGAAATCGTAACTCTTACGTAACTGGGGTTCCGGGATGGTGAAAGTTGTGAAATGCGCGGGACTTCACAAAATCATAAGCAAAGCTCACTCACAAGGTAGAGATCACCTCTAAATTCAATCGTTTTCCTTAAAACTTAAATTTTAAACAATTTTCTCATACGATTGTTACTATTTACTAAGATAAGGACATCATGTCGGACATTTTTTTTCCTTTTTTATAAAGTTGTACCAAATTTGATCAAAATAAAAATAATAAAGTGATTTAATAAATAATCTAAATCAATGGGTCGAAGTCCACGTGAAAAATAAATCCTTTTTAGTGTGGAATGGACTCATAAAACTTATATATATAGGTTAAGAACTCTAGCAGTTACTTATATCAATTGTAATCATAAAGATTCTCTAACCCGTTAAGAAAGCTTACGTTTTGAGATAATTATACAAAGACCTAGACCACATCCCGGTGATAGATTCTAAAGAAAAAGGTGGTGGATTCGTGCTTATTTCGGCTTCAGAAAGCTCGTTTCAAGTTACAAGATCGAAATCAGGTATTTTCCGCATTTTTTCATTTCTTGTCATTTCACGTTCGATCTGGTATACATAACTAAGGTACCATTGCGTATTACGCGTGGTATCAGAACGGTGATGTGATCGGGTGGTTAAAAATGAAGATTTTTCATAGAGTTAACTTCTGTTTCTCAATTTTTTCTTGTTTTTTATTGCATAAAAGTAGTATACATGTGTTTAGTCTAAAGAAGCGGGTTGAAAATGAGCCCGGGATGTAAAAACATTTATGGATCGTCGTTTGTAGACATACCTGTATCCATGTCTTGTGTTATGTTCTTGATAGTTTTTATCCACTCTCTGCGTTCGAACTTTTCACAGTTCTCTCAATGGTATAATAACTTCTTTACTTAATCTCTTTTTAACATTAACTTTGGAAGGGAGCAGGAAGGGTATTTATAATCCTTAGAACTCTAATTATCTTTAACAAGTCCAATCACCATTATTTTGGGTCCATTTTTATATTAGAATCCATGACAGTAATATGGGCCATATTGATTAATTATTAAAATTAATCTAACACGCGAGTGCGAAAAATCGTCCCGAATCACTCCGAAAATCACCAATTTTCAGCGAATTGACAGAAACTGTCGACGTCTGTGGTACACGCACCCAACCAATGAACAGTACCGCCTCTTGGAACCACCGGACGCATGTCTGGCGTCTGTGTTGTCTGCATTTGGGCGGCTCGCACCGACATGCGGCTAACGTGGAGGGGTTGATGTCATATTGACGTCAGCCGTACGGACAGCTACAGTAAATTTAAAAAACACACAAAAATTTTAGATTTCTCATAAGGGTACCTTGGGGTGTTTTGGGTTAGTTTCCAGTCCGAGAGATTCTTAAAGTGAAATTTTCCATTTTGTTGGATTTATTACATTAGTAATAAATTAAAGTTTAACTCCAGAAAAAGGAATTAAGGTATTCTGAATCCGATTTCGAGTAAAATTTCATGCTTCGGACTTCACATGAGAGAGATACTTCAAGTTTTTGTGTCTTGGGTCTCATGTTTAGTGTTCGGGTTCACGTGATAGTTAATCGGAAAATGAACAAAGACATTTTTTAGTAAATTTTTATGCAACGAACTTGTCATAAGAAATATACATGAGGTTTTTTGTATTTCGGAGTGGTCAGTTCAGTATCAATAATGCACGATAGTCACTCTACTGAGATTTTTCTTTTACAAAAGTCTCAAATGAAGTTTTTAGAGAATGTCTTTAGCACGAGTGTGTGACAATGAGACTCTGCATTCAGGTTTTTGCATTAATTGGAATTACATTGTTACATACCATATGCCCACAAAGAATGCGAGGATGACATAAAGTTGTATCCCTTGTGTTTGTAGACTTTTTGGGATACCGATGAGAATGTAGTCACCTAATTGGCCTTTTAAGTTAATATTTTGGATTGTTCTGTTCACATGTTGGGGGATGTCTATGATCTTATGTTGATTATTCTGCCTAAAAGTGTTGGCTTTACATAACATTTTTAGATGTTTATAAAGGCATTAAATGGAGGAAAGTCATTGCTTAAAAGATCTATTCACCCAAAGATGGTAGTATCATGAGAGTTGATAGTTTGTACTCTGATCGCTTTTACGTGTGGAGATTTAATTGCATATATTATATATTCAATCCAAAGGTGTTTAATAATATGTGTGATTGGATTTTCAGTAAAGATACTATTTAATGACTTTAAGTATCGTTGTTGTCATACATTTGTGCTGATTTAATCAAAGTTACTATGAAGTCACCATTTCGGTCAACAAAATCAGTGTCACCATTAAAACCATGATCGATTTCAATACAAAGAAATGGACAGAGGATGTATTGAATGCTATAGAGATAGTTAAGGTTGATATAGCCATACGAAGGGATATACCATCTCTACCTACATCGATGAGCTCGAAAGCTCATAAAACAGCCTATGAAGTCTGGGATCGGTCTAACAGACTATGTCTTATGATCCTTAATAGATTCATACTTGACCATCTGCTAAGTAGACTTCTGGACACAGACATAGAGAAGTAATTTCTTGATAATGTCACCCAGAGACACACAGTCTCACCTAATGTTGAGACAAATGCTTTGATTAAAGAATTATTCTCTATGAAGTATACGGGGGAAGGGGGAGTAAAAGGAGAACATATCAAGAATAATCCATCTTCATAGTAGACTGGATATTAAACATTCCTCTTCCTAATGTTTTCATAATTCACCAAACTCTGAATACACTCTCTCTAGAGTTTAGTAATCTGGTGATGAAATATTATTCGCAGGATGAGGAATGGGACTTCAATGCTTTGATTACTCATTACGTTGCTGAGGAAGAGAAACTCAAGCTTGTTACTCCTATAATCCTCGAAACAACTAAATAAAAAGCAAAGATGAAACTCGCTAAGATCAAAGGTAGAAGGACTAAATCTTTTTTACATACTGATGCTGGTCAATTCAGTGCTAGTAAAGGTTTGCATGACATAAAATAACCAGGTCTTAAAAAAAAGACTGTGACCATCAAGTAACTCCTTAGCTTATCAATTTATGAATCTGATTTGATAGTCGTATTAAATACTTAGTGGCTATATAGTGGAGCATCTGATCAAGGTTCTTCTACAATGCAGGGGTTCATATCTAGGATAAAGCCAAATAAAGGGAAGGAGAAGCTGATGGTTCACAGCAATGAAGAAGTGGATAAAATATCTACAGGGAATGTATGTACTGAACCTTGATGAAAGATTCATTTGAGTTCTTACGCGAAACATTTTATATATAATATTTGGATTAATTTTTGATAAAGAAGGTTGAAGTTTTGTATTCAATGCTTTTGTTGTACAGTTGTGTTTAATTGAAATTTTGCATTCAATGCTTTTGTTGTACAGTTATGTTTAATGCAAAATATAATGGTACAACTTTCTTGTCATATAGTTTGTATAGAATGTGTCTTACCCCGAATTAGATATATGCTTCTTCATATCTTGCTAAACAAGTCATGAAATAAAGTACCCTGATGAATGAAAAATCATACATGGTGTGGCACAAAAGTTTAAGCCACATTTTCAGAGTGAGGGTTAAGAGATTGATTAAGGAAAACATTCTCTCAATTTTAGATTATGATGATCTGAGAACATGTGCTGACTATTGCAGGGGTAAGTTGACTGAAATAAAGATAGAAAGGTCAACTTGTGTTTCTGACTTATTGAGTCTGATGCATACGGATATCAGTAGACCTTATACAATTATATTGTGCAATTCCAAATGTATTCTGACATTTGTTGATGATTATTCCTATTATAGTTATGTGTTCTTCCTTAAAAATTGAAGGTTGAGAGCTATAAAATTTATCAAGATAGTCAAATTTAACTATGGAGGAGAATATCATGTCAAACATAAAGTTTCAGGACTTTAAAAGGTCCATTTGTCAGATATATGGAATCGGTTGGGATAGTGACTTAATTCACTATACTGCGTAGTCTTGAGCAAAATAGTGTGTTGCCAAAAAGCATAACCGCGCCTTAAAAAACTTGAAGAAGTCAATGCAGAACAAGACTAGTTTACCTAATTATCTAGAAATGAGAAAACCCAGCCTTACACACATTCATGTGTGGGGCTGCCCTACCGAGGTAGAGTAATCCTTATAAAGAAAATTTGCATGCTCATTATTATTTAGTAAGATATCCTGACCACTCTAAAGACTATATTCTTTCGCACCTTCACGCCTAGCACGCTTATGACTTAAATGGTCACAGTCATGACTCATGCCTCTTCCTTAGCTTCTCTTTCTACGTTATGACCATGTTTTAAGATGACTTACAATCTACTAATGACGAACAAAATATATACTCACGGGTGTAACATCTTAGGTCACACCCGTGAGACCCATGACTTATTTAAGTATTCCATTGAGAAAACTCCATGAGTCTAGCAGATGCTATGAAAGACATGGAAGAATTCTGGGTGGTGAACCGGGAGTTTGCCTCAGATAAATGGAGGTTCGAAACCAGAGGACCTCCTCCGCTCAAGGTTATACATAGTCCTAGAGTTGAACCTCTGTGAACTTACAGAATCTTAGCATCTGTGACACCACCATCTATGTGGAAACATAGCTCGTCCTCCTCCAACTGGTGTAAGTGACCCTGAATTGAGGCGGGTGGTGAAGTACAAGTCCTATGCGTAAGAAAAGAAGGTGAAGAACTCTGTACTGAGTAGATTTCGAAGGATGAAGAATAAGTATAGTGAGCTTGCGCATAGATATTGATTGGAGAGAGGGAAAGAAATCTTGATTTTCCTTCAACTTTCTTAGATATTAGTTGGTTTTTGACGATAGAAATTTCACGTTGGTGTTGATGAGATCATGATCATCAAGCCAAAACCTTGGAAGAGAATGATTAGTTATAGGAAGATGAGATTGAGATAATCATAGCTTATTTGTTTTGTTGTGTTTTGTTGTGTTATCTTCCTTGTACGTAGATGCTGGGGAATACCACCTTCACCATTATCGTCACTTGTACCATCATATGTGATGGTTTTGGCGAAGACCCCAACTGTAGCAAGTGGGTGTTTCTCTTTTAGATAAATCTTTAGATTTGTGTAAAATCAAGGTTTTAAGGTCAAAGATATATGTTGAAAGTAAATATGTTCTCCATTTTTGACGCAGGTCAGTGGTCAATGACAGCATCGCAGACCATTTAGTCTACTTTATAATCTCCGCTCCAATGACTGGGTTTTTCTTCCCACTTTTCTAGTCTCCACTCCAACGGCTGGGCTTTTCTCCCCTGATGTACAACCTCTCTCCTCATAAACTCCAGCCCATCAAAGGAAGCAGCGAAAGGTCGCCATCCAACTCTCCGCATGATTATCCGTCTTTTTCTCTTTAGTCGTCTATGGAGGCTCAGGGAATTTTAGATGATGGCACGTTGGGGAATGAGAAACTTTTGAGTGACATTGTAGATGGAGAAATGGAAAGAGATGGTAGTGGTATGGACGACTATGAGAGGGTGTTCAGAATTTTCCCAGTCAGAGTCCGGTCGAATAGGGCTGACCCAAATTATAAGGGTGGCCTTTCGTTGGACGTTGAGTCAAGGTGAGGTCTTTTATTTGATTATGAAATGTATGTTCATGTTTGTGTTATAGTTTTGAGTGTTTCATTGATGCGACTTGTATATCAAGATAATGATTGGATTATTATGATGGAGTTTAGTTGCTAAGTAAAATTGTTTAGAATTTGGATTTCTCTAGAATTTTGGCTTCCCTATCTTATTGGTTTCTTCATTGCAGTGAGTTGTATAGTGGGTCGGTTTATAAGTTACATGAATCATAGAGCAATTTTTGATTTTCCAAATTGAAACAACTGAAGATAATGTTCTTTGTAAAGGTTTTTAACTCTTCTGTTATTTCTTTTTACAGTTCATCATCAGATGGTGATGACTATGGTGATTCACTGAAGGCAGCAAAGGAATCTGGAAGTTAGAGAAGAAGAAGGAAATCAAAGAAAAAGCTTGAAGGTTTCTTGGAAAATCTGGTGATGAGAATGATGGAAAAACAGGAGCAAATGCACCCGCCACCTCCTTCTTCGGTCCCCTCCCCTTCATTAGCATTTGCCGCAACACCTCCTCCACCATAATCAGCACCTGTACATAGTAGGGAAGCCTCTTGCTCTAAAAATAGGATGAACTATCATTATATATGATTTCAGTATGACTGTTTCATTTGCTTGTCATGTGAATCAGCAATTTAGTCAAATCTTTTGCAAAAAGATCAACATGCTACTATTTGTTGACTAATCTGTAGGTAATTTTTTTAAATTTCTATAAACTTATAACTTGATAAGAGTGCTCTATAGATCGAAAGCCCAGAACCAACTAGTTGTGCATTCGTGATTTTTCTTAATTTGTAATATCAATATTCTCTTTGAGAACTCAGCTGCAAGTAAATCAAATGGAGTTTGACGCCAAATTTCAGAAGTGCTTTAACATCACAAACAATGTATTTTTCTTTGAAAGCGTGTCTAAGGGAAATTGAATGAAGTTTCAAGAATGCTTTGAGGAGACTATGTGTTAATCTTTGTGTATGCATCTATTATCTCCTTATGTGGTGAAGTGAGCTATTATCTCATGGTTGAAAGTGATTTGTTGCTTATTGATGTCTTTTCTTTTGTTTTAGCAATTCCAGTTTTGTTTTGATTCTTAGACTATAGAAAAATAATATTGTTGGGTATTTGGTAAAGTTCGAATAAGCAAATCACAATGACACAGTTGATCTTTGTGTATCTATATGGTAAAACTTAATAGAACTCTCCGTGATTTAATCTATCTATAATTAGTATCTTTATTTTCTGTTCTTTTTTCCTTGTTTGTGTTTGACATGAAAATGGAGAAATATGTATAAATTCATCCTTTCTAGAGCTCTTTAAGATAAGCCAAAATGCCAAAACTTGACATCAAATGGCACAAACGTTAAAGAGTAATTGGGTGGGAGCCGACTAAACCTCAAAGTAATAAATTTTAGTTGTCTTGACATTGACTGAACAATTTAACTTATCAACTTAAAATCTGCACTTGCATAAAAACACAGAGAAAAACATGCAACAAATACGTACACGCCTAGTTGAGAGTAATTGCACTGACATAAATCTGAAGAAGTTGATTCATTTATAACAGGTACTCTACTTTGCTAAGAAAGCTGAAGTTTCTCACATCCTTAAGACTAGAGGAGCTCAGGTTTGAGAAGATAAATGTGTCATGTGCTGTCTTGTACAACTTAAAGTTTTTAATCTCTTAGCATCAAAGTTGCATCTTTTTAATATTCTGGCCATAGCTTGGCAGACAGAATCTTGCCCTTAGGTACCAATACATAATATTCAATTATGTACATGTTGAGCGGAAATTTCTGAAATGTTCATATTGATTGAACGTGTCTTTATGTTGATTCTCGTATGTTTACTTTTCTGTTTTTTCCCTTGTCTGTTTCTGATATGCAAATGGAGAAATATCATAGATTAGGGGGCATGTGCGAATCAGTCAAAATTGAAGGATTCATTTCATCCATGTCAAAAGTTTAAGAAGTTATTAATTTACAAATACACTTATCTTTTCACACAAAATTTGTGATTTTGGTGGCCAAGTTCTTGGTCAGAGCAATGCAGCTGTCACTTTAACTTGGGGAAAGAAGCTGGTTCAGAATTAGAATAGATGGCCACTTACAAGTTTGGCTTGACTAACAATTCTACAGGAAAATATGACATTGCAGATGATTATGTATTTGTTAGTTTATTTCTTAATAATATAAGAACTTGGAAAAGTTCATTACTTTAGAGAATTTATGATAAATAGGGAAAGTTATTATTTTATTAAATTTAGAAAAAAGTTCATCTCTTTAATTTTGTTTGACTTTTCAATCAAAATTGAGTTTTAACAAATATCTATGATCAATAAAAAAAACCTATAGTATCTTATTCTGGATCCAAATAGTAGAAATTATAGATATTTTACAATTATCCAAATATACAAAACTCTGATTTGTCTACTTCCTTTCAAGCAGATATGCATCAAACTAAAGCAAATTTTCACAATTTAACACGCCCTAGCAGTAATTCTTAATCTTCTGCTACTTTCCCGTACCTTTACTGATGTAGGAAGAACGAAAATGGATAAAATTCCCGGAATCATGTAATAATATCCTCAGTTATGCAATACTAGAACCTTGCTTCAGGTGTATCCAACACGACAAATAAGCACCGAGATGTTACTGCTGGTCATTCTTGTCGATGATCTCCGGGGTTTTCAGGGATTCATTGGTAGGAATATTAGCAGAATCACCCCGGAATCAGTACTGCTCTATTGATCCAGGCTTACCGGAATCGGATTTCCTTGGCAGCATTGAAAGGATGATTCCCAGGAGCACACCTTTGCTTTGCAACATTGTCATCTTTCTAGTGTACCCTCTAGATTTATTTGTTGCATAGAAGCAGGTGTTCCAACTGTCAATCAGAGCAATTGGATCAATCCAACAAAGAGCAATATGGTACAACCTCCAGATTTTGATGATTGCAAAGAAACAGGGATGTGTTCAAACATTCGTCTGCCTCGAATCAATTTAAATTCGAGTTTTAGTAGCCATGCCAGAGCCAAAGATAAATTTATTCCTGACATAGTAACATCCCTGGGTACAATTAGTAAACATGCCACCAATTGAAGAGACTGCCAAGCTTAAATAGTTGCAGACAAATACCAAATTGTGCACCATCAAGATCTAAACAAGACAGTCAATCAGCAATAGCATCTGTATCAAATTGAACTCAGAAACTGAAGTCCCTTTGTGAAGCAAGTTCTCAAGGTGAAATGCAACATATCCTGCAAACTTTTCAGACTCAACTCTTTAACTCGAGTTTAAATCTGTTAACTGAAGCAACATCCCTTTTTGCTTAACCACCGTCTCCTTCCCAGCTTAGCTAGAAAACAACATGACCAACAAATAGTTTGTGGAAAATCAACACTGCAGGCAACTGATGATGCAGCACACTGGTCTTGAATGTCTATAATTGTCTGATATGCAGATAAAAACAGGAAGATTCTTGACTATGCTGGCTTGGTGATCATATTTTGTAAAGACAATCAATTAGCAGAAAATCAACACTGAGAGTAAGTAATGATGCAGCACATTGGTCTTGAATGTCTATAATTGTCTGATACGCAGATAAAAACAGGAAGATTCTTCACTATGATGGCTTGTTGATCATGTTTTGTAAATACAATCAATTAGCGGAAAGTGTATGCATTGATATGAGTGCTCCTGCAAAATGAAAGAGTCCATAGAACAAGAACTTGGCCATTGCTACCTTTTCTTTCGCAGGAGGATAAATGTGGCAATTCAGGTGAGTTCCAATGTAGATCCAGTTTCGTTTTATAGTTGAACGACACTAGAACTACCATAGTCCATGAACTTCTACCATAACACTAGATTTAACTGCAATAATGAGACTTCCGTACAACTTCTAGCTAGTAATTTGTACAGCAAAATAGAGTCATAATGACTTGCACCAGCACCACCAATCGAGAAACTTTCATCCAGATCACTTCAGTTGAGAATTTACCCGAATAATATGAAGCTCAAATATTGACTCGAAGTCTTTAAGACCGCGTTCGTTTAATATGTGGAGAAGAAGGAGTTGAGAAACTCTGCGATGGCCTCTTCACAAATGGATGATCCAAAAGCTGAGCTGCAGAGGGTCGATCATTAGGGTTAACTTGCAGGCACTTGAGTATGAAATTTTGGGCATCTCTTGATAAGGTATCAGGAACTTCGGGAGGTTCACCCTTTCCAATCCTGAACAATGCCTGCATCTTTAACCCCATTCAAAAGACATGGTGATTAATTATTCAAACACACAAGACTTGATGTATCAATGGCGTTCTAAAGATGTTCCATGAAGCTTTTGAAACTGAAGTTGAAAAGCAATAGACAATCAATCAATTTGAGTTCTAAATGTGCAAGTTAATCACAGTCTAACTAACTTAGAACTAAAGAGTTTTAGAAAGCCATTAACACTATTTAAGCTGTCCTTCATAGAAATTTCTCTATAAAGTAGACAGAAGATGCCAACAGTACTTCAGCTATAGGGCAAATCAAAACTCAAAACAGATGCAAACAATAGCAAATCAAAACTCAAAACAGATGCAAACAATGTGAAAATGCAGTAATCTTGAATAAATTTTCCAAGTGAATCTGGATAAAAATTCATGTAGAGCAAGTACATTTTGATTTTACATGCTCATGCAGGGTACTCGCAGATCTAACATGAAAAAGTTCCACAAATTCAAAATCAATTCAAACTCGATCTACTGCTTCAAAGATTTCTTAATGTGGCAATCATAT
Source organism: Erythroxylum domingense (assembly GCA_025594535.1). Lineage (NCBI taxonomy): Eukaryota > Viridiplantae > Streptophyta > Magnoliopsida > Malpighiales > Erythroxylaceae > Erythroxylum > Erythroxylum domingense. The sequence continues at coordinate 1,991,712 of JANQBM010000221.1, read as the reverse complement.
ACCTGCAACTTTCTCAACAAGAATGAAGAAGATATACGCTTTCAAAAAAGAAGAATGTCCTATGTGTCATTATAGATGTCAATGTCAATAATTAGAACTTAATCTTGCGTCAAAACAAAAAAGATTATAGACATACTCCTTCCAAATGAGAATATGGTGGTCGACCAGTTAACATCTCCAATACAGTACATCCAAGGCTCCAAATATCAGCTGGAAGTCCATAGCCGCGGTTTCTTAAGTTAACAACCTACAAATGAACAATCAATTGGTTAATCAAACATCTCATAGAAACAAACACAGGCAACGACGAGGAAGAGGACGACAACAATCCAGTGAAGTCTTGCTGATATGTGGGGTCTGAGGAGGTTCAGAAATACGCAACCTTACCCTTAACAGAAAAAAGCATAAACAAGAAGAACCAAATACTAAAGTGGATTCAAATTTTGGAAAAGGGTATAAATTCTTTATTGAATTTATATACTTAAGAGCTAATGGTTTCAACAATCAGTAACCATTGGAAAATTGAGTTATTGACATGAGAAATGCACATCTTACAATCTCTCTATTGTAAGCTAGCAATAGGAACTGGAATTACTACTAAATTCCCAAATATCCTTTTTCTCCTTAATGTCTATTTGAGATATTACCCCTTATAACATTAAATCCTACTAAAAAGCATAGTTTAAGAAACTTTTAAAAAAATTTCTAATTTTTTAAAATTTTTGAAAAAAATTTCTAATTCTTAATTTTTTAGAAAGACTCTTACTCTTAAAATTTAGTAAAAAATAATAATAATGAAACACATGTAGTATGAACATCATGCGTGAACTAATCAAATATCAATTAATATGGTAATTCAACTCAGCTCTTAAACTCAACTCGAACAAATTAAACTCGAATTAAATTAAAGTTTTAAGACAATTATAATAAATTATTAGTTTGGTTTGAGTTTAATCAATTCAGTTCAAGTTTAAGAGTTTGATTGAATCATGTAAATGGCATTTGATTGGTTCACATGTGATATTCACGTTAAACATGCTTTGTCGTTATTGTTTAATCAAATTTTTTAAAAATCACAATGTTTTTTTTCAAAATTTTTAAAGATTAAAGTTTTTTTTTTAATTTTTTTAAAGTACGTACAAGTTTCATATCTTTTCCTCTTATATATGTATATATACATATAGTGTTTAGGTAGGTTACTAGAATCATTCAGTTTACTGTTGCTAACTATTACTTGAATACTGAAAACTTAAAAACTGGAACGTGCTTAGCAAATTTCCGTATCAAAAGAGAGAAGCAAACCTCAGGGGCCATCCAGAATGGAGTTCCTTTGGAAGATCTAACATCATTGAATTTAGCTGCCTGAAAA
>JANQBM010000221.1:1876777-1886988 GCA_025594535.1 Erythroxylum domingense | reverse complement strand
AAAAAATAAGTTTAAAGAGATTTTATTCAATTTTAAAAAATTTATATTTAATTGAAATTAAATTTCAATTTTAATACAAATTCGATCAAATATATTTTAACGTATTAAAAACAAACTAATCTTATAAGCCAACTAGGGACTTGGTTTGTTGCCATCTTTATTGAGCATGGGTTCAAACAGGATTGACCGGCCTTCCGTCGGCCTCGGATAGCAAAAACTCCGACGGCCCGTTTATTTGACTTGACAGGCTTATTAGAAGAACGATATCGTTTTAAAATTTTTTAAAAAAATTAAATGACAAACTGAGTCACGGGTTATTATCATCTTGATTTGGCCCGAACCGGCCATTAACATTCCCACTCAAGCTCATGCCGCTCAACTCCCGAACTGAGGCCCGACAATTATTGCGGAAATTGGAAAAAAAAAAACAAAAGATTTCGTTTTGTATTTTTAAAAACTCTAATCTTTGCTAGCTTTCACTCTCTGCTACTCTGCCTGTGTGGGGCAAAAGAGGGCGAGAGAGTGAGATGGCGGTGGACAAAGAGAAGCTTGACGAAGAGGCCTCCTCCTTCATTCGCTTCTGCAGGATGGTTCTGGGTTGGGACTATTTTCGACTTCTCAATGAAGCTGAAGTAAGTACACAATTCACACTACATAATCCCAGCACTCGGTTTTGTTGTTTGTTCATTAATTGTAATCGAAATACGTGTTCTTTTTTTCTTTCATGAGCAGAAGCAGAAAAAGAATGGTGGGAAAGAGGGTTCTGATTTGGGTTTAAAAGCAGTGAAGAATACATACAAAGACCTTGATGATTACTTCTCGACCTTTGAGCCACTTTTGTTTGAAGAGGTTAAATCTCAGATTATTCAGAAGAAGGATGATGAAGAAGGTCTTATTCTTCCTACTTCATATTCTAGTTTTCTTTTGCTTTCTGGCAATTTTAATTTTTGTTGTTTCTCTGTGTAATTTGATTCACATTCCCATGAATATTAACAAATTTGTTTGCTCTTCTTCTTTGTGTGTGCTGTGTGTGCGTGTTGGGGTGGGGGTTCACAGTAAGCGAATGGGTGATGAGGCTGGTGGTGGAATGCAATCAGGCAGATGGGTTTTTTTTGCCATCAGTGACTTATGGAGATGATGAGGGAGAAAAAATTTCGCAAAATGATCTTCTTCTTCTTTCCAAAGACCCTGTAATTCACTTTCATCTTTCTATATGCTTGACATTCCATTTTATCTGTTTGATGATGATGCTTATTCTCTCAAAAGCTTTCTTCTTTACAGTTATTTAAATTGATTTCAACTGTTCTTTCTATGTTGCCTCGTGGTTTCTTTTCATTGAAGATTAAAGAGGGTGGAAAACTGCCTAAGACATATGCATTTGCTTTGGTGGAGCACCGTCAGCATAATCTTCTTAGACTTAGAATGTATTTAGAGGGAGAAGTCAAGCACTTGGATGAAAATGTTATTGATTCTTCACGACTGTTGAATATGAGATCTCATATCACTTCTCCTCTAAAGCCGGAGGAGAAACCCCTCTTCAGTCTAAAGGTGAACCATCCTTTTGCTGAAGTCACGTGTAATTGCGGTTTCAATTGTTTCCTCTCCAATGCTTCTCACATTTTTAAATTCCAGATTCATTCTTCCATCATTTGGATTGATTTCCTGTACATTTTCCTAACTTTTTGTGATGCCTAACATTGTTAGGTAGCATGTCCTTTTCTTTCACTGGAGGCACTCGATATCATCTCTTTCTACGTTTTGGAAGATATGAAAGAGAGGATATTGGAATTGCATGTATTGGGCTTAATTGGTAACTTGAAAATCACGGAGTAACTCACTTTAGTAAATTGTTTGCTTGTATTATGAGAACATTCCTATATTCATCCATAACTTGAATACGGGTGGAGTAATTCAGATTATTTTTTGCAATGAACATCTAATGATAATCTGGAAAAGCATTTAACAGAGAAACCATTTACATTCTCTGGTATGCAAGGTATTGGAGGCCTTCAGTGACTTGTAGTTAGAGTATCTGCAATTCTTTCATAGGTTACAGATAGCCTTTAAAACAATGCTGAGAGTTATTTGTTGACATGCCAGTGACTTTACGCCATGAATTATTATTATTGCTATATTCCAGTGATAATAAGCTTTGGTTGTTTTGTTTGACTGCATGCATGTGATTTCATAGTGGTGCTAGAAAATCTGCTTGAATAAACTTTGTTAAACATACTGTAATTTCTGTAATTGCATGAATTTTTGGTCAAGTAGTTCGATTTATCCACTGACCACCATGAATTCCCCTTTTTTTTCCCTTATACTTTTGTTCTTGTGCTTAGTGACATTAAGGAGTACATTTCTTATTACAATTGTGACTTTTGTATTCTGGTTCTCAATAAATTTCTGTCATATAGGAAATGGTTTGATGTTTTCTGTATCTGCAGATATGCAGCTTATCAACTATTTCTCGTGAATACTTAGCTCTACGGTCAGTGGGTTCTCTTCCATTCAAGGATTCAATACTGACAGCTGGGGATAAAATTTCCAGATCTGAAGAACATTCATGGAAAGTTTCTGAATCATTGCGTGAATACTTTGGAGGACATCTTAATAAGTCACAAGTAGAAGCTATTGATGTAAGTTATTACCAAGATGGAAATTGAAAAATTAGCAATTCATAATCCTTATGTATGTTGGTTGGGTTTTGTAGTTACATGAGACAATACTATGCCATTTTTATTTTCTCCGTACAGTAACATGGGAATTCTATTTCTTTATTTTTGCTGTGTTGACGTATTGGGGCTCGAGGCTATTATTGATACTGGAAAAGGCAGTGGATTTTCTGTTAGTTTCTCTTAGTAGCTTTGCATATGAGAAAGCATCTTTATTCGTTTAGCATTGTTTATGACGTTGTTAGCTCTTAATGAAAAAGAAAATCAACTTGATTGCCTCATCAAAAGAAGACAATCTAAAATTGTCATTCCTGTCAACCTATTTGATCCAGTGTTAGAATATTTGTCAGGAATCTAATTATTGTTCTGAATTTCAATAGGATTTGTAAGTAATTATGTGTCCAAATTAAGATGACATTCCATTTGACAATTTTGAGCAAAGTCGAGTTTCTTTGTGGATATCCCTGCATGGCAAGTTTCAATCGTGTATCTTGATTTCACATAAAATAATGTGCTATAGGAGTTATGGTACGACATTTAAAAATTATGTTATAGGGTGCGGAGTGAACTTGGTTTTATCATTAGATTACGATGTAAACAACGTTTTTGCTTTAACATTGATGCTTTCCTGTTGAATTTTTTTTGGATGATTCGAGTACTCCAAGAAAGAGTGTTTACAGGCTAATTGGCATGTCTATAATTTTGTAAAAAATCAAAAGATTTTAACTAGTAGCGGCTCTAACTGTGTCAAATTACCTTGGTAAAGGCTGCTGCAATGGCATAATCTTCAATAGCGGATCTGATGGTCATTCTGTTCTTGTGTTGCATATCTTGTTTATGGAGTATGAAAGCAATGTTAATTTGAAGGACATTTTTGTTGCAGGCAGGCCTATCACGTCAACCATTTGTGCTGATACAGGTTTAGCACAAATCTTTTTCCTACTCACATTGTTTTCTTTACTAAATTTATAGTTGTTTATGCTAAAATATTAGACAGAAAACCTCCTTTTAGGCTTCTGCTTTTAGTGGCCTCCATTCTTTAATGTTCAGGATCGATAATCAACTTTGAGTTGAAAGAAACAATTGAATTTGCCATGGTATAATTCATTGGAAAACTTAAGTCTTTAAAGCTTGAATACTTCAATCCTCAAGCCAAGATTTGACAATTTTTTTGTTCTAAAGTAATTTGGTAACTCTTATAATAGATGGACCTTCCTGTCGTTGAAAAAGCTGCCGAACTGTCTCTCCTTCATCCATCCATAGAAAGTGTAATATGTGAAGGAAAATGCCATTAGGTAGGAAATACTTGAAACTAGCAAAATATCTGTTGTCAGAATGTCAGGATTTTTTTTGCTTTAATATTGATCTTGTAGGCTATACCTTTACTCATTTTCTTTTTAAACCCTTAAGACGAAAGTGATATGGTGATAGCTTTAACATGATGCTATACATTGATGATATTGTCTCAAGTGTTTATGTGATGGCTCCTTAACATATTTATGTATGGATGATGATTACCCAAATTTCTCTAGGGCCCCCCAGGTACAGGGAAAACACAAACCATCCTTGCGCTTCTAAGTGCAATCTTGCATGCTAGTCCAGCAAGAGTTGTTTCCAAGTGAGCAGTTAGCCCACTTTTTACTTTTCCTCATCCGTCTTACATTCTCTGGGCTTTTATGATATCATATCCTTTTAGTCTCTTATGGTTATTGATGCTCTTTTTTCCTTGTAGCGGTGGATTTCGAGAAATTAAATGCGGGCCGGAACTAGCCCTTCATGAAAAGTATGTTTGATTGCTTGCTAATTTCCTTTGTGACTGATGTGTAAATTTGTTTCAACTACTTTCATGAACATAAAGGCCCTTGCATTGTGACCAACCATGTCTACTTCTCTAGACTTGTTGGATTCTGTGTCAAAACTGATATGGCACTGTTTGCTGACTTCTATTTGACATATTGCTTGGAACTTCTGATTTGAGCATAAAGTAGCCATGTATCCCCCATCTCATGCATCGTATTCTCAGTAACCTATTATGGTAAAGATATTCCAACTCCATGTAAGAAATTGTTTTAATTACTTGATTGTGGATTCAGCAATTGTCCTTCCTATTTATTTAACAATTATTTACTCTTCGCACAATGAGAATTGTGTTAATGTAGTTTCCATCAACATTAGCTATTGTGATCAACTTACAGACTTCTATTGCAAAATTTATATCTATTGATTTGGTGGATGGTACTATTTAAGAATTTCTTATCCTATTGCCTGCATACGCCAATATTCTTCCAAGTATATTCTGCAAATATTTTATATAATTCTTTAATGCTAAGATATCACAGGCTGAGTTGTCCTATATCAAAAAGGAAAATGACGTTTATACAAGAAACAACCTATAACAAATGTTATAAAGTTTTGAGTAAGAGGTTATATATGGACGCACTAAAGCCTAGTGTTTCTCACAAAATGGAAAAACTTGCATTGTTTGCAGGTACAATCATTGGCAACGTGCATCTCCATGGTTAATGGGTTGTAATCCTAGGGACTTGATTATGCCTATAGATGGTGATGATGGCTATTTTCCTACAACTGGAAATGAGTTGGTAAGTTGGTTTTGGACATGATAAATTATCATTTTTGGTAAGATATTTCCTAATCTAACTTGAGTGGTGCAGAAACCAGAAGTTGTCACTTCCAGTCGCAAATACCGTGTTCGAGTGTTGGTATGTGCCCCATCAAACTCTGCCCTTGATGAGATTGTGTTGCGCCTTCTTAGGAATGGTACTAGTTTTTCCTTACTAGCAGAAGCCTATAACTTATTGTAATGTTTGCTTTCTTTTAGCTTGTGATAAATTGCTGGGTGGACCTTGGTCTCGTTGCTTGTTTCATTTAATTATAATGTTTTCCTGTCAGCTTGCTCAGTTTGTACTTTATCATATGGCTTATTTCGCCTAAAGTTGCAGTCAAGAAAATAATTTTGAAATAATCATTGATAGAGATTCAATTTCATTATCTTTCTTCAGTTATCTCCTGTTCATATATTCTCCTTCCTGGAAATATATGCTTATTTTCTCCTCTTATTTCTTTGTAAATCCAGCTTATCCTGTCTTTTCAAATTTTCAGAGAGGACATACCATCAGTGTTATCGCAGTAATCTGATTGCTTTGGAAATTTGATGGCTAGCTTCAAAAGAAATTCATTTTGTTTTGATGATGAAGAATAAAACACTGCACAAGACCAACAAGCTTTAGGTGACTAAATTGCACCAGATAGTTCTTACTAGTAAGCACAAATACCAACCCAAAGGAAAATTAAAAAGAGAATAATGTTGCTTTTCTCAAAATATTCTGTTTCTTATCAAAAGCCTTGCTCTATAAAGTTGCTTCAGCAATATGTTTGGTTGCTATGACTGAGCTGGTATTCTTTATTTTCTTTTGGCTGGAGTATCTAGGATGTTGATGCATTTGGGGCGAAGATGACTTTCCTTTCTTAGAATTTAATCGGGGAAGCTCATCAACTGAAATGATCAATTGAACCAGCACTTTTTTGCTATTCTTCCATTTGTTTGTTTTGTTCTTCTCTCTCTATCTTTGTCTCTCTTTAAGTTAAGGTGGATTTCATCCGTTTTTTTAAAGTATCTTTTCTGTCTGATAAATTTGTAATAACATTTAAAAGAAGCCATTTAAATCATCTATTTCTGTTGACTAGAAAAGTTGCCCTGCCTGACCACTTTTCTGCTTCCTTCTGATCTATTTAGATATTAGTTGAGGCTGAGATTGATTTCAGCCAATCTCTTATCATTTGTATCAATCTAAAACTATAAGGCATGCTGTTTATCGGTAATATGGGACGTGAATTTTGAATGTTCTTATTATTCTCATTTACAGGTATCTGTGATGAAAATCTCCGTACTTACAATCCTAAAATTGTTCGCATTGGTCTTAAAGCTCATCATTCTGTCCAGTCTGTCTGCATGGATTACCTCGTAAGTAGCTGCAATTGTAAAACTTCATCTTGCTATTGTTGCTGCTCCTATTAATGCTTGGAAGATCTTAAATAGATCCTTAGGCTTTATATACTGGAACGTTTAAGGACGGAAGTTGATGTAGTTTGAAAGAGGACAAAATGTGGTTTTGTACAACACCCAAATGATAATCTTTATAGTTGATCTCCACTGTCTTTCATATTAAAAAGAAATAAAAGAGAACTAATGGAATAAAGTTCTAATATTTGGTAGTTTTCAAATTCTCATTGTTAATGGAAAGCAAAAATAAAGACAAACATGATTTCTGAAGTTGTGCATGCAATGACTGGCAACATTCCTTTTTGACTATTTATTGAATCATACAAGCGACTAAATCAATCTGTCATTTTCTGATTCCTGCTGGTGGACTATTAACTTCTATTCTGAATACTAGCTTATTATATAATGCAGGATTGTCTAGAACAATGAACATGTTGTTATCTAAGCCTTATTATGTGTATGTTTGAGTGTTTGCTTGGACCGTGGTTTACTGAGTTTTTTCCCTTTGCAGGTGAAGCAAAAACAAGCTGATTCGGCAGTTGATAAACAGAAACATGGAGCTTCTGGAGGGGATACAGACAGTATTCGTGTTTCTATTCTGGAGGAAGCAGTAATTGTATGTATATTTTGTCTTGTGCTGAACTTAAAATCTTCGATGTGATGCTGATTTTACTTAAATATGGCAGGTATTTTCCACACTCAGCTTCAGTGGTTCAACACTATTTAGTAAATTGAGTCATGGTTTTGATGTAGTTATAATTGATGAAGCTGCCCAAGCTGTAAGTACTTACGACTTCATGCATTCTTGTTAATGCACTTCTTTTGAAACTTAATTCCCTTGTTACTTTTTCCATTTAATGTTGGCAAAGGACAAAGGAATTGAAATATTTACTAAAGAATTTAAATAGACATTGATCATATCTTCTAGTTAGTTGTCTGCATTTCTGATAAATGCTCCACTTGCTTTAAAAAAGAAAGCTATCAACACTAATAATAATAATGTAAGAAAAGCCATTTGTGCCCCTAAATTGATGTCGGGAGAATAGAGAACACCTTAACATTGTGATGAAACACTTAAAAATTGAAAATTCGACGGTTGCATTTAATTCTGTTAGAATTTGAGGTTTTAGGCTAGAATTTATGAAATAATGAATTAATAAAATACAGAATAGATTTGCGAATCACTCGTACGTTTCTATCAAGCACTAGGAATTACATTTAGTATTTAGACAAACGACAGTATTGGAATGACACTAATAGGCCTCTAAAAACCTCAAGGCATTTAGAACTTGAGTTTGCTTATAATTCCCGGCCCAGCATGTATTTTCCTGTACTTACAAGTCCTTCTCTTATGATTTATGCATTTTACTGGTAATAAGTTTTGTTCACTTTGATTGTCTAATGAGTTTGCATAAATTTTTAAATATATGTTCATCCAGCTTGTCTCATACTCATGGGTTTTCATTAAACAGGTGGAACCAGCAACTCTTGTTCCTTTAGCCAATGGATGCAGACAAGTTTTTCTGGTATTTCTTTGTTGCTATTTTCCTTTGCAAATAATTGTACTACTTCGTTTTTCGTGGAACTTTTTCCAAACCTGGTGATAGTTTATGGAAAGGCACAACAATTTTTGAGTTATACTTTATGCTGTAAGCCTTGTTCTAGTTCTTGTGTGTGGTATCTTTACCTTGTTGAACAGCAATTGAGACCTCAGTAAGAACTTCCAATTCTCATAATAAATGATGTTGCATGTACAAGCTTGTGAACTAGTTCCCTTTTCAATAGCTTTGTGTAGTTGGTAATATTTGACCACATGGTCAAACTAGAACTCTACTTTTCTCTTATACTAAGATTTGATTTTAGGTTGGTGATCCAGTTCAATTGCCTGCAACTGTAATTTCTCCTGTTGCAGGGAAGTTTGGGTATGTGATTGTCATTTTTATCTTTACTTTGTTGTTGCCTTTATGACCCTGTTTGTGTATTTGTACTAACATGCCTGGTGTTCTTCTTGATGAATTTAAAGTTATGGTACAAGTCTGTTTGAGAGGTTCCAAAGAGCTGGCTATCCTGTAAATATGCTGAAGACACAGTATCGGATGCATCCAGAGGTTAGGTTTGTTTTTGTTGAAGATACCATGCTTATTTATGATGGAGTTGCATGAAGTTCCGTTGATCTATTATTAAACTCTTAGATATTTACCGTTGCTAATCAGTATTCGCCTACTTGAACTGTACTGAGCATTTTCTCGTTGTGCATACTTTCGGATTTCCCAATGTCTCACTATTCCAACCACAACCTATGAAACTTGCCTGACTTGTAGAACCTAATATTATTCAGAGATTTTAGATTTGTCTGGTTGACAAGGAGAGTTCATGCTCGTTATCTGTGTGTTATATCTGTACTTTAAGAAGCTAATTAACTTTCTGCATCTATTTTTTCCTAATTTGTCTCATTGACATTTATTGTTTTTAAGTTGACATGCTTGCTATTTGCACTTTCTTTTAGTGTCGGTAATTTTATGCATGTAATTTTAACATTTTATAGCCCCATCAGAACAAAAAGAAATTGTCAAACTTTGGGCCCATTGACCAATCAGAAGGCTGATGAATCTTGAAATAATGTTGGGATTGAGGTATTGAGTGAGGTTCTTTCTTTGGGCCAGGCTAGGCTTGAACTTAGGTTTGCATTAAGTTCGTTGTGCATGTCTTGCATTAGTTTGGACCGGCCTGCCTGTACTCAGGTCTACAATTCTAAGTTCTCTTATGAGATAAGATGAAAACCTTGATGAAGTTTGCCAACCATATTACTGTATTGGCTTTCTTCATGTGTTTTTCCAGCTGTCTTACCTCTGTTTATAATTGTATAACAGATTCGAGACTTTCCTTCAAAAGAATTCTATGATGAGGCACTGCAGGATGCTGAAGATCTAGAAAGTAGGACATCACGTGAATGGCATCATTACCGATGCTTTGGTCCATTTTGCTTCTTTGATATACATGAAGGAGAAGAGTCTCAGCCTTCTGGAAGTGGGTCCTGGGTAAACACTGATGAGGTTGATTTTGTGCTCCTCATGTATCATAAATTGGTGACAATGTATCCTGAGCTTCGTTCGAGTTCACAGCTAGCAATTATATCCCCCTATAGATACCAAGTCAAGCTTTTCCAGGATCGATTTCGTGATACTTTTGGGCAGGATTCTTCAAAATTTGTAGATATTCAAACTGTTGATGGTTTCCAGGTAAGCTGGTTCATTGTTCCTTTTGTTATACAGCTTCTTAATATGCTTTCTGTGAAAATCTTTGATGTACGGTTGTTTTTTTCCAATACTTGTTTTTCGGACCACCAACAGCATTGGTATAGTTGTCATGTTCAATTGCTATTGAACACTAGAAGAGGCACTGGTCAATCAATCGATGACCGGACTAGTAGCTGGCCTTTCAATTCTAATCATTTTGGAAAAGGGTTCTCAATATTTCAGAAATTGTATGTTATTGGAAACTGATGAGCTTTAGATGCC
>JANQBM010000221.1:1855961-1871425 GCA_025594535.1 Erythroxylum domingense | reverse complement strand
GTTGACCCGTAATTTGCCAATAATCCAATCCGAGCTAAAAATAGGCTGGATTAATTTTGCCAACTCTACGTCTAAACTCCAAAAGAATCCAACTTATTCTTAATAACAAGTTTTAAACTACGTACGGATGATTTTCCATTATAAGAAGATTTTGCAACGATTAAAAATGTTGGATACTTAAACTTTAAAAGTTTAAATGTCTGATTTTTCTGTTTATTTTATTTTAATAATTTTATTATTAAAAATAAATTAATTAATAAATTAATTGGTTAATTTTTATAAATTAATAAATTTTTATAAATTAAAATAAATCAATTAATTTTTATTTAATTAAATTTTAAATTTTATAAGTAATGAAAATATTTTTTATTGTATTTTTAATTCCTTAATTTTATTTAATTTTTGTCCTATTTTATAACAGTTTAATTTTATTTGAATTTTTAAATCTTGAATTTTTTGTTTTATTAGTTTAATTTTTGGTCCAATTTTTAAAATATTGAGATAAAATTTTAAACTTAAAATATTATGAATTTAATAAAATAAATCTCTTAAAATTTATAAATATAACAATTAAATTTGTGTTAGATTAAATTCTCAATATTTATGAATTTTATAATAAAATCAAACTAAATAAAGCAAATATATTTATTAACATCATTAAGCTCTTTATCTTTTATACGAGTTATGGAAAATAGAAAACAGTTGCGTATCGGAGGAAAGCCAGTGCCAGCAAGTCATGCGTAAAGTAAATAACAATAAAAAGTAAAAAAGGAAAGAAGAAGAAGAAGAAGGACAAATCTGGAATGAGAAACCCTAAGGCCGAAGCCAAACCGACGAAGAAGAAGAAGAGAACTACACGAACCAAACACCCCCAAACCCTTCATTTTCTCTCCTTAAGCTACTTCTTCTTATAGTAGGCCAAAACTACGAGTATTTGCTGGTTCTCTGACTCTTCTCAACGACATGCACTTCCGCGATTTGATTTGGAAGTAACAAAGGAAAGAAAAAGAAGAAGAATACAACCGCAATGGCGTCTAAAGGGCCTAGGTCTAGGCTAGATCACGATTCTAGAACTCGCCGTCAAAAGGTGATATTTCTCTTTTTTACATTTCTTTATGTATTGTAGTGTAGTAAGAAAGGCAGACATTTTCTTTGGTTTGAATGGTTTTGAGCTAATGGGTTGGGTTAGCGTCAATCTGCTCAGTTAGTTTATTATTTTGTTCGGCGTAAAGTTGGGGTTTTTAGTTGGAGAAAGCTTGTTTCTTGTTTTTTTTCTCTTTTTTCCCTTTTTGTTCATTGTATGGGGTGACAGGATCGCTTGAATTCTTCATTGTACTTGGATTGCTGCATTTGGTTCATGGATACTTGTGATCTTTAGTTTCTTTCTCTTGGTTTTGGGACATAGGTTACTAATTTATTGATCAAGAAAAAAACCAAGACTCAGCAGGCGCGGTGCATTTGTTTAAACCGTTTTTGAAATTCTTGGGGTTTGTGGAATATAGTTGATGGAAGTTACTTGGGTTATTTGCAATTCTGTGAACTAATATATCTACCTCCTGTGTTTATGAAGAAGCTATTCTTGTTGTTTGCTTTTCTTTTTCATGCACATCTTCTGAATTAAAACGTGTTCCTCCTAGTATATATACTGTCATTTAATTGATATGGCATACCACTCACATGAGAGGAAGAAATAATTTGCTATTTGGGTTCCTGAATATGTTCATTATTATTCTTCATTGTGATATCATGGTTTAATTTTCTCTTTCTTGTATTGGATTCGATTGTCTTGATAGGGTGAAACACAGCAAAATTATTTTTCTAGGACTAAATTCAAGGAGTAGAAAGAATATCTTAGGCCGTAGGTTTTGTCTTGTTAACTAATGGTAGAAGATGTCGCTTCACTCTAGAAGTTAAAAATATGCTAGTGGCTGAGCCTCTGATTAGTTGGTGCCAGCCTTTTCTCTCTTTTTTTATCTTTCATTTTATGATTTAAATCCAATTGCAGGCACTTGAGGCTCCAAGGGAGCCCCGTCGTCCTAAAACGCATTGGGATCATGTTTTGGAAGAGATGATTTGGTTGTCAAAGGTAATTGGCCAGTTGAGGTCTTCAAGATTTGATTGTTTTGGTCGTTACTTTGAAGGGAGTGAGCTTTATCTGCATATTTTGTGAGTTCTTGTTCGTAATCAAGCTGGTTGTCTGCAGGATTTTGAGTCTGAGAGGAAGTGGAAATTGTCTCAGGCAAAAAAGGTTGCATTGAGAGCCAGCAAGGGCATGGTAGATCAGGTCACCAGGGGTGAAAGGAAATTGAAGGTTCACCTTTTCTTGGACCTATTTTGCTGGAAATTATAATAGGTTACCCGTGAAAGGGATTGCAGTAATTGAAGAATGGACTGACATTGGCCATGGATTTTAGAAATCAACAAGTAGAATATGAATTTCACTATCAGCATTTATCTATATGATTGTTAATGTGAGCTTTTCACGGTGCTTAGGAAGAGGAACAACGTTTGCGAAAACTTGCACTTAACATTTCTAAGGATGTGAAGAAGTTCTGGACTAAAATAGAAAAACTGGCAAGTATCCTTTATTGCTTCATTTTTTTGGGAGATTTTATTGCTTGTGCGAGGGTTTGAAACTGTATAGTTGTTTCTCCAGGTACTTTATAAGCACCAGATGGAGCTCGATGAGAAAAAGAAAAAGGCACTTGATAAGCAGCTCGAGTTTCTTTTAGGACAAACTGAGAGGTGATTCTAGGTTGTCTCCTTTTAATATAATGGAGCTTGGTCCATATATTTTTTTAGTTTGTAGGTAATTGATTGTTCTTGGGTTTACATTTAGGTACTCTACAATGTTGGCAGAGAATCTAGTGGATAAGCCATATTCGCCACATCCTGTGCTGAATCAAACGGGTATGTCTGAGATGGAAAGTGACGAAAAAGACGTTGATGGGCCTTCCAAGTCTGGTGATGGTAAGCAGAGGCTTATTTATATATATCTTTTAGTATCGTTACTAAGATGATGCTTGGTAGGAAGTAATGGACAGTACAAGGTAACAGACTTTTAATGGAACCATCTATTTTTTACTTTGATTAGAAAAAAAAAGTCTGAAGTTGCCTACTAGTGCGGTTATCAAAGATGGTGCAATGTCTAATTTGAAAAACAGGTTGGTTTAGTAACTTGATAGTTCAATCATTAGTCCAATTATAGTATATAAATAGAAACTTAATGATTTGTTGGAGAAAGATCACTATATTATCTTTTCATTAATTCAAACCAAAAGTGATTCATAATGGTAACAGTAGAATAATGGATCCGATAAACCAAATTATGTGTTTTTATTTAATTTCAAACAGAATATTAAAACTGGTTCATAATGTTGTCAATAGAAGATCAGATACGATAATAATTGAATAATGCCAAACAACTCTGAACAACATTTAATTTCAAATCTTTAAATTGATTGTTGCAATATAATGCTATAATTTAATGTTAGTCCAAGTGATATCTGTAATCTAATTTATTAATTATTATATGAATAAATAAATCAAACTTAATAGTTAAGTCTATATTTAATTACAATTTGTTCAAACCACAATGGAATAAGATCACATCATGTGATTCACTGTTTGCTCTTATTAGATTTTTTATTTTACACATCATCCAAAATATCCTTAATTGGTTTTGCAGAAACATAAGGTAAATCTTCTTATCCATATTCCTTTCTTTGTCATTCCAGAGCCTCAATTGTATGCTGCTGAAAATGATGAGGACTTTGATGTGCAATCAGAGGATGAATCTGTGAGTTTTTATTTTTCTCTATGCATTTTTGTAATTTTGAATGCCACAAAATCCTTCACATAAGGATTAACCTAGAAAATGTACTCACAACTTACAAAAGCTGTGTAATTCAAAAATTGTGATTATTGTTTGAGCATCATGTCCCTAGAAACAATTAGATGAGTGTTACTTTGTCGTGTACATTTTCCGTTTGATCTTGGAAACACAAATAATGGGGGATATTGGGTTCGATTGTAAGCTACTTCTATCTGTTATAGAATTAACTATAAATTTTGGAATATATCAACACAAGTACATGAAAAAAGCTACTTCTATAATTAAACTGTGATCAATTTTTGTTTTCCAAAGAAAATACACCGAAGTCTTTGGGTGGATGGCCTTCTGCAGCCTCAAATCCTTGGCAAAATTCCTTCAGGGGCAGTGATGAGTCGTCATATCTTCATACTCATTGAGCTAGAAAGATCTTTATTGCTTATGGGATAATCTTATGTACCTTTTTAAGGATCACATCTTTTTGAGAAAATATTTGAGTTAAAATGAGATTTATCAAAATTTAAAAATAGTTAAAGATCTATTGCTAAAATACAAGTTGGGATAACCTCTTTTTCAGTCTCCATCTTATCCTACTTTCATGTCTCAATTCTTCTATCAAATGGTTTTATTCATGTTTTATTCTTCAAATTTCCAATCAAGTTCATCCTGTTAACTTTTACCAAATTTAGAAAACAACATTTTGTCTTTTCAGCCACCCATCATGTCTTTTTGCTGTAATTATCTTAGTTTCCTTTTACTAAATATGTTCCTCAGTTGCTCAGTTTTAAGTAGATGAATTGAGTTCTGTAACAGAATTAACTGGAAAGACTTGGTTCTAAGGATAAAAAACAGAACTCTCTAATGGAGTTAACTGAGAAGACTTCATTACTATGCCTTGGATAGTCGACTTCAGTAAGGTCAGAAGATTAAAATAGTTCGCTTCTATAAGTATTACTAAAATCTGATTATTCCATGAGGAATATAACATTTGAAAAAGAGAATGATTGGAGTGGGGTAGATGTAGATTGAGAAATTCATTGTCCCTATTTTGTTTGTTATTTTGATGATTTGAACTATGAATTCTGATTTGCAATTATTTATGTTGGTGTTATTAAGCTAAATTGATCTAATTTTTCTGTGAATTCTATGAAACTTATGATCTTGTTTTCTCCATTCATTTTTACTGCCATGAGATTATAATTGACATTTGGTGATCTTGTTCTAGGAAGATGATGAGCACACTATTGAGGAAGATGAGGCTCTTATAACTGAAGAAGAGAGACAAGAAGAATTGGCAGCTTTGCAGAATGAAATTGATCTCCCACTTGAGGAATTGCTTAAACGTTATTCGGCAAAGGAAGGTGAGTTGATTTACCCTTTCCGAGTTTTGGGACATGGAGTTTGCTCTACAAGTTTATTCTGGAATTGATTTTGTTGATTATGTGTGATGCTGCATAAGGAATAAAATTTTGAAATATTGTGTTTATGGATTTCTTTTTCAATAGTCCGTTTCTTTGGTTATCTGTATTTTCTATGTTTCAAGGTCGAATAATGAAAGCAGTTTTGTTTTTCTGCAGTGTTATTCTTTTAATTATTCTTTTTGTTGATACCTGATATTGCAGTTAGTGGAGGTGGTGATTCAGAGAAGTCTGAAACCAGAGCCACTCCCTCTACAGTGGAGGAAACCTTTGGTGAGACTAAGAAACTCTGATTGACTGATATTATATTAAAATTAACAAATCTCAGGATTATTAAAGATGAAACTTCTGCAGAAAAGGGAAATGATCATTCTGATGTTAAAGATGGTGACATGAAAAGCACACTTGTTGGTGGTCGTCGTTGTGTAAGTTGTATGTGTTTATGGTTTCCAGTTTTGTTTTATTAAGTCAGTTCAATCGGCTCAACATAATATCTATTTGCTTACTGTAGGCCGAAAATAATGGAGCCTTGTCCAAATCAGAACACTTTGTTGAATTTGCAAGTTATGAAAGCAGAGATCGATCAGAAAATTTTGGGAAGCCAATAAAACAGCATAATATGCCTTATGACTTCAATGAAGAACAGGTAAAGGCTGTGCACATCATTGAGTGTGTGCATATGCATCTATACATACAAATGTGTTTTCTCTTTGCTTAAAAATGTGTGTACTGTTGGCCTTTTTAATTCTTTTCCTTTATATTCTGTTGACTACTTCTTGATCCGCATGCCTAAATTATTATGAATTTTCTTGTTGAAATTTTGATCTGAAATTGTTGACCTTTATGATTTTCCATATGATTTAAATATCCTATCCATATTGTTAATGTTGTTAATTACCAAGGAGTATGGTTTGTTTCTTGCAATTTTTGGTATTTACATATAAATATTCAGGAGTGTCTAATCCTTAATCACATGATAACTCCTGAATATATGATATATAATAAGATAAAATGGAGGAACAGAATGTCCAATCCTTAATATATAACCATATAGCTAGCTTCTTTAGCTCCGGTTTTTATCTTGAACTTCTCATAACATGTTTTCTCGATTCTATCTTAACAAGATACCTTCTGACTGTCTAATCCTATTGTTTTCCTTTAGGAGCTATGAATAGTTGTTTGACCAATGAGTTACATTACGTACCATTAATGCTAATATTGGTATGTTTTGGGTGATGAAAGAAATAATGGATTAGTCCTTTATAGGCATTTTTTTGGTTTTGTTGGGGGAGGGGTTCAGAAATACTTATGGTAACCATTTGAGCCGATGAGATTGGTAATATTATTCATTAACATATTGAGCAATATAGTAGGGAAATAAAGATTGTAAATACCGGTACCATACTTCAAGTAGGCGATGGGATTGCTTGGATTTATGATCTTGATGAAGTAATGGCAGGGGAATTAGTAGAATTTGAAGAAAGTCCTATAGGCATTGCTTTGAATTTGGAATCCGATAATGTTGGGGTTGTATTGGTGGGTGCCAGTTTTGATTGTTTTGTTCCTTTATGATGCCTACACATTCAGAATTTGCATTATCTGATATTATATACTGTTCCTATGCTTAACACCATTTGCTTGTTCCCTATATGATGTAGGAAGATGGTGATTTCGTACTAACTACTGGGGAGGAAAAGGTACTTAATGTGGTAGCTTGTCTTTCATTATGCAGCACTTTATCTGTTTATGACTCATTGTAATTGCTCAAGCACATTGTATTTGCAATTGTCCCAACATAATGATTTGGTGCTCTGAAGTTTAGATATATTTACTGATATTGACTATCTTATTTCTAATTTACAGGGGTTTCTCCTGTTTGCAATAGTTATAGTTATCTGTTGCTCAATGACTGCATCTGTCCATTCTCTTATGCTTTATCTTCCTTTTTCGTTTGAGAAGTTTTGGTTACTCAAGAAGTGGTAGTCGATATGAGAAATGACATTACTCCTTAGCTTAAATTGAATTGTTGGATGTATGGGTTCGTTTGGTTTTTTGCTGTCATGGTTCGTATGAACTCTTTCAAGAGTATATTTTTATCTGGATAGCTAAATGCTGGATCTTATTATATTCTCTGGCCAGCAGGATAGATGAATTGGTTGTGATAATTATACTCATGCACCTGGCTTGTGTCTCTCTTTACTTGTATTTAGTCCTTTTGTATACTTTATAATACTTGTATATCGTGATATCACTAGTGGTGAATTGGGGTCAAGCACCTGTTCACTCTCATTTACAACCTCATTAGCTCTATTATGAAATGGACTTCAAATTTGGGACTTCAATTATAACATATCTACTTATTTTATGATGTTATAACTTGACCGATGCATGCCAATTTTACATTTTTATTTTTTGATCTGTGCGTTGTGGAGATGGCCTTTCTTTTACCTTGATGTTTCCCCTATCATCTGATTTCTGAGAAGAACTTCTCATTTTTTTTATTACTTTTGAGTGCTCATTGTGTAAAGTTCCATGACTTATGAAACCACAATTCATCGTATTTCAATTTTCAGGTGCTAGTTTCACTACTAAGATCTTGCTGGCTCAATTTATTTTATGATTAGTTTTTTTTACTGAATTTATCTTTTGTTATGTGGTTGTCTCTAGTCAAAATTTTGAGTCTTCTTTTTCCAGTGAAAGTTAAAGCAAAATAATCTCTGCTTGTGTTTATGTGGCTTACATGGGTTTGCAAAATGTCTTAACATTTATCATTTGGCTTCAATGATCAGGATGACGAGACAACCTTGTCAGAGGAGGATGAACTGGCGAAAACAGATCCAAAAAATGCTATAGATGAGGTAAGAGTGCTTCATATATATCTTGTTCTTTAGCTTTGATGGTTTTATAGATGGAAAAAGTAGCTAATGACTGTTATGAAATTATTTAGGACTTCTGCAGTGCTTGTTGTTTGATTGCTTATTTGATACTTGAGCTGAATATAGCTACTAATTAACAGGTATCATTACTGCAAAAGGAGAGTGAAATTCCTGTGGAAGAATTGCTTGCAAGGTATAAAAAGGTAGGTTAAACTGACTGTTTTTGGTTATTAGATGTGGCATATCCATTTTGGTTGCCATGCATCACTGATGTTTTTTAAATAGGAGTGCAGCAGTAGTGAAGTTTCAGAGGATGAATCTGAATATGAATCCGCTTTGTCAGAGAACGACGTAGAACCCAAAGAAGGTGAGGATGCTAAGCTGAATCACCAAGAGAACTCTGTTAATGAACCCGTTTTACCTGGTGAATCCTTGCAAGATCTACATCCTCTTGTTGAAGAACAAGTTTGTGGAGATGAAAATATCTCAGAAAGAATAGACAGTGAAGACAGGATTGCTGATGCTGCTGCAGCTGCAAGATCTGCACAACCAACAGGCAATACATTCTCCACAACTAAAGTGCGCACCAAGTTTCCTTTCCTTCTTAAATACCCTCTTCGTGAGTATCAGCATATTGGTCTGGATTGGCTTGTTACAATGTATGAGAAAAGATTAAATGGTATTTTAGCTGATGAAATGGGGCTTGGCAAGACTATCATGACTATTGCTCTGCTTGCTCACCTGGCATGTGAAAAAGGAATTTGGGGTCCCCATCTCATTGTAGTTCCAACAAGTGTCATGCTTAATTGGGAAACAGAGTTCCTTAAATGGTGTCCTGCTTTTAAGATTCTAACCTACTTTGGCAGTGCAAAGGAGCGCAAGTTTAAGAGGCAAGGTTGGATGAAACCAAATTCTTTCCATGTCTGTATTACAACTTACAGATTGGTAACACAGGATTCTAAGGTCTTCAAGAGGAAGAAGTGGAAATATTTGATTTTGGATGAAGCCCATCTGATAAAAAATTGGAAATCTCAAAGATGGCAAACTCTTTTAAACTTCAATTCCAAGCGACGTATTCTACTAACTGGCACCCCCCTTCAGAATGATCTCATGGAACTCTGGTCACTAATGCATTTCCTGATGCCTCACATTTTTCAATCTCATCAAGAATTCAAAGATTGGTTTTGTAATCCAATAGCAGGAATGGTGGAGGGACAAGAAAGAGTGAACAAAGAAGTCATTGATCGTCTACATAATGTTCTCCGTCCATTTATATTACGTCGATTGAAAAGGGATGTAGAGAAGCAGCTTCCCTTAAAACATGAGCATGTCATTTCTTGTAGACTTTCAAAAAGGCAGCGGAACTTGTATGAGGACTTCATTGCTAGTTCGGAGACGCAAGCCACACTTGCTAGTGCCAACTTTTTTGGGATGATTAGCATTATAATGCAACTTCGTAAAGTCTGCAACCATCCTGACTTATTTGAAGGTCGCCCAATTATTAGTTCTTTCGATATGGCTGGTATAGACATTCAATTAAGTTCTTTGGTTTGTTCAATGCTTTCATCTGGTTCCTTTTCAACTGTAGACCTCCATAATTTGGGTCTTCTTTTTACTGATCTGGATTTTACCATGACTTCTTTGGAGAGCAATATGGTAAAAGCTATTGAAACCCCTGGAAGTTTGATCATGGAGCGTGTGAACGTTGATAGCATAGATGAAATTGGGCCTAGATTTAAACATTGCAAGGGGTTTCCTGAAACAAATATATTTGAAGAGATAAGGAAGGCAGTAGTGCAGGAGAGGCTACAAGAAGCGAAGGAACGAGTAGCATCTGTTGCATGGTGGAATTCCTTGAGGTGTCAGAAAAGGCCCATGTATTCAACAACCATGCGTGAACTTCTCACATCAGAGCTTCCTGCTCATGCTATTCATAGAAAAAAGGTTGAAGGAAAATCTTATTTATTCTCTTCTAAGCTTGCTGATCTTGTTCTTTCACCAATTGAACGATTTCAGAGGATGATTGATCTTGTCGAGTCTTTTATGTTTGCAATACCAGCTGCACGAGCCCCAATACCTTATTGTTGGTGTAGTAAGGCAGACACTTCTGTATTTCTGCATCCAACTTACAAGGAAAGATGTTCTGAAATGTTGTTGCCTCTACTCTCACCTGTTAGACCTGCAATTGTACGGAGGCAAGTTTATTTTCCTGACAGACGACTAATTCAGTTTGATTGTGGTAAGTTGCAAGAGCTTGCAATTTTGCTCAGAAGGTTAAAATCAGAAGGTCATAGAGCATTGATATTCACCCAAATGACTAAGATGCTTGATGTTTTGGAGGCTTTCATAAATTTGTATGGGTACACCTATATGCGTTTAGATGGATCCACTCAGCCAGAGGAGAGACAAACATTAATGCAAAGGTTCAACACTAATCCCAAAATCTTCTTGTTCATCTTGTCTACACGTAGTGGGGGTGTTGGCATCAATCTAGTAGGGGCAGATACAGTTATATTTTATGATAGTGACTGGAATCCTGCCATGGATCAGCAAGCTCAAGATCGTTGCCACCGAATAGGGCAGACTCGTGAAGTGCATATCTACAGGCTAATCAGTGAGAACACTATAGAAGAAAATATCCTAAAGAAAGCGAATCAGAAACGTGCTCTTGACGATCTAGTTATACAGAGTGGAGGCTACAATACTGAATTTTTTAAGAAGCTCGATCCCTTGGAATTGTTCTCTGGACTTAAAGCCCTTCCAGTCAAGAATATTCAAAAGGAAAAGAACCATCATAATGGAAATGGGATTTCCTTGTCAAATGCAGATGTTGAGGCTGCTTTAAAATATGCTGAGGATGAAGCAGATTACATGGCTTTGAAGAAGGTAGAGCAGGAAGAAGCTGTGGACAACCAAGAGTTTACTGAAGAAGCTATTGCGAGAATGGAGGATGATGAGTATGCAATTGATGATGATGTAAAAGCTGATGAACCTGCTGACCTGGAGATAACACCTTATAATAGAGAAAGTGTTGTAAATGTTGATCCAGTTGTTCCCTTTGAAGAGAAGACTTTAACTTTTGCTAGCAATGAAGACGATGTTGACATGTTGGCTGATGTCAAACAGATGGCTGCAGCGGCAGCTGCTGCTGGACAAGCTATCTCATCATTTGAGAATCATCTACGTCCAATTGATAGGTATGCAATACGATTTATGGAACTCTGGGATCCAATAATAAACAAAGCTGCAATAGACTCCCAAGTTGAGTTCGAGGAGGCTGAATGGGAACTTGATCGCATTGAGAAGTACAAAGAGGAAATGGAAGCTGAGATTGATGACGACGAGGAACCACTTCTGTATGAAAGTAAGCATTTGTTGTTGGAATAATTCTCTATTTTTGTTCCTTCATGAATCTGAGCATGTTTTGCATTTTTTATTTATGAGGAAATTGGGAGTAGCTTGTTTGTTAGTATGCATCAGGTAAGGTTGTTTGCTATTTTTGTATTTTCAATTTTTGTGCATAAAGTAAATTTGTCGTACTTCTCTACGACTATTTAAATTGTTTTACATCTAATTATTGCAAAGGCATTTCCTGCTGAATTTGAAATTCTGTTAGATGCTTTATCCACACTAAGCATTGGTTTGTACAATGATATTAGGATGGGATGCTGATTTTGCTACTGAGGCCTACAGACAGCAAGTGGAGGCCTTAGCTCAACATCAGGTGAATAGCTTTACTGATATGATGATACATATTGGGTGTGTTTTTAACAGCTGAGTAATCTCTTTGTTCATTTGGGGATTCTAATTTTTGTGTTTAATGATATTTAGTTGATGGAAGAACTGGAGGCTGAAGCTAATGCAAAGGAAGAGGAAGAAAATGGAGATTTTGAGACTACGACGTAAGATTATTTGAATTCATCCTTAAGCTCTTATGTTGGAAGTTATTGCTCTTTCTTGGTCAATGGTGTTTAAAATCTAAGTACAAGAGGACTATATTTTAAGATACGTCTTGGAGTTCTTTACAACTTTTAATGCAAACCAT
Organism: Erythroxylum domingense; assembly: GCA_025594535.1. Classification (NCBI taxonomy): domain Eukaryota; kingdom Viridiplantae; phylum Streptophyta; class Magnoliopsida; order Malpighiales; family Erythroxylaceae; genus Erythroxylum; species Erythroxylum domingense. The sequence goes on along the minus strand of JANQBM010000221.1, from coordinate 1,859,254 downwards.
ATGGATTTCCTTGAAAAGCCATACTTCAATGGAGGTCTTGTTATAGTTAGTATACAAAAGAATGATGATGATTCATAATTTATAATGGTGTTGGAAGTTAGTAGCATATAAAGCATATTTCCTTGCATATAGATATCGGTACTTTGAAGAGCGAGACTTGTTAAGATATTTTGTATTCTCTAAGCAGGAATGAATTGTCGAGCAATCCGAAACCAAAATCTAAAAAGAAAACAAAAAAAGCAAAGTTCAAATCTCTGAAGAAAGGATCTTTGACTTCTGAAATGAGACATGTGAAAGAAGAGCCATCGGCGGAAACTGTGTCCATGGATGATGATACAACTGATGTCACTTGCTCAGATTCAGTGTCAGTATATTCAAATGTTCATAAAAAGCGCAAGAAAGAAGAGGTCACTCATGCTGTTGAAGCTGAGAAGAGCTTAGGGAAGAAGTCTAAGAAATTCAAGATGAGCCGTAGTGATATATGCCTTCCAGATTTGGATTTGAGTATGTCTAAGCTGCGAGAACATTATACAGAGGTTACTGATCTTGAGCAGAGACCAGCAAACAGGAGCAAAATGGGAGGAAAAATCTCCATTACAGCAATGCCAATAAAGCGGGTGTTGACTATAAAATCAGAGAAGTTAAAAAAAGGGAATGTTTGGTCAAAAGATTATGTTCCACCACCTGATTCATGGTTGGCACAGGAGGATGCAATAATATGTGCTGTTATTCATGAATATGGCCCCAACTGGAACTTGGTTAGTGATACACTCTATGGAATGACGGCTGGAGGGTTTTACAGGGGAAGATATCGCCATCCTACCCATTGTTGTGAGAGATATAGGGAACTGATCCAAAAATATATTTTATCTGCATCTGAAAATCAGATTAATGATAAGACAGGCAACGTGGGGTCTGGCAAAGCCATCCTTAAGGTTACTGAGGTAAATGGAAATAATCATTTAAATTTTCATTTTATCTTGTGCATTCTTTATGAGGAAATTAGATCTGCTGAGGACATCCAATGATTCTTGCAAAAATTTTGGCGTATACAATTAGAGATAAATAGAAGTTGGTACTCCGGAGTTATGCCATTTGGACTTTCGAATTATCTTTTGTCTTATTGATGCTAGGGATTAGTAACATTTTATGCTGACCCCGTGGTCTTGTGAGGAGATATCAATAAACTTTATTCTTATCTTCCTCGCACATTTGACTTATAGGCATAGTTTTTGCTGAGTTCCTGGCTTCAAGTGGTACAGCAGAGCTTTGATTTCAAAGAAAATGTGTTGACATATTTCATTTTTGCAGGACAATATCCGAATGCTATTAAATGTTGCTGCTGAACAGCCAGATAATGAGTTACTTCTCCAGAAGCACTTTACTTTCCTACTTTCCTCCATCTGGAGGATGAGATCTCGCATTGAGCATTCTCAAAATCTCTCATATTCTCGGAATGGTCTTTATTATGGTGGAGGGTATATAAATTCTTATGCTGATCGAATTTCTTCAAATTTAACGAAGGAACCTCAAAAAAGGATGAAGTTCACCAATGTGGGGCAATGCAAATTGCTTGTGGCTGCACTTCATGACTCGCACAATAGACGTCTAGATGATGCGGCCTCTCTTCCCAGCCAGATAGAAGATGCTCCAGCTATCAGTGAACATCTCGGAGTAACATTGGAGTTTCAACAGGGGGAAATTGATTCTATGTTTCCAGTGCCTCCTGTCCTACATTTGTCAATACCAGGCTCAGACCGACAAGCATCCGTGGACGAGGATGTTAAAGACCATCTTCTAAAAACTTCCACAAACATGGCTGAGAGTCGATTCAGGTATGCTTCTTGGAACATCCACATTCTTGATCATCTGTTGGAACACTAAGACCTTAATCATTATTTTTTTATGGGAGAAATTGTGCCATGGAACCTGTTTGTCCAAGTATGTTGCAAATTCAGTAAAGAGCACTACTATGATATTGGGATTCCTGGAATTTGTTAATCAATAGATGTTATAATGCATTTAGCTTAAGTTTTTTGATCTTGGAAAAGTGATGTTTGCTCAAGTTCTCTGATATAATGTGATTCATATCGGTTTTATAGTGATGGGTTGAGTGCTTGATGAACTTGTTAATAAAGCCAACCTTTTTTAACCTAGGGAGGCGGCAAGGTCTTGCAATGAAGACGGCCTTGGTTGGCCATCAAGTGCTTTTCCACCAAGTGATGCCAAATTGCGCTCATCTTCGAAATTAACACCTTTGGGTAAGCATAAGCTCGCTGTATCTGACTCCATGAAGACTCCTAGATCAAAGTTGAAGAGAACTTCAGTGGAGCATGGTGAGCTGCGCAACCTGCTTGCCGATTCTGCCGCACAGCCATTTCAGACAGTCTCATCCAGTGATCCAAATTTGAGGGTTGACTTGGCATTGACCGACATTGACAATGGTTGGACTGATGAGGGTGATAGTGTATGTATTCCATGTGTAGACGAGGAGCATCCTTTTGCATTTCAATGTTCCGAACCTCTTTCGCATGACTATGTTCCTGGTTTTGTCTCGGGGCTAGAAGATTTTTCGTCGTTGCCAGAATATACTGACATCGGGTAGCTTAGTGACATACAGCGTGTGTGAAACTGAATTTTTGGGGGATTGATGCTTCTGCAGCTGGAGCGGAGAAGAAGGGACCTTCTTGAGTTCTTTCTTCTTTGGTTTGTTGAAATAACCAAAAGAAACTGTGGCATCATTGTTCCTATGATGTTGGAAAACATATTAAAACGGTGATGTCTGATGCACAGTTTTGCTTTGCCAATCAAGAGGGAGTGTGCTCTGATCAGATTGTGGTCTCAAAAAGTACGAAATTTAGGATCAGATTCAGAGGGGTTCCAGCTGGGGAGATGGAGAATCTGTAAATTGTAATATAATCTTCTAAGGCTCAATTATTTTTTGGGATGTGCCAATTTTCCGAATATTATCTTATCTTTTGGCATTTTCCCAGGTAGAATTAGAATGGAACAGAAGGAAAGGTAGTAATAGTCATTAAATGAAATTTTAGAGCATCAAAGCACTTGCGGCTCCTATTAGAATTATAGCTTCGTAATTTTCTTATGCTTGGTGCTCGTGATTTTGGATAAAAAGAAAAAAGAAAAAACATATTATATGGTGTTAAATTTTTTAAATTTTGTCTCTAAATTTTTTAAATTTTAAATTAACTGACTAATTTTTTATTAATTCAATTCAAAAATTTTGATAATTTAAAATTTGTTATTAAAGAGAAAAAAGCACATTTATATTTAAT
>JANQBM010000221.1:1812651-1824230 GCA_025594535.1 Erythroxylum domingense | reverse complement strand
CCTTTTCAATAACAATTAAGCTTGGAATTGGAAATTACTGCTACAGGTGGATTAACAGTTGAATACAACAAACTTATTGAAAGAAGTCCTTGGAAAATGTTGTTTTAGCCATCATACTCTCTCCAAATGAGAAGTGAATCCAGTTTATCTTGGTATTTCATGTTTTCTCCTCCTTTTTGTTCACATCACCTACTTCGATGTATAATTTTAGTTGCAATATTACAACCAGATATACTCTTTAGCAGGTACATTTCTTGCATTATAGATTTTTCATCCTCTGATTGTGATTCTTTAAGGATTCTGATTAAGACCGTCTCTGATTATTGGTTCTTTATCTATTCGTGACAGTACTATGATGAAAGAATAGCTAGAAGAGAAAAAATAAACTTCTGAGATTACTGATGGATCAATCAGAACAAACACAGCAGCAGCAAGATCAGCAGCCTGTAATGGGGGTTGTAACTGGAGCAGGGCAGGTGGGGTATGGTAATGCTGCTTATCAAACAGCTGGAATGTTAGCTTCTGGAACTCCGGTGGTTACTGTTCCATCCCCGACTCAGCCTGCTACTACTTTCTCCAATTCTCCACACCAGATCACCTACCAACAGGCCCAGCACTTCCATCATCAACAGCAGCAGCAGCAGCAGCAGCAACTTCAAATGTTCTGGGCCAACCAAATGCAAGAAATTGAGCAGACAGGTGACTTTAAGAACCACAGCCTTCCTCTGGCTCGGATCAAAAAGATAATGAAAGCAGATGAAGACGTCCGGATGATTTCCGCTGAGGCTCCTGTTATATTTGCTAAGGCATGTGAAATGTTCATCTTGGAGCTAACTTTACGCTCATGGATCCATACTGAAGAAAACAAAAGGAGGACGCTTCAAAAGAACGATATTGCAGCTGCCATATCAAGGACTGATGTTTTTGACTTCTTGGTTGATATAATACCAAGAGATGAGTTAAAAGAGGAAGGACTAGGAGTTACAAAAGCAAGTATTCCTGTTATGGGTTCCCCTGCGGATATGCCATATTATTATGTTCCTCCTCAGCATCCTCCAGGAACTTCAGGTATGATCGTGGGAAAACCAGTTGATCAAGCTGCAGGTTATGGAACCCAGCAGCCTCGACCCCTAGCGGCATTCGTGCCGTGGCCCCATACTCAACAGCAGCAGCAACAAAATCATCAACAACAACAACAACAAAGTGAAAACTGATCTTGAGGGTTGGATGTTGTGACAGTTCAAGATATGATTGTCAGTGGCATTGGCATCTTGTATCCTTGTCAAATAGTAGTGAGGTTAGCTGAATGCAAACTAAAATAGTGTATTGCTAGTGAGCACGGGGTAGCTTGAGTAACTTGTAGGGATGTTCATACTCGTATTCTGCAAAATGGTTGGAAGATAGATGCAATATTTACAGGTTTAAGCATAATAGATGCAATATTTATAAGTTTAAGCAGAAGATTATGAGAGAATTACAATGGTTGGTTGTACATTTGTTCGTATCTTTGTCACAGTTGGTGTGTAGCCGAAGAGTAACAAGAATCTATTGCATGTTTTCTCAATATATGGTTGGCAAATTAGTGACTAACTTGTTCATAACTTATGATTGAATTGTATCAATCTTCACTTTGTTTACTTGGGTATACGAGTGAAAAGTAGTACAGGAAAAGGTTTTTAGTTGGTGAAGATTAAGATCATGTGTTCAAATTCTCAGAACTTAGAAGCAGTGTATTATGATACAGAACTCGAAGAAAGTAGGCATGTCCTTGGGCTAATTGTGGTAGATCATTTGTACAGTTTTACTTTAACAAAGTAGTAATCATTTCATCCTATGAGTTTATGTGATTCAAGTAGGGTCCTTATATGATGATAACATAAATAGGTTGCAAGCGATAATCAAGCACTTAACGAAGAGTATTCTTCAGACAATTAACTTTGATGATCCAGTCCGACCCAAAGTTAACGGTAAGGTTTGAATTCGACTCTTGGTGAAATAGTTTTCCGTCCATTGGACAAACACCATTATTTTTCAAACCTAAAAGAAGGAAAAACAAGAAGTTTATATACTCACATTTTATTGTAAAAGGAGTTCAGATCGGGAGAACTTGAGAATAGAAACTCAAGGTCACAAAAAAGGAAAATAATGGCAGCTTGTTTCAGCTAGTTTAACATACAATCTTCCCTCATAACCCCAAAGTCTCTGAATTGCAGACTCACAAGGACTCAACTGGGGTGTCTGGCTGTGCTCCCCATTCAGTCCACGATCCATCATAGACTGCAACGTCAGGCTTCCCTAGTCGATGAAGACCCTGCAAAAACATGCATATGACCTTTCTTTTTCTTTCCATTATTCAATGATACGTATAGCTTAGTTTGCATGTTACAAGATGGGAATCCCACCTTCAAACGTTGTTTTGGTTCAGAAGAAGAGAAAACATCCTTTTCATTTCTCAAATCAGCTGGAAATAAGCTCGGTATAAAGTATGTAGTTATTATGCTGAATATAAGCAAAGATAGATACCAGAGCAAGAATGCAAGCAGTCACTCCAGTCCCACACGAAGCAACAATAGGGCTTTCCAAAGAGATGCCTGTTGAAGAAGATCAGGTTAGGCTAACTTCCAACACAACACAAAATAAATATTAAGCTACCTGTATAACATAGTCAATGATAATCAAATCAGAAAAGACAAATCATGAATGTTTTGATCATCCGTATAAATTCCAATCGTGAATGCTCAGAAAACAAACTCAGTACAGTTAGCAGATCTGTTTCACTGTCCATTTCCTATATGTTCATTCCCAATCGCAATAAGCTAGTCAATGGAAACAAGATGAAATTGACCAAAGTAGGTAGAAAAAGTGTACTTCGAATGAAAATATAGCGTAAAGAAACCCTTGTCCTATATCAATGGAGGACAGATTCTACAGCCAGTATCAAAAAGCAAGAGTCTTTGCTGCACGTCAGCAAATTGACATGAAGTTAACTTGGAAAATGTAGCACAAAATTAAATGATTTGTAAGTGATTGATAAGAAAAAGCATTGCACACCAGGTAGGCAGTGAATCTCATGATTTTACATAAAAATTACAAAAGCATTATCACGTATATCGTTTTACCGCCAGCTACAATCATTTATCCTGCTTACCATCAAGTTTCTTTTTAACTTCTTTTCACCTTTCCACTTCTTTCACTATATCACGCTGCTACGACATTATGTACAACAATTTTATATAGCAGCAAACCAATTTTTTTCAGAAATGGAAGATGTATACATTAATTGACGAAAGAATGGCCAATAATATTATTAGAGAAGAAAGGATCAATGGATAAAATTGTCTTGAAGCCTCTACCCAGTGATCAACTACCCACAAACAACATTTGACACATGTATACAATATGCACGATACCAATTACATTGAAATTGAACATGTTATAATCCTGCTTTCAACCCAAGTAGCCATATAGTGATTTAAAGGAAAAAGAATTATTTTGATTGATCAAGAAATGACCAAAAAATTGAGCAAAAGAAAAGGAATTGGAAACAATAGCAAAAAGAATATGTAAATAAAAACGAGTGTAATGCACTATTGTCCCTACCTTCTTGATCAAATCGTTTTTTGAGCTCATCATCTGGTAAGAGTGTCTGTGAAGCATCTAACATCTACAAAGATCAAAAAGGAAAAATAGAATTCCCCAAACAAAAAACAGAGAGCCTCTTACAACCTTGAATCAGAGCACCGCATAAGGCTCCATAACAAGAACAGACAAATTTGATCTCTACCTGGGGAAAAGGAATGCACTTGCTGCCAGGTACATGACCACTTCTTATTCCCTTTCGAGGTTCTGGAGCAGCACCGTCAAACCTGCAAGAAATGACAATCTCCATCACTTCCAATTTCAAGTTAGACAAACAAGAGAAGTTATAATGTGTCATGTTTGCAATCTGCAAATTCAGCAAATATGTAAACAAGAACTTCTCCAATCAGAAGTCTACTTTGATCTGACAAGTCTTTTTAACCTAACTACGTTGTTAATTATATCCAAATAAATATTCCTCAGACAATTCCATCACCAAAAAAACAAATATTTGATAGATGTATATATAATTTATGCCTAAGCAATATCCACCCAGATCTACTGTAGCACATATTGGTTAACTGACTACATCATTGAGCCATAGAGACAAATTGGTTGGATTCTGTCCATGGATCCTTTCCCATTCTAAGTTCCTTATCATCAAAAATGTTTTAGGAATGTTGACTCCCATTCAATTTAGTTTCTATCTAGCCTTAAACATTTTTCCCCATCCACTGACTGACTTTCTATGGCATCCTATGCACCTAGTAACTACAATGTATGCATCTAAAAAACCTCAGTCAACATCCCTGTACTTCCCTAAAAGTTGTGCAATCTTCACATATGATGAAACAAACATCCCATTTAATCTTTAGCTGCTGGATACATTCCTTACTGTAGCATATTTGGTGTTATGTTAGATCCATCACAAAATCATAGCACCTTATGGTTTTGTTGATAAAAGATTCATGTCAAAGAAAATAGCCGACCAAGTCATTATCCCTGAATTTTCTTTTAAATTGCTGTCTGCCATCATGGATATGATAGTGGGATCTCAGTTTCATTAAATATAGCCACATTCTATTCTCAGCCTCTACTTTGATATTTCCTTTGCATTGATAATATGCATGACTTGACCTTACTAGGTACGTTCAATCACTGAGTTTCATTCCCCATGCCCTCTAATGATTAAATGAAGTTCAACTGTGGCAATACGTGATTGAATCCAATAAAATTATACATCCTGCAAGACACTTTCCCTTCATGTAATACAACCGAATAGCACTCATAAATGTTCATCCCAAAAATGCAGGCAATGATTTTTGGAGACATGTCAAAAAGGTGAAATCTTACTTCTGGCAATGATTACATCACTCAAACGTGATGATGAACAAAAATTACCTTGGTTTTGAGCGGGCATCTATGTGCTGATGAGTTCTGTTTTCAATATTATTTTTGACCTGGAAAATGTCATAGACTACATGATACAAATTGAACTGTACTAAAATAACTGAAATAAGAGAAACATCTCTTTTTCAAATAATTAGCATCATAAAAATGATCATGGAAGGATCCATCACCTTATCATATTGGAGATAAGTACACTATTATACTTATTACAAATTTGACAAATTTAAAATATTATCAATATGATATGATAATCACTTAAACAATTAAGAAGGTATGGCATCAAGTTTAACATAAATTTAGATGTATGCAATAAGTATTTGTTAATAGAATAAGCAAAAGAATTGATTTGTAAAATTCAAACTTGGGATTCCAGGAGAGCAAGTAAAATCAATTCCAATTTGAGAAATGGAAAACAAGTTCTAAGAGGACTCCATAAATCAGCTCAATAACAATTAAGCTGGACACTATCAATTATATCCAAGCCAACTATAAATTCAGGATGCCAAACCGTTAATATTACTTATGTGATAACCCCACTAGATTATGTATTTGATACTTGAGGAAAAAGTCAATATAAAGGAAATATATAATGGCTGTTCAGTTGTGGAAGATGGGTGGAAATTTTAGAAAAAAATTATCCAAGAAAACAAAAAGAGTTTGTGGTACAAATAACATATTTTTCCCATTCTGAAAGTTGACTTTTTTAGGTTTTTAAATTTATACCAACTATGAAAACCTTCTATATTTACCTTTATATTAAGTGAACATATTTTCCATTTTCATTCAATAAAGCACATATTTCCATTCTTTCATTGTTTGACCACCGCTTTGTACCTCATCTTACCTTCTTTCAATCATCACTTCTGATGACTTCTCTCGATTTCTTAATCCTTTATATCTCTTCAAACATGTTTTTATTTAAATATTTCTTCACTATTTCTATAGTAGAAAATAAAAAATCAAAAACCATTTTATGTTTACTGGAAACAATCTATCCAGAAAAGAGTCGTGATGTGCATATGAAAAGGAAAAGGAACTATTACTGCCAATGGGAATTGATTAAATGGTCAGGTAGTATGATTTTTCAACATAAAGATGCAAAATAAACCCAACTATGTAAATATACTTGTAGACTTAACTAGATCATCTCAGAGATGAAACATGCATCCAATAAAACAAGTCCAATAAGCCACTAGCTAACCTGCTCTAGTGTCCAGACAAGGTGTGGCTGAAACTTTGTCTTAAATGTGATCGGCCCAACCTGTGTAAAGGAACATGAGAATAGAACCATTGATAACAGGATCACAAATTAGAAAGTGCTGCCAAATTAAGATTAATGCATCATGTGGTCCAGTACTAAAATCAATGGTCTCATCACATAAGGTTAAAACTGACATTCAGATATCAATGTCAAAATTTCACTACACAAACTAAGAAAAATACTACCTAAGAGAGGTTATTAAGCAAACAACAAATAAGATGTATAGATCCATGTAAATAAACAGCAACTTGGCAACAGATATATCAGGCGTTGCATTGCATGCACGTAGGCTATTACTATCTGCTGAAGAAGATTCAGACACAGGGACGAGGAGAGAACACATAAAGTGAACAAGGATGTTGATAACTGCTAAATTTTGCAATATCATGTGACATCCTAATACCTCTTCCTTAATGGCAAAAGAAAAGGCAGATATTTTTTAAAAAAGAGATATAGAACTCACTGCTTGTCCTTGAAATATTTTTTCAATTGCCTCACTTGCAGCACTAGCTTTTAAGATAGCATCACCTGAAGCACTAGACTCGACATCATATCCCGAAGCTCTCCATCTTGGCAGGCCTCCATCCAACACCCACACTTTGTCATGGCCATAGACCCGGAACATCCTTCTCAGGAATAGTAAACAATTAATTAAGTTGCCTAATAACGCAGGAGCATATTCTAATCCAATAATTTATTTTTCTTCTTTTTAGGTTAGACTTCCTTTTCAATAAGGTATCATTTGATTTATCTATAATGAATAAGATATTTTGTAACACTTGTTCCTCCTATTTTAAGATAGGATTTCGAGTTACACTACCATAAATAGGGTCTTCCTGAAGAAATACAACAGCCTTTTTATTAGTTTTATTAAAGGAGGTTTGGTTTATAAGCCCTAACTGTTCCGGCCACAATCTACCCTACATCTAGTCTACTTTGTTGAAAAGTAGCTGCCCAAACTCCCTATATCACTTAACCAAGTTCAATTCAGCAAACATCAATTGTAACCAACTTACCACCAGACACGAGCTGCACTAAAAATTCCCTTCCCATCATACACGACCACCCCATCTTTATTTTCAATGCCAAGAGCTGAAACAGCAGCTGCAAAAGCTTCTTCCGATGGTAACATGTGAGGCAACTGTTACATATCATTTCATTAAAATATTAACAAGTAAAAAAGCAAGAAGTGAAAAAAAAGAACTTGTTGCACATAAAACAAGTGACAATGATGAATCATACATTTGTATTTCGATCTGATATCCCATCAACATCGAAAAAAAGGGCTCCAGGAATGTGAGCAACCTATTACAAGGAGAAAGAAGGATTAATTATAACTTTCAAATGAATCACATACGAATTGATAAAGATATGTCATAAAACTGAATTAGGGAGCAAATCTGCTTCATCCTGGAAAATAATTGAAAAGTTAAACCACAAAAATTCAAGATGTTTTAGATAAGCATTTCAACTACCACACACAATAAACCAGTTTTACACCTGATACTCTTGAATTGGATTCCTCTGCTCATCTGGCATGTACCACGATGCATCCAACACCTGAATGGCTAAAGAGATGACTCAAACAAATACATCTAGGCCATAAAATAAGTATGATGTATGACATCAAATTAGACTTCCAACATGGTGTAAGAGCATATTCTTAATTACTATTTGATAAGGTCGTTTTGATCAGTGAGGCAGTGCATTTTGCAGTTGTAGCTAAACAATGTGTTTAAATTAGTGATTCTTGTAAAGGAAGTCTGTGTGCATATGCAAACTAACTTTTGAGTAACTGTGTAATTGATTAAACTAACAACTGTTATAATCTTCAGTTACTCGTGTGGAGGTGAATAACAACATATAAAGTTCTCCCTTCTCATGTTATCTCTCTTTCTGCATTGATAGATTATTGTGAGTTCTCTGTAATTACCTTCTCAATAAGTATTAGAGCAGTCGACTCTTGATGATTTATTGAAGGAACTATGGCAAAGTTTGACCATGAACTATGGAAGTTGGAGGAATCCTTGAATTGGACCTTCAAGGATATGGTGTGGAAAACTCTAACTACACATGAACAATCAGTTGTAGGATTGCAAAACTTTAAAACTCTAACTACGCATGAACAATCAGTTGTAGGATTGCAAAACTTTAAGTTGATATATGAATCTATATATTGTGTATAAACTAGTTATCAAACTAAAATATCTGAGAAGACAAATTCCTCAAAGAACAGGGACTCGTTACTTGACTTTCTGCAATGGAAGACAATAACAGAGGTTTTAAATGATAGCTTAAACAGTAAAAATAGGTTATCTCAAGCTTTTATATGGTCTGATACGCCGTACGCGCCTCCTGACACTAACTAATCCTATCAGAGAATATGGAAGATCAGAAGAGCAGAATGTTTGCTTTTTTTTTTTTTTTTTTTTTACATAGGTTAGATTCAAGTAAAGAACAACTCGTTATTCAAGTTTTTGAAGGGAAGGTTCCTAAATTTGCAAATTGCTACTAGTATTTGTTTGAGGTTCTGGAGGTACAGTATGTTGTGCATGAGAGACAATCAGCCTGTCTTCCAGGCTGCAACCAAATTCAAACAGCGAAAGATGAAAGAAATGGATCAAATCAAAGATCATTAAAGGGCAAAGAATTACCTTCATGTCAGGCTTCTTGAGATTTGCGTAAAGCCAATCAACAGAAACAACAGGATCATTGGTAGATAAAGATTCCGTGGAAAAACTTACTTTACTCCCAAATACTGAAGAAGCCATGATTCGAGGAAGCGAACCAAATGTCTTATGAGGAGAACAGACGGGATAAGCTCGCAAGTGAAATGATCTCTTCCAATATCAACATGAAAAGCAGTAAATTAAAATTAGACAAAAGATGTTAAGGTTGGTCATTCTAGTGGCACAGTTTCCAAATTGTTAAAGTTGACCTATAAATTGTAGAACCTCGCATGTAAACTGAAGTATTAGCTTTCACGAAATGTATGGAAGTCCATTATATAATATATTCACGAGTAGAAAAAATACACGAATATGTTTCTGAATGGTTAATAACTGCAAGAAATGAGACTATTAAGCTGTCCTAACTTCACTTACTATAAATTCAACACGAGCAACTCAAACCTGACGAAAGAGAAAAGTTCGTGATCATCTAATTGAAGGGCAAGCCTCTTACCAAACAACAGAATCCATTTTTCAAAATTTCAACTCGTCACTCCAAAACTTATCACCAGATTCAGAACCCATTTACCAGAATTCTCCAGTTTAACAAATGGACCAAACCAACAAAACAGCAATGATAAGATCACAAAATGACACGTACTGGAGAAAAGGAAAACAAAAAACAAAAAAACCAAACAAGGAATCAAACTATCCAAGCAAAGTTGAAAACCCAGAAAAGGGCTTGACTAAAGGAGAGCAACTTGGGCACTCACCTTGAAGATAGAAGTAAAGACTGTTGCTTTGTGTGATAATGAGGAAGACGACTGAAACAAGCGGTGACCCAATAAGGCTCTGGTGAAAATGGTTGATGCCATCTACTCAGAAGACTATAGAAATTATCTATTTAGGTCTGTTTTGTCAGAGAATGAAGCCAAAAGAGAGAATCAAAAAGAAAAGCTCCGGAAATTTATCTGATTATTGACTGACGATATCAAGTTATCAACTCACTCCTATTTACTACCACTAGTGATTAGTGCTCTTGCAAATAAATAAACCAAGCGGTTTAAACTTTGATTTGATCAATTTGAGCTCTTTGGGCGCAAATTATCACCAACACTCTAAAGTCTAAACACACTTCACCAGTGGTGCATCTTACTTAATGGCTAAAGCTCAGATTTTTGGAGCGAGGTCTACTTTGGGAAGTATTAATAAAGAAATCAGAATAAAAAATAATAATAAAAATAAAAAATAAGAATTAGTAATTTAGTATAGGAAAGAAATTACTTATTATATGATATGCGAACACTATAATAAGATTATAAAAATTAACAATTATATCATATTACGTATTATTATTGAATTAATAATTATATCAATATTTGATATTACGTATTAAAAATGATAATAAATTTTGATTACTTATGTTTAATTATTACGTGATTAATTTTATAAATAATTTAATTAAGAAAAAATTATTTAATAAATAAATAATTAAAATTATTTTCATAATCCAATCAATTGTTAATTTTTAAATAATTGTATATAATTTTTCTTATAAAAAATTAAAAAAACATAATGAATAAAATGAAATAATTATTAGATAAAATAATGTGCAGTTTTGATAAAAATATCAACATATTTGTATATAATAATTGAGGAGAAAATAAGAATTTACCGCAAAAATTTACATAGAGATATACATTAATTATCATTGAGAGAGAAAAAACTAATAGAAAATTCACTTGAAATGAAATAAAAAAATATTTAAAAAAGTTATGTTGAATAATTATTATATAAATTTTTTATATTTTATAAATAATTAAAAAATTCAATGATTTTTAAAATTATTGATTTTTAAATACTTATGAAAAATAAAATGATTATTAAAGAAATTATTATAAATATAATTTTGATGAGAATATTTGGATAAAAACTATATTATGATAATTTTTAGATAATAACTTGATAAATTGTTTTATCTTTTATTTTCAATTTTCATTCCAACTTATAATCACATCTTCTTAGAAATAAAAGTCCATAATTATTTAAGATTTATTTTAATTTTATTATTTCCTATTTTATCTATTCTCGATAACCAAATAACTAAAAATTAAAAATATAAGTTGCATTCTCATTCTCACTTCTTTATTACTAGTTACCAAACAAGACCTTAAGGTTTATATGTCTTATCTAAAAATAATATTCACTAACTTCAAAATAATTTATTTATATCTAATTAATAGTTGTACTGAAGTAAGATAATAAACTATAATGACAAAAATTAGTGTTCATAAGATGAAAATTAATTTGAAAATGATTATATTTAGTAAATTTACGAAATTTATAATTATTTTAACGTTTTAAAATCAAAATTATAAATTATAAAAATTCTTAATATTTAATAGTATATTTCCAATTAAAATTAAAATTAAATTTGTTTGGAATATTTATTTTATTTAAAATATTTTGATTCGAAAATAAATTTGAATTTGAATTTGATTTAACGTATTATAAATGTTAAGAATGATAAAGAATAATAACAAACTGAATTGGACTTTCTTTTGTTTTCAAATTTTGCCCCATAATTATTTGAAGTTCGCATCTAACCCAGAGTTCAATATAAGTTAGGATGCAATTCGCTGTCCAATTCTTTGTCGTCA
>JANQBM010000221.1:1769808-1783545 GCA_025594535.1 Erythroxylum domingense | reverse complement strand
GTTAATTTCGTTAATTTATTTCTCCTAAATTCCATCTCATAAAAATCTGCAATTGGTCCCAAAAAATCCGTCAATGAGTCAAGAATTTGAGTCTAAAATTTCAGAATTTTTAGATAAACCAATCTTGAGATAAAAATCCCACAACGACTAAAGGTTAAATCTGCCAAAAACCCAAAAACAGTGCAATTCGAGTCTATTTGTTTCATTTATGTATTTTACGTCAACGACCCTCGAATAATACTAAAACATGATAAACCCGCTATAGATGAACATAAAATGAGTATAAACGAATCTGAATTAAGTCCTAAAGAGCCACTCAAAATGTCCATTAACAGGAAAGAACAATGATTAAAGAAAAAGGTTAATCATCATGCCAACAATGATCGTGATCCGTAATGTTAAATAAGTAATGTGCTTGGCTACTATTAATGATCCACAACTTGTTAACCCTGATCACAAATTCGGACCAAGGTAATATCAGCTTGAGTAAGATAACCAGCCCAATAAACAAATGCTTATTTGGGAATTCACACAAAGTCGTATAGCCATCAAAGAAGCCAAATTTTCAAGGAAGCATCGTAACTTGAATATATGGCTGCAAAATATTAGTTCAACAAAACAAATTAGCCTATAACAAAATCATGCATAATGTTATAAATCACGAACGGCACTAATTCCACGTTTTCATAAACTTCAGAAAGAACCAAGAGACAAGCATGTTGTGCTTTACCTTCAATAAAACGTTTGGCAGAAGATAACAGTATTGCTTAGAAAAAATCATGCTGAGTGTTCACTAGAAACCAGCTAAAGAATACTGCAGAGTATCATCTTGGTTTACTCGTAACATTCAAACAAGTATAAGGTCATCCACAAAAAGTTGATTGATGGTCAAAGAGAGTACCCAGAGGGCCAGAATTCTCATCATATACGAAACTATCCTGGGAAGACGCACCTACATATAAGTAAAAGAAAATATATAAGGTGAAACAGCATAAGCAAGAAAATCCAAACCATTTGCATCTGACTAAATATTTTCTAAAGAGTAAATAAACATTCCGCAGATGAAATTCCTGAAACATCCCTAGAAAAATCAGAGATACTTACTTTCAGCAACAGAGGTTACACCATTTGACACAGTCTGACCGGTTACATTAGAATTAGTACCGGCAACCAAATCATTACTCTCAGTGGATAGCTTAGAAGCAGGAATATCATCATCCTCGGCAAACAAGTCATAAAAATCAGCAGCACCACTCAAGCTTTCTGCAGCAGCAACACTTGTGCCGGAAGTCTCTACAACAGAGGTAGAGACTATTGAAGATGATGCTCCAGTTTCTGTTCCTGAATCCCCGTCAGTAGTAGCTGCAGATGCTCCTTTACCTCTAGCCAGAGCTAACCTTTCATATCCTTCTGTAGAGATTTGTAAAAATGTTCATTATTAGAGCAATAACTGAGGAAGAATTGACATTTCGATTCAAGAAGGTATTAACAGTAACAATAATCGTATTGATTATAACATTAGACAGATTCTGTACAAGTAAATCAATTCAATATTGAATTAGTAACTCCTGGTCCAATTGCCCAAAGCCCACAAAAATTAGATGTCTGACATTGTAATTGAGAAATAAATGATCCATAGTCCAAATACTAGAGTTGTGCCAGGCACATGACCGGGTGCAATAAAACAAATGTAGCAAGTGCAGTATCTGCAGATGTATAATGTACAAAAGTTTCATACACTTGAACCCATAACCTCTAGTAAAAAATGGGGGGAATACCTTGGAATCATACTAAAGTCCATAGCAGAAAACTAGATGAAGTAGAAAAGTTATGACACATCATACGAACCTGCCTCACGCTGAAAGACCTCTTTCTTTTAATGATAAACATCTACAAGGTAAATATAAAACTGATGAGTACTAATTCATGACAAAACAAAGAAAATGTGGTGTAGTTGGAGAAAAGAAACACCTGTGATAAAGAATATGAAGATAAATAATGGAAAATTCGAGCTTGAATAAGTATACAAGGATAAATTTCTAAAGCTTTTCATTCAGTGGAAGAGTAAACCAAAGAACAAACTTAACTGTATTCACCATGATCCAACAACTTCTTGGCATCTTCAGTTAGTTGATCAAATAAAACCTTTAAGGAAAAAAAGAAGAAAATCCACCATCAGCAAAATAAACTTCTGCATGCACACGAACCAAAAAAATGGAGAAGCCATGCCCATGCCACAGGTCATATCATTTGCATTGTTTTCATGATATGATACAGCTACAATGAAGCCAAAAAATTAATTGAGCATTCTTCTAAATCCTTCCATTATCCTTGCCATGGCTTCAAACTCTAGGGTCTAATGGGGAGATACGTAACATTTCACATAAGTGGTGGGTATCAAATCTTACATCTGAAAAGATACGGCAAGTGAAAACTTTTATAAGCCTATGAAAAAAAAAATTTATCGACTCTTACACCCAAATTAAAGTTTTCGTTAGCTCATTTTCTACTTGGGTTGTTACCAATGTTACGAATGCCGTACCGGACTTGACATCAGATTGGATTCTAGTAAAGTAGTGTCTCGGTGCCGGTCAATATCCGGTATTATTTCAAGCAATTTTTTAAATTTATAAAATAATCCCTAATTTTTTAAAAAATTGCATAGTAATCATTCAATATTGTACTGTATAATTTAAACCAACCTTGTCTCAAAAAATCATAATAACAGAAATATAAAATAATAACAATTTATTTATTTTTCTTAATATTATTTACACATATTCCACATATAAATAATAACCATAATTAATATGAAAAATATTATTTTATCTTCATAGAAATATAAAATTAAAAACAATATAAAGTATTTAAAATATTACAATTTTATCATATAATAAATAATAATTACATCAAAAAAATCAAATAAAAAATAAATATTATCAATAATAAAATATAATTTCTATCTTAATATTTAATTTTCAATAATAAAAGATATTTTTTATCTTAATATGTAATTGTTATTAATAACAAAATATTTTTATATTTATATTAACAATTTTAAAAAGAAATACAAAAATTTGAGGCCTCTTTATTTTCATTTTAACATATTTTTAATTATTCTTTGTAGAAAAAATATAACTATTATTTATTATATGAATTTAGATATTATATTAATAATAATAAAAAGAGATGATGACGGTAGAGAGTGAGACTGTGAGAGAAAAAAAACGAGGAAGAAGAATAAGGGGGATGTGGTTTTTAAAAAAAATTATTTTTTGCAGAAATGCCTCTAATTTTTTAAAATTTTTGATACTGATCAGTATATGATCGGTATTTCAAATACTGATGATATCTGTCAATACTAGGCGAAACAGACCGGTACAAGCTAGTATTTGAATCCGGTACTGAAATATCTCATTAGATGGTGCAGTACGAGATTTTTTACAGTGGTTGTTACAAATAGTCTTAGAGCAACCTTTTGTTATTATGATGTTGGGTCAGAATGATAACGGCGAAGAGTGGCACCAATGACAAGACCGTAAACTCCAGAGAATTTCTACTTAGGTTCCACGTAAAAAAAAAAAAGAAAGATTCTAGATCGTAAATTAGGCCTTGAAGAGGATATCAAGGATTCAAGAAGAGGAGATTTTGATATCTCACATGAGAGGGTGAGTGTCAAACTTCTTATCGAAAATAGAGAAGTCCTTATAAACCTATGGCATTGTTGTTAGATCATTATGTCAAGATGTTACATGAGAGTCAGATCATCATAACCTTCTTTCCCACCAGTATCAAATCACGTGAGTAACCTAAACCCAAAGCTGAAGTTCATCCTCTGCTAGCAACTTTTCTTTTCCTTCACTTTTCTATGCACTTTTCCACTACATCTTATAGTCATTGAACTAAAATAAAGGACATAAGAAAACTATTAAGAAACTCAAAACTTATGAAAGTTAAAATGCTACGGAAGGAAGCCCTGTACGTTGGTCTATTATTGAATGTTGCAACAATACCAATAAAAATTTCCGATTATAAAGCATGCAACCACTCTGAAATCAAACCAAAATGGAAATATAATCATATCTGTTAAGGAAAATGCTCTCGGATCAAATATCGATTGAATTTAATAGCCCGCAAAATAATAACGAAAATAAAGATAGACAAAATAAAATGGGACAGAACACAAAAATTTACATGGTTCGGTCAATGTGACCTACGTCTACGACCAGAGGGTGAGTAATTTTACTAATATGTGGAGAATGTATACAAATACAAAGGCTGGAACAAAAGGTTTTTTAAAACTGATCAAATATACAAAAAACAACTGAAGAAAGGATGAGAGTTTTGCTATTTTTGGTGACTGAAGGAGAGGAAGGAATGGTGTGTTGATGCCTCAAACGAGGCCTTCTATTTATAGCTGAAATCCCAAGCTCAATTCCTTCAATCTCTCCGCAACCTTCGTTCATGAAAATATTACCAAAATCACACTTGAAGACTTTAGCCTAACATAGCCAAAATATAAGGTCTGCCTTGGCCACAATATTTGACTTGTGAGGGGGGCCAAGGCATGCCACAAACAGCCAACACGTTTTAACTTTAGTGGAGGGGCCAAGGCATGTAACAAATCTCCACCTTGACTTGGTCCCGAACAATTAGTGATCTGCTCCACCTTTTCCGGTAATGCCCCAATGGGCTGTTTCACCAACATTGAGCACCAATCAAGTCCAAGCACTGCTTGAACTTGTAAATTGGAAGAGCCTTCGTAAACATGTCAGCAGGATTGTCCTTAGTGTTGATCTTCTGAATAAGGACCTTCTTCTTTGCAATAGTATCCCGAATGAAATGATACTTCACATTAATATGCTTCGTCCTCTCATGATACATCTGGTCTTTCGTCAAATGAATAGAACTCTGACTATCACAATAAATGGTAGTAACCTCTTGATATAGAGATAACTCGCCGAATAAACCTCTCAACCATAATGCTTCTTTGATAGCCTCATTAACCGCCATATATTTTGCTTCAGTAGTGAATAAAGCCACTACGTGTTGTAAAGTAGCTTTCCAGCTAACGACATAACCTCCAATGCAAAAAACATAACCTGTCAGAGACCTGCGTCTGTCGAGATCACTAGCATAATCTGAATCTCCAAAACCTACCATAGTGTTACTGATTCTCCCAAACTCCAAACAAAAATTTGAAGTGCCCTTCAAGTATTTGAGACTCTATTTCACCACCTGCCAATGTTCTTTGCCAGGATTGGCCATATACCTGCTAACGAATTTAACAACTTGTGAAATATCGGGACGAGCACATACCATTGCATACATAATACTATCGACGACACTAGAATACAGAACCCGTGCCATATAATTTTCCTTTTCCTGTGACTGTGGTGATTGAGCAACAGATAGTCTAAAATGACTAGCAAGAGGAGTACTAATTGCTTTGGCATCTCGCATACCAAATCTCTCTAAAAATTTATTGAGATAATTCTCTTGGGTCAAGAATAATTTACCAGCTCCTCAATCACATCTTATCTCCATGCCAAGAATTTTCTTTGTTGCTCCCAAATCTTTCATCTCAAATTCACCATGCAATAAGGCCTTCAAATGTTGAATATTTGTGACATTCTTGGTCAATGAGCATATCATCAATATATAACAACAAATAGATGAATGATCCGTCATCTAACTTTCGGAAGTAAACATAACTATCATACATGCTCCTGGAGAAATCATGACCCAACATAAATGAATCAAACCTCTTGTACCACTGTCCTAGAGACTGCTTCAATCCGTATAAGGATTTCTTCAACAAACACACCCAGTCTTCCTTTCTTGCAACTTCAAAACCTTCAGGTTGTTTCATATAAATCTGCTCATCTAATTCGCCATGCAAGAATGCTGTCTTGATGTCAAGTTGTTCTAATTCCAAATCAAACATGACAATCAATACAAGTCATACACGAATAGAGCTATGTTTCACCACTAGTGAGAAAACATCATTAAAATCAACACCTTGTACCTGGCTATAGTCCTTTGCAACTAAGCATGCCTTATACCTTGCATTTTCAACACCTGAAGTACTTTCTTTTCTTTTAAAAGCTCATTTGCAGCCAACAATTTTCTTACCCCTTGGCGGCTTCACCAGAACCCAAGTATCATTCTTGTGCAGAGATTTCATTTCTTCGGTCATAGTCACCACCCACTTATCAGCATCAACACTTGAAACTGCCTCCGTATATGTAGAAGGTTCACCATCTCCACCTGTTTCCTATGCCACTGATAATGCATATGCAACTAAATTGGCATATCTCTGTGGTGGTCGAATCTCCCATCTTGGTCTGCCTCTGGCTATGGAATGTTCTTCTTCTATTGGTTCATCTTGAACATGATCAGGATCTGGTTCATCAACTTGACCTGTCTTATATGTAGAAGACGTCTGTAAAGGACTTGAACTGCCAATCTCTAACTCCACTTGTTTTTGTGTACTATCCTCTTTTTCTAAATTACAAGGATTACAAGACTCTTTTCTAAGATACAACATAGAGAATTCATCAAATGTAACATCCCTACTAATTGCAAATTTAGGTGACTTGGGATCAGGACACCACAAACGATATCCTTTCACCCCTGAAGCATAACCGAGAAAAATACATTTCTTAGCCCTAGGCTCTAACTTTCCCTCACTTACATGCATATATGCTGGACACCCAAATATTCTTAAAGTAGAGTAATCAGCAGGGGTACCTGACCAAACTTCCTCTGGAGTCTTGAAATTGAGAGGAGCACAAGGAAAGTGGTTGACAATGTAGCAAGCTGTAACAATGACTTCTGCCTAAAAATCAAGTGTCAACCTTGCATTAGAGTTCATACACCGAGGCCTTTCCAAAAGAGTTCGATTCATGCTCTCGGCGACTCCATTTTGTTGCAGAGTCATTATGACAGTGTGATGCCAAGCAATGCCTTCATTCTTGCAAAATTCATTGAATTCACCTCCACAAAATTCCAAACCATTATCCGTCTGCAGATGTTTGACATATTTTCCTGTCTGCTTTTCAATCAAAACTTTCCATTGCTTAAAGGTTAAGAAAACATCATTCTTATGTGTTAGTAGTTTTGACATTATTTATTAATTGGACATATAAAATATTAATTGGATAATGACTTGGATTCAAAGGGTATATGGATAATCTTCTAGTTGTGATAGAATCCTACACAATATTGAAGTCTATTATCATGTTGATATTGGAATTGTTTTATTGCTAGACATGTTAGTAATTGGATAGAGTTACTGCTGAATTGTGTAGATTTTGTGGATTGAAAAAAAAAAGGGATGAGGTTGTTGTGTATTTGGAGTGGGACTCTTATTGTTTGAGGAGATTGTGCAAGTCTTTCATCTACTCCGGCAGTTAATCTTACGGTGTGAGTAACAGAGGCATTGTGCGTTAGTTGTTGAATACACCCTGCGACAATTATGGATGTCTAATAAGTAAAGCTGAATATATGTGTAGGTGTGGAGTGAGTTCTTTAATGGGCATTAATTAAATATTGAAAAAATGCAGTCTACATTGTGGAGTGAGTGGATGTATTTATCAATGGCGTAGGTGGCTTCAGTGTGGGTTTTATATATAAGGTGCAGTGAATGTTAAAGTGAAGTGCAGAAACCAAGGAGATGTTTGTGTGTTGGTGTGTTGACGTCAACCAAAAGAGTGGAGTTAATTGAATTGAAAAAGTGATATATGCTAAATCATTAAATGTGTTCTTGTTGCCTGCATCATCGTCACACAAATCAGAGTAGTTTCAATTGGTTATAGATCATAACATTAAGGCTTCCTAGTCTCCGTGACTCCACATGGTCTCCTCTTTATCAGATCTTCTTAAAGATAAAGTTATTGGAACTTTTTGAGGTGTGGCCAAGGGTTTTTGTTTAGGCAGCAACGATTATTAATTAATTTCCTTATGGGCTGCGTATACTTTGGATGGTGAATGTGTTATCGATGTAGCTGTGGCTTCGTGTTAGTGTTTATGTGAGTCAAACCATTGTTGTTGCAATGACTTCCAGATTTATTTAAGTGGGGCAGAACTCATTGGGAAGTTGTTCTTTTCTATCTCAAGTGTATTTAGTTTTTGTTCTTTATTATTTTAATCACTTGAGTTATTTATTCATTATTCTTTCGTTAAAAGATTGTTTGAGAAAATCTTCTGTCGAGGTTAGTATGAGGCAGTCGTACTATTGGGTGTGAAAATCTTTCACGAAAAGTGAGGTTGAGTGATAGTGTCAAGGGTTGCGTGGTGTCGGCTCAGTAAAGCCTTGGGTAAATCTATTGTACTTTCGTGAAAGTATTAAGCTGGGTGAGGGCCTCGCAAACGTAGGCAAGATGTGTCAAACTACGTTACCAAATTTCTAATGTTTTTATTATTTCAGTTTTGCTTGTTTTTATTTTTTGGTGCTAAAGAAGTTTGCGAAATAATTAACCCCCTTCAGTTTTTCATTATGTTTCAAGAATACACCCAAACTTTCCTTGAATAATCATAAATAAAAGTCAACATATACCGGGCACCACCTTTAGATGGAACACGAGAGGGCCTCCAAAGATCATAATGAATATAATCTAAAGTACCTTTAGTTTTGTGGACAGTTGGAGAACTGAAACTGACTCGTTTCTATTTTCCCAAAGATACAATGCTCACAAAAGTCCATCTTACCAGTACTTTGACCATAAATTAGGCCTCTCTTGCTCAACAACATTAAGCCTTTCTCAGCCATATGTCCCAAATACATGTGCCACAATTTAGTAATGTCACCATCAGTAGAGACTACCGCAACACCTGTTACTATAGCTCCCTGCAAAACATACAAACTAACAGACCTGTAAGCTATCATCCAATACAAGAGCACCTTTATAAATTTTCAAAACTCTACCTTCAGCTGAGAACTTGCACTCTTGAGAATTGAGATTGCCCAAAGAGATGAGATTTTTCTTCAAATCAGGAACCTGTCTAACGTCAATGAGTGTTTTAATGATACCATCATACATCTTGATCTGGACTATACCTTTACCAACAACTTTACATGTAGTATTATTACCCATCAAAACAATTCCACCATCCAATAACTCATAAGTGGAAAAAGACTCCCTGTCGGGACTCACGTGGTAAGAATAACCCAAATCTAAAATTTACTCCTTATTAGACCTGACTTTATCTTCTGTGGCTACAAAGATAACTCCCTCATTCTTATCTGCCGCTACACTAGCTTCGACGGTGTTGCTATTATTTTGCTCAATTTTATTTTTCTCCTTATATTTTAATTTATAGCAGTCAGCCTTTATATGCCTCTTTTTCTTGCAATAATTACAAATTTTATTTGTATGTCTGGATTTTGACCTGTCTTTGGATCTATTTCTTTCAGAATCTCTATTTTCATATCTACCTTATACAAATAGTCCCTCTTCTTGACTTCCACTAGTCTCCTCAGTGATGTCCCTATCAATTTGCTCTTTTGACTTTAATGCATACTTAATACTATTATATGAGACTGACTCTTTCCCATAAATCATAGTATCACAAATAGATGTACCTTCTGTCATCCTCAACATGTACAACTTCAGTTTCAAATAAAGCTAATTTTCAACCATCTTCTTCATGTACATGGCTTTCAACTTGTCCCACATACCTTTAGCTATGCGTTCACCAGCAACTTCCTGCAAAATCTCATCAAAGAGATTCAATATGATGGTTGATCTAGTCTTTTTATCCAGATCTTTGAATTTATCTAACGCCATGTGTGCTGGCTTTTTCTCCACTCCATCAAGTGCAATCTCA
The DNA here is from genome assembly GCA_025594535.1 of Erythroxylum domingense. Taxonomy (NCBI): domain Eukaryota; kingdom Viridiplantae; phylum Streptophyta; class Magnoliopsida; order Malpighiales; family Erythroxylaceae; genus Erythroxylum; species Erythroxylum domingense. The sequence continues at coordinate 1,773,714 of JANQBM010000221.1, read as the reverse complement.
CAGCTATCTTGTATTAAAATGGCTTGCATCTTGAGCTGCCACATATCGACGTTAATATTCCGGTCAAACTTTTCAATAGAGGTCTTTGTTATCGTCATGATGGCTAAAAAATTGATATTCCCACTATTTTTTGACAAGTGGGCCCACAAATGAAACCGAGACAGCAGACCCCACAAAAGCACTTAACGTGGGCCCCACACATGAAACAAGACAACGGGACCCACAAAAGTACCAGATGCGAGCCCCACAACAAAACCAAAACGTGGGCCCCAAAGCAAAACTGAACTCCATTTACAAAATCGAGGTAGTGGGCCCCATAAGATAAAATCGAGACAATGGGCTCCGCAGGATAAACTGAGGTAGTGAGCCTTACTTGGACTCACAATAAAATCTAAATTACTTTCTGATGTGGAGGATCCACCTTAGTGGCAACCATAGAGCATACGGTAAGTTAGACCAATAAGGGAAGCTCTGATACCAGTTTGTTAAGGAAATTGCCCTTGGATCAGATGTCGGTTGAATTTAATAGCCTGAAAAATAATAACGAAAATAAAAATAGACAAAATAAAATGGGACAGAACACAAAGATTTAAGTGGTTCGGTCAATGTAACCTACGTCCACGGCCCGAGGGTAAGCAATTTTACTAATATATGGAGAATGTATACAAGTACAAAGGCCGGAACAAAAGGTTTTTAAAAACTCATCAAATATACAGAAAACAACTGAAGAAAGGATGAGAGTTATGCTATTTTTGGTGACTGAAGGAGAGGAAGGAATGGCGTGTTGGTGCCTCAAATGAGGCCTTCTATTTATAGCTGAAATCCCAAGCTCAATTCCTTCAATCTCTACACAACCTTCGTTTATGAAAATCTTATCAAAATCACGCTTGAAGACTTTGGCCTAACATAGCCAAAATATAATGTCTGCCTTGGCCACAATATTTGACTTGTGAGGAGGGCCAAAGCATGCCACAAATAGCCAACAAGTTTTTAACTTTAGTGGAGGGGCCAAGGTATGTAACAAGATCAATACCGTTTCTCCTTGCACAAGCACATCCGCAATTCACCTCTTTGGAAAGAGGTTTCTCATCAAGTTTCTAGACTGTGGTGCACTGTTATCCCTTCTTTTCACTAAAATCAACACAAGAATGTTATTGAGTGAAGATTCATATAGATAAGAGGAGAAGAAAATTTCACAAGAAGCTCACCTGAATTTAATCGACCCCTATGAAGTCTGATCTTAAAAAAATCGCGGTGTGGAAACCCAGAGAACTCTCTCTAGAATCAGAGGAAAATGTAAAGCCCTAATCGCTAAAAGAATCGTAAGAGGAAGTGAAGAAGTTACCTAAGATCGAAACCTCAAGGCGCAACGTCAAGAGAAGAAGGTCAAGGGGGAGATACATCAACAGTTACGGATCGAGACATCTCCCCCCCAAACTTGAGACATTTCTGAAAGAATCGAAATAGTAAAGCGTCGATATATCTCAAATCACTAAAAGAAATGATTATACTAAGCCTAAGAAAGATACATGTGTGTAGGTTTCCTTAGAGCTGAGTACAGAATAGAAGCACATGGGAAGACGCATCCATTGCTATAGCATCATCACCGACATCTCCCCCCAAAACTTAAGACATCTCTGAAAGAATCAAAATAGTAAGGCCTCGCTATACCTCAAATCACTAAAAGAAATGGCAATACTAAGCTTGAGAAAGATACCTATGTGCTGGTTTCCTTGGAGTTGAGTACAGAATGGAAGCATACGGGAAGACGCATCCATTACTATAGCATCATCACCAACATCTCCCCCACCCCCCCAAGGGTTCGTTATCAGTTTTTAAATTGCAGTGCGCTGTTATCCCTTCTTTTCATTGAAATTAACACAAGAATGTTATTGAGTGAAGATTTATATAGATAAGAGGAGAAGAAAATTTCATGAGAAGCTCACCTGAATTTAATCGACCCCTATGAAGTTTGATCTTTAAAAAATCGCGGTGTGGAATCCCAAGGAACTCTCTGTAGAATCAGAGGAAAATGTAAAGCTCTAATTGTTAAAGGAATTGTAAGAGGAAGTGAAGAAGTTACCTGAGATCGAAACCTCAAGGCGCACCGTCAAGAGAAGAAGATCAAGGGGGAGATACACCGACGGTTACGAATCGAGACATCTCCCCCTAAACTTGAGACATTTCTGAAAGAATCAAAATAGTAAGGCCTTGATATACCTCAAATCACTAAAAGAAATGACAATACTAAGCCTGAGAAAGATACCTGTGTGCAGGTTTCCTTAGAGCTGAGTACAGAATGGAAGCACATGGGGAGACACATCCATTGTTATATTATCATCACCGACATCTCCCCCCAAACTTGAGACATATTTGCAAGAATCGAAATAGTAAGGCCTCGATATACCTCAAATCACTAAAAGAAATGGCGATACTAAGCCTGAGAAAGATACCTGTGTGCTAGTTTCCTTGGAGCTGAGTATAGAATGGAAGCACACGGGGAGACGCACGCATCCATTGCTATAGCATCATCTAAATTACTGCTTGGACTCACAATAAAATCTAAATTACTTTCTGATGTGGAGGATCCACCTTAGTGGCAACCATAAAGCATACGGTAAGTTAGACCAACAAGAGAAGCTCTGATACTAGTTTGTTAAGGAAATTGGCCTTGGATCGGATGTCGGTTGAATTTAATAGCCCGAAAATAATAACGAAAATAAAAATAGACAAAATAAAATGGGACAGAACACAAAGATTTACGTGGTTAGGTCAATGTAACCTACGTCCACGGCCCGAGGGTGAGCAATTTTACTAATATGTGGAGAATGTATACAAGTACAAAGGCCAGAACAAAAGGTTTTTTAAAACTCATCAAATATATAGAAAACAACTGAAGAAAGGATGAGAGTTATGCTATTTTTGGTGACTGAAGGAGAGGAAGGAATGACGTGTTGATGCCTTAAATGAGGCCTTTTATTTATAGCTGAAATCCCAAGCTCAATTCCTTCAATCTCTCTGTAACCTTCGTTCATGAAAATATTACCAAAATCACGCTTGAAGACTTTGGCCTAATATAGCCAAAATATAAGGTCTGCCTAGGCCACAATATTTGACTTGTGAGGGGGGCCAAGGCATGCCACAAACAACCAACACGTTTTAACTTTAGTGGAGGGGCCAAGGTATGTAACAAGATCAATAACGTTTCTCCCTGCACAAGCACATCCGCAATTCACCTCTTTATTATTCCAATATCGTCAGACGAAAAAAATTTAGAATGTTGTTGATTCACTTTGTTGGTCATACACTTTTGTAGATAAAGACAGGTTTTTTTATGGAAATTTATTTCTTAAAATTTGTACACACATTTAGTCTTAGCAACGGGTTGTGCTCTCGGGTTAGGACTTGAAAATTTGGATTTGGGCCTGAACTCCAATCGGGCCATTCATTCCAATCCTGAGCCCGAGTTCAAGTCCGAGTCCGAGTTTGATTAAACATATATTTTTAAAATTTTAAAATTTAGAAAGCGCACAACCTGATTCCCAATCTAGCCCAAAAACTCAAAATTTTCGGGAACTTTTGAAGCTTCAATTTTCAGGTACTCACTTGATGGAAAGGAAAGAGGTTTCTCATCAGGTTTTTAGACTGTGGTGCGCTGTTATCCCTTCTTTTCACTGAAATCAACACAAGAATGTTATTGAGTGAAGATTCATATAGATAAGAGGAGAAGAAAATTTCACGAGAAGCTCACCTGAATTTAATCGACCCTTATGAAGTATGATCTTAAAAAAATTGCGGTGTGGAAACCCAGGGAACTCTCTCTAGAATAAGAGGAAAATGTAAAGCCCTAATCGCTAAAAGAATCGTAAGAGGAAGTGAAGAAGTTACCTAAGATCGAAACCTCAA
>JANQBM010000221.1:1741067-1769708 GCA_025594535.1 Erythroxylum domingense | reverse complement strand
TTCAGTATGATTAATTGTCAAATTATGCATAGTTTAGTTATTACTCACTAAACTATATGCTTAGCACGGTGGATTTGTCCCGTGTAGGTTCTGAGCGACGTTTATAAAGGCTGGGACAAGACAACCGCAATGGCCAATGAAGTCTGAGTGTTGTTTTGAAAATAATGTAAAATATTTGGTTTGACTCTTGAGCTTGTATCTTATATGTATATGCGAATTTGTTTGTAAGTTGTAACAACAATACTTCATTTTGGTTTAGATGTTTCAGTGAGTTTGTGTTACGTACTATGTAATTTAATGTGTGGTTGTCTGAATTGTTTACTGGAAGTTTTTATATGTTTTGATTTGTTTGTTTTATTTTGTGTGGCATTCATATATCCTTCCAGGGGTTATGTGGGTGATACATTGGCAACGGGTTGTGTTGGGCTTGGGTTAGGACTCGAAAATTTGGATTTGGGCCTAAATTCCAATCAGGCTATTTGTTCCAATCCCGAGCCTAAGTTCAAGTTCGAGTCCGAGTCCGAGTCCGATAAAACATATATTTTTAAAATTTTAAAATTTAGAAACCGCATAACCTAATCCCCAGTTTAACCCAAAATTTTGAAAAGGAAAAAAGTCCGAGTGTGACTAGAAGTCTAGTGGTCCTTACAAAGATCAGCCTTGTTTGGCAAATAGCGAATTACGTTAGCTGTTAGCTGATTCTATCAGCAGTTAGCTAATAGTTGATTATAATATTTTCATAATAGCCAGATTTTCTGATTTTTCTTTTAGAAACTGTTGCAGGATTACCACCGTTACCATTTTCCAGTTTCAGGAACCAAAGACAAATTTATACATATACCTGGAAGCTTATATACGGTAATGTGGACTAATTGCAACTTAAGCAACATAAATACTGGTTAATTGTTTCTAATCTGCACAATTTTTTATTTGGTCGTCCCCTGATGTGTACTGATTCATACTTGTTTTATTTTCTTATTATTTAATTTTGAATTGGTGATTTGTTAAATAATTTGTTTAAAATACAAGACTTATAAATTATTACCGCGCAGTGCTGAATGTTGAAATGATTGTTAAGAGTGAAGTGGATTGAAAAGAAACATAATGATCTTATGTTGTATTGTCCATGGTACAATGCTTCTTCTCCATTGTTAATAAGTAATTATATTATAAAAAAATAAATATTCGAACTATGCGAGACTTCTTAACTCAGCTCTTAGACTTCTTAACTCAGCTCTTACGTAGACTCCGATGCCGTCGTATTCAAACTAATTGAGTTTCACAGGCTAATGTTACAAACAATGTGAAATCCTAAGGTTACCTGATGAGAGGACGCACATGCTAAAGCCCTTTCTCCTCTCGGATAAGCTTCTTGCCTCAATCTGCTCCTTCGACCTGTTTTCTCCAATCTATTGCATAAACAAAGGCAGAAAATATGAATCGGTAATAGAAAAAGAATTTACACTCCTACAGTGGGAACCAATATTCAAATTCATCCTCTTCTTTTTGGACATAAGTGGAGTAACCCCACACTTTTCGATTCCGCTGCTAAACTTTAAAAAAGCTACGTCCTCTTCCCACTCACGTTGTCTACATACCCACTCATGAACACTATTATATGCTCTTTACCTTTCAGGAAGGTTCGTGGAAGCTTCACAGTCAACCAAAAAATGCTTTACTAAGACCGCTTCAACTCAATGGATTGCCTTCAATAATGCATATAAGCTTACGAATGGCCATTTTCTATTAGTAGATAGCTTCCAACCCTGTTCCTTCAACAATAATGGCTTCTTCTTCTTCTTTGGCCTCTCACCCATCGAACTACGATGTCTTCTTGAACTTCAGGGGTGACGACACTCGTCGCAATTTCACCAGCCATCTCTACGCTGCTTTGCTCCAACAGGGTCTCCAAACCTTCTTTGACGACGATGATCTGCAAAAAGGAGATGAAATTGGTTGGTCACTTCTCCAAGCAATCCAAAATTCCACTGTTGCTGTCCTTGTTTTCTCAAAGGACTATGCGTCTTCCAGTTGGTGTCTTGATGAGCTTGCAGAGATCATCACGTGTCACCGTTCTCGTGGACAGATTGTGATACCTGTCTTTTACGAGGTAAATCCATCCCATTTAAGAAAAATATCACATGATGTTGCAGGAGCTTTTGTTAAACATGAGCAAAATCCTGAGAAGGCACATAAGATTTTAAGATGGAGGGATGCCTTGACCACAGCTGCCTCTCTATGTGGGTTTGATTCTAAGCACTTCAGGTATGTTTTAGGTTTTATGATCGATCAGAAGTAAAGGGTTCCTTTGCTTTTCATTTATCTAAATTGTGTTTCATAATTTACAGGAATGATTATACGCTCACTAACAAAATCGTTGAAGACATTTTAGAAAAATTAAACCGATCCATGGCATGTGATGATTTTAAGTACTTAGTTGGAATGGACTCGCGTGTTAAGGAAATAAAAGAAGTATTTACTATTGACCCATTGAAAATTCGTATTTTAGGAATTTGGGGGATGGGCGGTATTGGTAAAACTACTACGGCTGAAGTAATATATCTTGAGATGTCTCGTCAATTTCAAGATTGTTACTTTGTTCACAACGTCAGACAAAATTCAGAAATTGGTGGTATCGAGAAAGTACAGAAAAAACTCATTTCAAAAGTATTAGATAAAAAAGATTCAGTACAATGCATACCTATTGCTGGTTATGGATCATTTCTTAGAAGAAGACTTGGTCGTAAGAAGATATTAATTGTTCTTGATGATGTTAATGATCCAATGCAATTAGAGTCTTTGATTGGAAATCCATGTTGGTTCGGTTCAGGAAGCTTAGTTCTCATTACTAGTAGAGATAAGCAAGTATTTAGAGGGATGGCTGATTTTATATACGAAGTCAAACCATTAAATAATGATGAATCCCTCCAACTTTTTAGTAAGAGTGCCTTCAAGGAAAAATATCCCAGAGACGACTATGTGTCCTTGTCAAACTCAATTGTGGAATATGCACAAGGCAATCCTTTAGCTTTGAAGGTTTTAGGTTCTAGCCTAATCGGGAAAAAGCAAAATGAGTGGAGAAGTGCATTGAAGCAATTGTCAAAAGTTACAAATAAGAATATCCAAGATGTGCTACAAATTAGTTACAAAAGCTTAAACAGAGTAGAGAAGGATGTCTTTCTTGACATTGCATGCTTCTTCAAATCTTCTAGCATGGATGTTGTCAAGAAAGTACTTAAAAGTTGTGATATCGATGCAGATATTATAATTAGTGTTCTCGAAGACAGATGCCTTGTAGATACTTCCGAAGACAATATATTAAAAATGCATGATTTGCTGCAAAAAATGGGACAAGAAATCGTTCTTAAAAAAGCTGAATATCCCAATCTACGCAGCAGATTATGGGATGCTGATGATATTTATGAAGTATTTGTAAATAATAAGGTAAGGTATACAAAAATTATTTTCTATTATTAATAGTCTTTTATAATTTTTCAAAGAAATTATTTATTGCCATAACAACTTACGTATATATTTTGGGTGTCTTTTGTTAGGATGCAGAGGGTGTGAAAAGCATCATTTTAGATTTATCTAAAATAAGAGAGATGAATCTAAATCCACAAGTGTTCATGAAGATACCTAACCTTAAATTTCTCAGTTTCTATGGAGAAAGTAATTTACATCTCTCTCAAGGTCTTGATTATCTTCCTAATACATTAAGGTACTTTAGATGGAATAAGTACCCATTGGAATCTTTTCCACCTAATTTTCGACCAGAGAATCTTGTGGTGCTTAAATTATCCGACAGCAATATCAAACAGTTATGGAACGGAGCTGAGGTACGAAATTATATATTATTTAACAATTTAATTTACTATAATAAAAGTTAAATAATATTTGATTGGATTGATTACTCTTTTGTTATTTTTGTTAATCACAGAAAAATTCGGCAGTCTCTCAACATACATATGGAATTAGGAGTATAATTGTTAACAGTTTTTGGAGATTGGTCAGGTTGACGTCCCTAAGTTTAGTAAATAACCAAAGCATAACTCATCTTCCAAACAGTAGAAGTGTACTTCTAGAATCTCTTGAAGTTCTTGAACTTTCCGGTTGCTCGAATTTGAATACATTTCCAGAAATTTCAAGGAACATAAAGAAACTTGACTTAGATGGGACTGCTATAAAACATGTACCTTCCTCATCAGTTGAACTCCTAAGTAAATTAGAGTGCTTACGGATGAACTTTTGTAGAGAGCTTGAAAGCCTTCCAAGCAATTTTTTTAGCAAGTTGACATCTCTCAAAGAACTTTATCTGTATACATGCTCACGCTTTAAGGCGCTTCCTGAAATCTCGGAACCTATGGATAATCTGAATTATCTTAACTTGCATGGGACGGCTGTAGCGAAATTGCCAATTTCTTTAATCAATCTCAAAGGGCTCAAGCATATTGGGCTAAGTAATTGTAGGAAGCTTGCTTTTCCCGCAGAAAGTTTCGATAGTTTGAGTCTGTCCTTTTTAGAAGACCACGATAATTTGGATTTGTCGTTAGCAAAGAGGAACCGTTTGAGGGAATTACCTTGGGACTGGAGCTATGTGTCTGTTATAGAATCTCTAGATTTGAGTGGCAATGATTTTGAGAAAATCCCTACCATGGAGCACCTTCCACGATTGAACTGGCTTATTATAAACAACTGCGAAAGGCTTCTATCCTTACCACCTCTTCCAGAAAGTGTTAGCATGTTACACGCCCAAAATTGTAGATCGCTAAGAGAAATAAGTACCCTTGAACAACTGCCTCTTGACCCACAAGCACGTGTCTACCGCTTCTATTTAAGCAATTGCTTCATGTTGCATGAAGATAAATGCCAAGCAGCAGTAAATGTACTATTGAGGAATTATACAAGAACTCAAGTGAAGAAAGCACGGGTACGTAACTCTTTCTCTTTCTTTCTTTCTTTATTTGGGTTCGTATAATCACTAATTTGAATAGAAATTTCTGCTGTTTAGGCGTCTTTTGGAATGATCTATCCAGGCAGTAAAATACCAGAGTGGGTCAAGTATCAAAGCATGGGTGATTCCATTCGAATCCACCTTCCTTCTGATTGGTTTAATCATCTTTTTATGGGATTTGCTTTCTATCTGTGCCATGATATTATTAATGTGGAGTATGATGATAGACAAATTCGCAATCTTAGCTATGCTTGCTATTTTGGAGACAGTCACCATGTCTCCTCCTCTGAAGTAATTATATATGGTGTACCTGCCAGAGCATATAAAGAGCATATGTTAGTCTTCACCTGTGAAGAGCTTCGTACATGGATATGTAGACATGGTAACTTCAAAGAGGACGTAGCCTTTTTTCAGTTCAGCATGTATGGCAATATAATAAAAAAGTGTGGGATCATTCCACTGTACACCGGAAGATCAGATCAGGAAGAATTTTGTCACTAAGATGTATGTATTTTCTTTCTAACATTCTTTTTATGTCATTATTTCTAACTTATGTCATTCTCATACCTCTTAATCATTTGTTTATGTTTTTGACAACTATGAAAAAACTTTGCTCAATTTAACTTTCTAGTTTTCACATTTTGCATCTATTTTCTTAAAAAGGCTCAAAAATAAAATCACAAGACAGTCCTAAACAAGCATATCAGCTTTAAGCAGCTATAACATTTGATTCAGATAAAGAGTTACGATACATATTGTTTAACAATAGGAGCTCTTTCTGAGCCTGACGACATGTGAAACTATGATTTAATCTTTTTCAAGTAGAAGCCTTTGTTTTCCTTTATCATGTTATCTTGTTGTGATTTAGTATAATAATAATAATTGCTTTGCCTTACATATTAACGATGTAAGATCTTCAAGATGGATGGTGCACATGAAGACAAGAGAGATTACTTATGTGATGTGAAGAAAATCAAACAAATCATTTGGGTTTCCTGCAAATTTTTCTTGGAAGTATCTTCTCCAACTTTTATCTCTAAAATAGCAAAATGTTGATTTGATCAAACTGAGACGATCCAGGTGAGTTCTTATTACCATTGCTTAAATGCAACGGATGAAAGAAGTACTAGTCCTTATTGCCTATATTTATTTAATAGCAATTTTAGTGATAGTATTTTAATTAATTTAATGTTATTTAAATGTTAGATTTATAATTATTAAATCTTTTAATTATATTTAAAATTTACGAATTACTCCACACTAGATTTTTATTAACATCTTTGACAAAAATCTATAGGAATGTTAAGGTAGACATGCACATTCTTTTAATTGTATTTCTTATATATACAATTTTGATGCCACATAGATGTTTGTTATATATAATTTTAATACCTAAATAATTAAAATCAGAACATTTAATTGAAAACTAAAAATTTTTAAAGTTAAATTTTTTTGTAAATAAGTACTTTTTTAGATATCAATTCTACTTATGGAAATATTTTAAACTGTTATCAAAGAGAAAAATAAATTAATTAATAACAAATATATTGAGTTCTCTCCAGTGCCACGGCTCCTTACTGCATATTAGCATCATCTATCAGGTCATCAGACTCAGATTAGTGAGAAACATTCGGCGAAACTAGTTCTTGTATATATTGTATTTGCAAGGGATTAAGAAACTATGAACACATATCACACTATATCATCTCCATTTGGTGCTCAAGTGTTGTTTTTATTATAGGAAGCATCAATATTTTCAAAAGCTCCAAGAATCAATCTATGCTTACCAGGTCAAAATTCAAAAATATGAAGTAGCATGATATTATTAAAATTATTTGCATTATGGCGTGGACACATATGAAGTTGGATATGTTACAGAAGTTTATAATAATCAAACAAATCATATTGAGAACGATGCTGTTATTGCACATGCTTTCCAGGAAGAACTTGGTTGCTTCCGGGTTCCATGATCCTGCTCAAGATTTGGTTCATAACCAGCAAAGGCTTGGTCCTTCTGGTAGAAAATGCCATGATTCTGGTAATGTTTTGAGCTTGATTCATTGCCTATAGTGGGCTACGTCTCCGGTTGGTGGAAAATTTATAATCATATATAGTCCTTGTCCTCAAATTTTCGTAAGTTAGGGACCAAGTTGGAAGTTCTCTTCTTCAATTTTCTTTACATCACCTGTTTAGCTGCAAAGAGACTAAAATTGTCATAATATCCAGATTTTCTGGTTAATTCTTTTTAAACTGTTGCAGGATTACCGCCGTTACCATTCTCCTGTTTCAGGAATCATAGACCAATTTATACATGCACCTGGAAGCTTGTATACGGTAATCTGGACTAATTGCAGCTGAAGCAACATTAACATCAGTTAATTGTTTCTAATCTGCTCAATTTGTTATTTGGTTGTCCCTTGATGTGTGCTGATTCATACTTGCAGGTTAATCCTATTGCTGTCAATTGTACGTATTGTAATGTCTTCACAGAGAGTAAGCGAGTTGTATCAATTATTTCTATCCAAGACTTTGGAAAGGTTCATCACTGAAACAAAATGTTATAACCTTTGTTTTTGTTCGTCTTCGTCTTTTGGACATTAACAAGTCCTTTTTGAGAACAAATTGTTACTGCGATAGCTTCACAGGGGCATTAACAAGTCCTTTTGGATAACAAATTATAACTGCAATAGCTTCACAGGGACATTAACAAGTCCTTTTTCAGAACAAATTATAACTGCAATAGCTGTGAATATACTGATGCATTTCATTTTTGTAGCTCATACCTGTTTTCTTCCCTACCATAGCACAAATTTTGTATTGCTTATTATTTGACACTTGATAAACTTCGGGCTTGCTTGGTCGAATAGAATGAAATGAAACGTAACATACTTCTTTCATTTAGTTGAAGGTTTCGTAAAGCGGAAGGTTTCATATTATGTTTCATTTCATCTTAAACAGTGAAAATAAGAAACTTTCGATTGGAAGAATTTAAGATAGAACGTAAACTAATAAATACATACTACTAAATATACTCTAAAAAAATTTTCTTAATACCAATTATTTCTTCTAACCTAACTCCCTTCTATATAATTAATAATATTTGTATATTATTTATTTTCACTCTAATAGTAATATTTTTATATTATTAATAAAAAATTGTATATAATTAATAATAAATAAAAATTTTTAATAAAATTTTATTAATAAAAATAGAAAATAAATAAAAATTATTATTTAATTGTTTATAAATTATATATAATTTATTATTAATTATATAAAAATATTATTATTAATTATTTAATAAATTTTATTATATTATATGTGGTTTATATTTAAAAATTTATATTTATATTTTAATTAATTTGGTGGGAGCACGGTCATTTGCGTTTTTCAAAAGGTTGGTTCTGCACACTATACACGGACGCTATTCAAATTTGACGAGGACCTGCTAGAAAACTGTGCCAGATCACTTGAGTTGAGACCTTAGTATCTGTTGGAATGCGATTGGGGATGGCCACCAAGAAAAGTAGCCGAAGTTGATTTACTGGACCTCGAACGGTGCTTGAAGCTTAAAATATAGCGATTAGGTATGTAAGCCTATACAGTTTGTAGTTTAAAGATGGTGATTACGTTGTGTTTAGGCGTTTCATGCCAAAACCTCAACTAAATTAATGTCTTTTTTTTTTTTTCTGTTTTGAAACCCTTTGGAGTAAGGAGGATAAGATCTTTTATTTCAGTTAACTAATTCTTACCTTATTTTATTAAATTTATTAACATGTTAGAACATTCTCACATAAATAAGTTACTTCAATCTGTTACAATAATCAAAGTAATAAGAATTAGAATTAACAATTCTTCCTATTTTTCCTCTAATAACTGCCAACTAATTAGTTACATTATTTGCTATTGACTTAGTCTTCTTGCGAAAGTATATCTTTAGTGGTCTCTCAAAGGCATACATCCGTCTTTCATGAGATCTCTTCTTTTGAAATCTTGAACTTGACTTAAAAAGTCTGATTGATATGAGCATTTTTCAATGCTACACTAAATCCTAAATATAAGTTTTTGGTAATTGAGATTACCCTGAATAATGCCTAGAGTAGCATCGTGTCTGGAATTAATTCTATCATCCATAACTGCTAAAGTTACTGGACTATCTATTACTTTGAGCATGATCTCAATACATCCAATATGGAGGTATCCTATTTTTGCTCTGACTTGGGGTTTCATTTTTCTTAAATGATTATTAACATCCTGCTGAGAAATCAAAGGAATGTTAACAATATTGCTAGTATTTTGAATGTAAACGTGCTCCTCTCTATTTGTTACACAATAATAGAGATTAGCTTCCCGAATTCCTCGACTTCTTATTATTTGGTTTAGGTTAAGAATGTAACGAACCTCTATGTCCTTGGTCCAGTTTTCTCCTTCCTTTAGTATAGGCATGTCCTGTCTCAAATCTGTTATGTATAATATTAAACTGTTTAAAGAGTTTTCTTTTTTATGACACCCTACGTCGACCTGAATACAACCGGCTACCTCCCAATCTCGCAGCGGGGATTACGAGCGACTATAGCCTATCTTTTAATAGCTCCCGAAGGCCGTATCCTTCATACTCAAGATTGAGCCGCTTCAGGTCTACCAAGCTAGCACATCTATCCTTCGTTTCCTACTGGTAGTGTAAAGGGTTTTTTTCCTGGTAGTGTAAAGGGTTTGAAGATAGAAAGAAGATAAATAAGAATAGTATTAGAAGAAAAGACTTTATTTAGGAATATTAAACATTACAACTTGAGAGTTGGGCCAGAGCCCAGAGGCCTAACCTCGAAAAGAAGAAAACGATGTTTCTCACTCTACCCTTGCATACTGTTTCGCACTCTAGGCAGGTTTAGGAGAACTACCGATGCCTTCTTCTACTCCTACGCTCTTTATAGGTTACATGGTTGCTATGGGCGTCAGCCCTTACAACATAGTCCACTTAAGACTATTATTACATCTTCCATGTCGTCGTAGGCACTATTGACGGTAGTGGATGGTCCTGAAATATTTGTAGGGTCCATCGCTGCTTCTTTGCACCGTGGGCACTCATTTTCTGAATGTCCCATTAATCTGCAAGCTTGCTTTTTACACTCTTCAGATCCTTCAATCTGCAAAGTGTAAAATTTGTGTCTGAGAGCTGTCAGACTCTTCATGGCCATCTGTGTGGTTGATCTTCCACTGCTAAACAAGTGGATTCCATCTGGGCTCCCGTGAGTCCATGTCTTTCCTCCTTCAAGGAGTCTACATACTGCTAGGTACAGGACTTTGATTCCAATGGCTCTTCTGTAAGCTACTGCTTTTTCATTAAAGGGCTTCAACCTTTTTTCTTTTGTGTCTACAATCACATGATTCACATCTCTGTTTTGACTGACTATGCCTATTTGAGCTATATGTTCCGAAGAAATCCACTTATTTTGGATCCAGTCTGGTCCAGCACTGTATATTTTGAGAAATAATAAAGTATCCGTCTTACAAAGAGGATGACTGAGTCTAAGCATTGACATTTGGGCTTTAAGCTTGGGAAAAGCCTCTAACTCCTTGCAATTTTTGCTTAAATATATGGTATTAACCATTCCAATGTCCATTAATTCTTTAATTATCTGTGGGTTTGCACCCTGAAGAATATTTACTCTAGGGTAAATACCCGAGTAATCAATTATGAAGTCGGTTTTGGGTAAACCCAGAACTATATCCATCATGGACTGATATGAGATCAAGAAATGTGTGTTCTCTAACACTTGCTGTGGATGGAAGGCAAATTCAACCTTCTTCCTTTTATGTTTGACCTGAGGTCGCAGATCTATGCTCTCAGAAGAGCTTGCTTTAAATGTCCAATTCGGACATTTGGTTTTCAACATCACTAGTTTCAGAAATTACCTCAGTGATGTCGTCGATTTCGTCACTCCATTCTTGGCATCGTTGACGTTTAGATCTAACCTCCTCAATGGCTTCTCGTGTTCGTTTCATGACGATTTCTTGATCCTGCAAAAGCTGCAATAACCTATTTTCTGCCTCTTTTAAACTCTCGAAGAGTTCTTGGCAGCGGTTAGCTGACTGTTGGGCCATATCACTATCACCCATTGAATTCGCGGCTTAATAAGTCCGCTAAACAATTTTCCTTACCTGGAATTACCTCGATATCGAATGAGTATTCGCTGAGGATTGTCTGCCACCTGTGTAATCGCTTATATTCAGGGTAAGTGAAAGATTGTTCTTCAAGAAGGCTCTGACTTGTGTACTGTCCGTGCGAGCAACAGACTTTTTAGGTAGTAAGAAAATTCTGAATTTCTGTATACCTCGATTTGGTGGAAGCAGTTATAAATACCCAGATTCGGCATCTTTCAATGTTCCACTCACTAGTCTTTTCACTTTGAATACGGCCCCCCACTTGCTTCTGAAGCGTCGCTTTCAATGATCAAATCATCATCTTCTTGGGGAAGAATCAACTTTTACAGATGTCTTTAATTGTGGCCACTCCTTTTTCATGGTCATTATTCCACTGAACTTTGCTAATTCTTCCGTAGCAATCATTGAAAAGGACTTCTTACCATAAAGGCTGAGCTTGAATGACTTTTATTGGGTCTTATAAGCTTAAGATCCTGATATTCATGTAGTTGAGTCTTACTCTTCTTGATCCATTGGGCTATACCGCATGAGTTTAACCCGTATCACCTTCTGCTTGTCTCCAAGCTGGATATCTGCAATATATTTAATCCTATCCCAAAAAGCTGTCGGATTTAAATAATAACCTTGTCTAAAGATGCTTAAGACATTTACTGTAGTCCACTGTATGAACACTAAAAACTGGATGTTATTGAAAGGGAAAAATTATATAGACGGGATGTTATTGAAACAGAGAGTATAAGAAGAAATGGCACATGTGATTTGAAGTGTGGATTGAAAAGGAATATAACAATTTGATGGTGCTTGAATTCTCGACGGTACAATGCTTCCACACATATGTTACTAATTAACTATATTTTAAATTTTTAGATTTTATTAACAACTACTTATCATTTTTAAGAATTAATTTAATTTATTAAATATTTACTAAAATTTATAAATTGAGTTTATATATAGATAAAACATAATGTTTTATATTTTGAGTAATATTACAAAATTAAAATTCTTTAATTTAACCTCTATGTATATTGCTTTTTGGACAATCACAATAAAAGAACCTTCAAATAAAAATGTAGTACAGACCGAGCAAAAGTTAGCCCATTTAAAACCTTATCAAACCTGAGTTAAAATCCAACTCCAACACAAGTACGTAAATTAAATTTTACCTTCCTAGCGATCTCATTTAAATTATAATTTTTAATATCATTTTGAAATTAAAATCACGGCAATGTTGTAAAGAGAGTTCGAAATGCCATTCGAGTCAACCCCAAAACTTATCCTACAACCGTTAATTTTGATCCGTATCAAATCACATGTTCAACTCATAAAAATAACCACTTTGTAAAATATATAAAAAAAAAAGTTGCATATAATTAATAACCCTTCCTTGATCCTCGCAAAGTGAAAAGCCTTGTATACTAAAATTTAACCCAAAAAAACCGAAATTAATTTACTAAGCCTAGTACAAATTTATGTAAAACGGATGTTTATCACACTGCAACATGCTCTGTTCTGTTATGCTTCCAGTAACAAAAAGGTAAGGGAAGAAAAAGAGAGCAATGTGTACAAAATTTACAACACTTTCTCTGGCCTGTTCGTTCAAACACCTCAACTGGGAAAATCAATCAGCCAGCCCCTTGTATTTCAATGTATGTGCCAGTTTCCTCATTGAATGAGTACCTAAAATTGTCAAGAAATGGAATGCAAATAAATTGGTCAACCTCTGCAACAAAATTCTGCTCCAGATAAAACTAATACATAGCTGCATTAAAAATGTGGAATGCAATAATATAAACAAAATATGCATGTAGAATTGGTGTGAACCAAGACCTTTCAAGATTCACAAGCTGTCCAACAAAATCAACACGGAAGATTATAACTAGTAGACCTATCAGGCATGTGCAAGCCGCAGATGAGGCAGAATTAAGGCGAGAGTTAGTGGGAGATGGAGGAGGTTCGCTCAAGATGGAATCCGTAACAAATACTCCGACCAACTGATATCAATTTTATTATAACAAATGGTTGTATCCAACTGCTTTCACTAGCAGAATTGGAAACATCAAGGAGAGATATTTCTGATTCACTGTCCCTAAACATCTTTAAACTCTTAAACTAACCGAATTGTGAGACTTGTAGCTTCTCCCAACTCAGAAATTTAATTTGAAACCCATCAGGACAAGTTATACACATTGATAAAACATAGTACAAAGAACATAACTATTGAGCTCCTTACCATTGCCCTGATGCTGCATGGCAATACAGTCCTGTTGATGGATCATAATAGTAGCCCAAGCTGCTGCTGTAATAGTACCTGAATATATTGAAAAAGTTAAAATACATTAGGAAAGAACAATAATTTAAAGAAAACGGGTAATCATGATGACAACAATGATCGTGATCCGTAATGTTAAAATAAGTGATATGCTTGGTGACTATTAATGATCCACAATTTGTTAACCCTAATCACAAATTCGGACCAAGGTAATATCAGCTTGAGTATGGTAACCAGCCCAACAAAGAAATGCTTATTTGGGAATTCACACAAAGTCGTATAGCCATCAAAGAAGCCAAATTTTCAAGGAAGTATCATAACTTGAATATATGGCTGTAAAATATTAGTTCAACAAAACAAATTATCCTGTAACAAAATCATGCATAATGTTATAAATCACAAATGGCACTAAGTCCCTGTTTTCATAAACTTAAGAAAGAACCAAGAGACAACCTAACTATGTATGTTGTGCTTTATTTTCAATAAAAGGTTTGGCAGAAGATAATAGAATTGCTTAGAAAAAATCATGATGAGTGTTCACTAGAAACCAGCTAAAGAATACTGCAGAGTATCATCTTGTTTTACTACAGAAGATAACAGTATTGCTTAGAAAAAATCATGCTGAGTGTTCACTAGAAACCAGCTAAAGAATACTGCAGAGTATCATCTTGTTTTACTCATAACATTCAAACAGGTATAAGGTTATCCACAAAACTTTAATTGATAGTCAAAGAGAGTACCCAGAATTCTCATCATATACGAAACTATCCTGGGAAGATGTACCTACATATAAGTAAAAGAAAATATATAAGCAAGAAAATCCGAAGCATTTGCATCTGACTAAACATTTTCTAAATAAACATTCCGCAGATGAAATTCCTAACATATCCCTAAGAAAATCAGAGATACTTACTCTCAGAAACAGAGGTTACACCATTTGACAAAGTCTGACCGGTCACATTAGAATTATTACCGGCAACCAAATTATTACTCTCAGTGGATAGCTTAGAAGCAGGATTATCATCATCCTCGGCAAACATGTCATATAAATCAGCAGCACCACTCAAGCTTTCTGCAGCAGCAACACTTGGGCCGGAAGTCTCTACAACAGAGGTAGAGACTATTGAAGATGATGCTCCAGTTTCTGTTCCTGAATCTCCATCAGTAGTAACTGCAGATGCTCCTTTGCCTCTAGCTAGAGCTAACCTTTCATATCCTTCTGTAGAGATTTTAAAAAAAGTTCATTATTAGAGCAATAGCTAAGAAAACCCCACAAAAATGTAACTGAGGAAGAATTGAAATTTCGTTTCAAGAAGGTATTAACAGTAACAATAATCGTATTGATTATAACATTATACAGATTATGTACAAGCAAATCAATTCAATATTGAATTAGTAATTCCTGGTCCAATTGCCCAAAGCCCACAAAAATTAGATGTCTGACATTGTAATTGAGAAATGAATGATCCATAGTCCAAATACTAGGGTTGTGCCAGGCACATGACCAAGTGCAATAAAACAAATGCAGCAAGTGCAGGAGCTACAATTATTTCAGAAGAAATTACAATGCTGAGAAAGATCCCATATTGGTTAGACAGGTCCGCTATGAATGAACAAACTATGTTCCTGTAAATAAAGGATCACAATAGGAATGTAACACATACGGGATGCAATCAAGAACATTAGATAATGACAAGGTATAAGTCCCAGAGATAGTTCCATTCACTGGAACAAGAACAACAGAAGCAGTAAAATACCATAAGGGGCCTTAGTTTTTGGGCCCCCACACTGCAGTATCTGCAGATGTATAAATGTACAAAAGTTTCATACACTTGAACCCATAACCTCTAGTCAAAAATGGGGGGAATACCTTGGAATCATACTAATGTCCCCTCTAGCAGAAAACTAGATGAAGTAGAAAAGTTATGACACATCATACGAACCTGCCTCACGCTGAAAGACCTCTTTCTTTTCATGATAAACATCTACAAGGTAAATATGAAACTGATGAGTACTTTTTTTTTTTTTGAAGGAAAACTGATGAGTACTAATTCATGACGAAACAAAAAAAAAGTGGTGTAGTTGGAGAAAAGAGACACCTGTGATAAAGAATATGAAGATAAATAATGGAAAATTCGAGCTTGAATAAGTATACAAGGACAAATTGCTAAAGCTTGTCATTCAGTGGAAGAGTAAACCAAAGAACAAACTTAACTGTATTCACCATGATCCAACAACTTGTTGGCATCTTCAGTTAGTTGATCAAATACAAGCTGTGTCTCAGCTGACATTTTCTCCTTTTTATTGTTTGTGCCTCCCTTTAACCTTCTTAATGCTTGTAAAACCTTTAAGGAAAAAAAGAAGAAAATCCACCATTAGCAAAATAAATTTCTGCATGCACACGAACCAAAAACATGGAGCAGTCATGCGCTTGCCACAGGTCATATCATTTGCATTGTTTTCTTGATATGATACAGCTACAATGAAGCCAACAAATTAATTGAGCATTCTTCTAAATCCTTCCATTATCCTTGCGATGACTTTAACACTCTAGGGTCTAAGGAGGAGATACGTGACATTTCACATAAGAGGTGGGTATCAAATCTTACGTCTGAAAAGATAGGGCAACTGAAAACCTTTATAAGCCTATAAAAAAAATTATTAATCGACTCTTAAACCCTAATTAAAGTTTTCGTTAACTCACTTTTTAATTGGGTTAATACCAATGTTACGAATATCGTACCGAACCTGGTACTGAATTGGATTCTAGTACGGTACTGTACCGGTCCGGTCAATACCCGGTATCATTTCGGGCAATTTTCAAAATTTATAAAATAGTCCCTAAATTTTTTTTTAAATTGCAAAAAAATCCTTCAATATTGTACTGTATAATTTAAACCAACCTTCTCTTAAAAAATCATAATAATAGAAATTTAAAATAACAAAAATCTATTTATTTTTCTTAATATTATTTTCACATATGCCACATATAAATAATAGCCACAATTAATATAAAAACATTATTTTATCATCATCGAAATATAAAATTAAAAACAATACAAAGTATTTATAATATTACAATTTTATCATATAATAAATAATAATTACATCAAAATATCAAATAAAAAGAATAATTATTATCAATAATAAAATATAATTTCTATCTTAATATTTAATTTTCAATAATCAAAATTATATATTTTTATCTTAATATGTAATTGTTATTAATAAAAAAATATTGTTATATTTATATTAACAATTTTAAAAAGAAATACAAAAATTTGAGGCCTCTTTATTTTTATTTTAAGATATTTTTAATTATTCTTTGTAGAAAAAATATAACTATCATTTATTATACGAATTCAAATATTATATTAATAATAATAAAAAGAGATGATGATGGTGAAGAAGAGAGAGAGTGAGAGGGGAAAAAAAAAAGAGTGGACGAAAATGGAAGCAGAGTCGGGTTGGGGGGTGGTTTTTAAAAAATTTTCATTTTTTTTTGCAGAAATGTCGCTAGTTTTTTTAAAATTTCCAATACTGGCCAATATATGGCCGGTATTTCAAACACCGACCATATCGGCCGGTACCAGGCGAAATAGGCCATTACAGGCCGGTATTTGGACCCGGTACTAAAACATCCCATTTTGTACCGTTTTTCGGTCAGTATGGTATGAGATTTATTACACTGGTTGTTACAAATAGTATTAGAGCAACCTTTTGTTATTATGATGTTGGCCTGTTGGGTCAGCATGATGAGGGCGAAGAGTGGCACCAATGACAAGACTGTAAACAGTGAACAACTCCAGAGAAGTTTCTACATAGGTTCCACATAAAAAAATGAAAGATTCTAGATTGTAAATTAGGCCTTGAAGAGGATATCAAGGATTCAAGAAGAGGAGATTTTGATATCTCACATGAGAGGGTGAGTGTCAAATTTCATATCGAAAATAGAAGTCCTTATAAACCTATGGCATTGTTGTTAGAGCATTCTGTCAAGATGTTACATGAGAGTCAGATCATCATAACCTTCTTTCCCACGAGTATCAAATCACATGAGTAACCTAAACCCTAAGCTGAAGTTCATCGTAGCAACTTTTCTTTTCCTTCACTTTTCTATGCACTTTTTCACTACTAAGAAACTCAAACTTATGAAAGTTAAAACGTTACAGATGGAAGCCCAGTAAGTTGGTCTATTATGGAAGGTTGCAACAATACCAATAAAATTTTTCGATTATAAAGCATGCAACCACTCTGAAATCAAATCAAAATGGAAAGATAATCAGATCAATACCGTTTCTCCCTGCAAAAGCACATCCGCAATTCGCCTCTTCATTGTTCCAATATCGTCAGAAGAAAGTTCAAGGCCTTCATCATCTTCATTGGTTGCTGCTTCAAAGCTTTTATCAGCAAATCTTGGATCAACCTCGACACTATCTAACCATGGATCCTAGAAGAATAAGCTACTAGATAAATTGTCTTTGTCTATATTTTGACAAAACCGTGTGTTTAAATGCAGAAAGAGTTACCTTAGTTTCATTTTCCCTGACATACTCAACAAAATTACCCTCTGCATCAAAATAGCCTTCTTCCCTCTCTTTGTCAAGATTGAAAGGTTCTATCTGAATCCCATCTTCAACAAAATTCTCATTCTCCTGCCAAAAACGATTCCCATTTAGTAACTTGAGCTTGAAATTAGATTGAGCAAAGAAACTACAGAAATCTTGAAAGAAAAAAGAACCTGGTAATTAGTAACTTCAGCGGCAGACATATCATTGAGGTCATCACTAAAGAGTTGAGTAGTAAATTGGGTACGACGCTTGGCACGCTCAGTAGCAGCAAGCCGAGGATCTGATTTTGCGTCATCATTGGTGTCTGGAAGAAGAGTTGAGCTCGGTACTGGTACATCACTATTAGTTCCGGCCAATGTCTTCACCTTCTTCCCCTTCGGAAACCTAACTTTCCTCTGCCTGCAAATTCAATTGAAAATACTTGTAATTTCCAATAACCCAAAAATAAAATACATAAAGAAAATCCGAAAAGGATTATAGAATTTGCAATCGATACATGGCAGGTTTGCTTTTTTCAGAGTCGTAATCATCTTCCCCTTCAAATTCTTGAATGCGAGAGCGCTTTCGATTAGAGCGTGGTAACATCCCACTACCACTATTATTACTACCGCCTTCCATTTTTTTTAGGGTTTTTTGAGAAACAACTACTACTCCTTTTAAGCTCTCTCCGCTCCGGCGTTCTCCGGCACCTTCGCTTGAAAAACAAAGAAGCAACTAATCACGCTCCGTCTAAGGTTGGGAGGAGATCGCGACGGTGCACTGGTGAGACTACTCGTTTCGTTCAAAATGGCAACATACATGGACAAGTTCTGGTTATTCATTCAAACTCAAAACGCTGGGTTTTGGATTCTTTAATCGGACAACAAAACGCTGCGTTTTTTATTCAGTCAACAAAACGCTGCGTTTTGAATTCTTTGCAGTTAACAAAACGGTGCGTTTTGGATCCTTTACCAGTCAACAAAACGCTGCGTTGGATATTCCTTCACCTAACATATGGTTTAAAAGGGTTCCAGACTGTTCCGATCCGCGTTTCCCCTTCTCGCTCTCTCCGTTAACGACGACTCGACCTCCGATCAGAATCCCGTCACTGAATATCCAGGTTGGAGTAGATCGATTGATTTCTTCATTACTTATGATCTCGGAAGTTTTGTGGTTATTGCTATTGTGTATTGTTTAATTGGACTTTTTTTCTTTATGGCAGCTTACTCTTGGAAATCTATTCTTAGTTAACTGTTGTTTTTTTTTAATTTTTCAGGTGAAACGGCGATCTCTCGTCTTACATTTCCATGTAAGAGGACTTCTTGTTATTAGTGTAATAACTATGCATTTTGTTCTTAGTTTGTGATAGGGAAAGTAGTAGCCTGTTGTAGGAAAGAATAACTATTTTGAGAGTTTTTTTTCTTCTAATCCAATTTATTCATACATCTTTGACTAGTTGTTCTATAGAAATCCAATCCCTGTAAAATTAATGCTAACAATTGAACAATTATTGCAAAACATTGTTGATGTAGGAATACAGTGACGCAGCATTGTTGTATGCTTTCTTGTTGTCTAATTATTCTCAACTATATCAAGTATTTAAGAAGATTTTAATGTGGAAAATTTTCACAACGTGTTCTAGACTGATCTTACCTGCTCCTAAAAGCTTTCCCGTGAATTTACACCTACCCAATTTTGATGGTGGAGCTTTTAAATGTAATGCTTTGGTAATAGAATAGCTACTAGGTGTTAATGAAGCCGGCGTCCTGCCCTTTTAATGTTGCTGAATGTTGTAGCATTAATGTGATTGAGAAGTTACGGACAACAACAACAACAACGGCCTGGTAAAAAAATCCTGTTAAACGCAGGATCTGGGGAGGTCCAGCGTACGAAGCCTTATCCCTAACTAGTAGAGAAACTGTTTTCAAATGACCCACAAGAAGTGATTAAGAAGTTACAAATTAACTAAAATTTTGTTGCAACGTTGTATGCCTATTAAATGCATACTTTTATTGTGTGATTGTACTTGCTCCATTTCCTTCCTTTTCTTCTATTTTTCAATTCTTTGTCGTGTTCTGTGTTAATGTAGGCATACCATTGTAGCATCAATTTGATTAAGAAGTTATAGATTAATTAAAATTTTGTTGCCACATCGTATGCCTATTAAATTCATTCTTTTGTGTACTTGTTCCATTTCCTTCCTTTTTTTCCACTTTTCTATTCTTCGGCATGGCTGTTAATGTAGACATTCTTGATACTGAATTTAGGGCGGATGAGGAGCCTGTTGATCAGAAGAAATACTTGGAAGAGGGTTGCAAGCCTAAGTGTGTGAAACCATTGCTTGAATATCAGGTAGAGATTAAGAAACTGAACTACTTTATCCATAATTTAGGTACAACAGCGTTTTAATGTTTATGAACTTTGTTACTTCTTGGTATTTTGCACATGATATGTTGCAACACATAAATACTGGCGGAGTAGGTGAACTGACTGGTGCAGGAAATGATCTTTACATGGAAATGAAAGAACTTAGAGTAATTAATGAAGCAAAATATTGCAGAATCAAAAGTGTCTCTAGTTGACTAATAAGAACTAGTAATATATTTCATATGCATGTTTGCACTTTTCTATACTATCTGCGAACCATGTGATGTTTGTTATTCAGCTCTCTCAACCTCAACTTGACCCATACAATTTCTAAGGTTCTGTTAAGTGACAACCATCATGATATTCATGGACACCCTCAGCACTCTTTATGCTTGTACATTGCCTCTAGAGATCTTTGATACCTGCACTTGCTTTTAGGTTGTTTCCTAATATTTTCTTTCTTTTGGGGGGATACAGTAACGACATTCTATTTATGTTTTTCCATTAAATTAACTTGGTCCCCAGGCATGTGTGAAGAGGATCCAAGATGATGACACTGGTCATAAGCACTGCACCGGCCAATATTTTGATTACTGGTTTTGTATTGACAAATGTGTGAGTATTATTTTTTAAATTTTCAGTTGACACGCTCGCTTTTGCCTTATCATACTTAGATTTCCATATGTGATTGTAATATAGGTTGCACCAAAACTATTTCAGCAGCTGAAGTGACAGGAAGATACAATGATATGTTTTGCTATTTCCGGATTCAATAGTTGCCTCTAATCTTCCTGATTTTGTTCCAAATGAGTCAGCCCATGCGGTTCTATTCCAAAAAACATTACAATTTTTTTTACTATGTCAAGGTATGTTGAATAAATCAGAATTATGGGAACCGCTAACTGGAAGGATTTGAAGATCAGTAGGTGTTGACGAGAGCTTAGCAATGCTGTTGTTGGCCCTTCTTGTTTGGTTTTCTATATTTGTGGAGACTTTTAACATTTCAAAAATCATGTTTTGAAATTGAATGTGAATGTGGATAAATGGTCTCCAAAACACCGATTTGAATACAGTTGTGGATGGAGATAGACATGCAAATGCATAATTGTGTACTTTTATGGTTGATTTTCCTTTCGTTTACAAGTTCCAAAAATTGATATCATCAGGGATTATTGTGAATATCCTAGCCTTTTAGTAATCTATTAAATATATCATAATCTTTATTTCCTGATATTACATATTTAGACTCATAAAAATGTATATTAATGTATCCTACTGTAAAATTGTTAGTGATAAAATATAACATTGTACTTTGGCCGCATTTAGACTTGTTTTTTAATTCTTATAATTTTTTATACTTTCAAGCTTTGATATTTTTCTAAATTTTGTCAAAGGTATATTGGATTATTTCTAATATCCTTATAAAATATTTGTATTTTTTAGAAGGTGATCATTAAATTCTATCACAAATTAGGCTATATAAGTTTATATTTGTATAAGTTGTTATATTTAGTATTTTAAAATGAAAGATATATTTAATATTTTGTTCATTATCCAAATAATTTACAAAATATAGTATGACTTATTATGTGACTCATATTTCTAAATGTTCAATCAAAACATTTGGTTGTATGATTTAATGATAATATCCATATATAATTTGTAAATTTGAAGTTAAGAGAATTACTACTAATTTTTCTGAAACACTCTATTAATTAAAGGAAAGACTGTATTTTTAAACGTCATCAGAACTCGGATTATTTCTATTGTAAAGCACTCTCTATTAATTAGTGATAAAGCTGCGTATTTCTAAACGTCATGAGAACTCAGGCTGTTGCTGTTGTAAAATTACTTCCAAATCATGAGTTAAAATGTAGTTAATATTTAATTTCGCTTTTAGAAGAGATAAGAGGGAAATAAAGAAAAAGGAAATCTGCCATGCTCACATACGCTGCTTACTGTCCATACACCATATTGTGCATTACTACTTATTAGTTACACTAATTGGAACAATGCCATATAATACCAACAATTCTGGCCCTGGGCTGATGTTCAAGGTTCAGTACCTGATTTTCCCACGGCAGCATTTTTATGCCCATATGTGCAGGCATGAATAGTGTTTTCTTACAAAATTCTAGGGCTTATTTCAACAACCAAACCTAAAAACTAAGAAATTAAAGTACCAATAACATAATACACATTTGAACCCTACCAATCAAATCCAGAAGTTTTATGCACAATTTTTTCACATACTGAGAAATGAATTCTCAATTCCTGAAGCAGTTTCTAGCTTCATATTCCATCTATCGCCTTCTTCAGGTTCCCACTAAACAATGACATGAGACCACCACCATGGACCCTTCCTTCAGGAACCGTGTAATCAGAAGTCTTAAGTCCACCAATGTTAACGATACTAACACCACCCGTGCTGGGGAAATATCCATTTCTGGTTTCCTCTTTCTTATCAGCACCATATGAACTTGTACAGGATGAAGATTTCATAGATAGAGGAACAAGAACCTGTGGCGGTATGAGATGCTGTCTTTTTGCTGGCTTCGCGAGGGAGTCAATGCAGTCAGAGATTGTACTCACTCCTGATGAACAATTATTGTCAGTGCTGCTGACTGCTGCTGAAGAAGTAGACACAAGGCCGTGGAAGAGACCAGGACCGATGCCACCCTTGTTGAAGTCCTGTTCCCGGATGATGTTGGTATGAGCAGCACATAGACCACTCTTGCCCCTTGCAAATTTCTCACATTTACCTTCTCCCCAACAGCATCGCTTACCACCACCATGAGCTTTGCAGAAATCTGTACTACCCTGGGCACTCTTCTCACAGTTTTCATACTTGCATCGCTTCCCTCCACCATGTCTAACACAACAATCAGTACGGCCACGAGCACTCTTTGTGCAGCCTCGCACAATACACCTCTTTCCACCACCATGGGCGACACAAAAGTTTGTTCCTCCATGAACACTTTTGGGACAAATCCCGCCGCCATCATAAAGGCAGCGTTTTCCCCCACCATGTGCTTTGCATAATGGTGTACTGCCTTCGGCTCCCTTGGTGCATCCACCGAATATGCATCGTTTTCCCCCACCATGAGCCTTGCAGAACATCGTACTTCCCTGGGCACCTTTTGTACAACTTGGGTATTGACAACGACGCCCACCGCCGTGTGAAATGCATAAGCCGGCCTGCCCTTCAGCACTACGAGTGCAGCCCTCAATCTTGCACCTTTTCCCCCCACCATGCCTGATGCATAGTCCTGACTTCCCTCTTGCAGCCTTGGTACATCCTCCTGGAAATCCACATCTCCTGCCACCACCATGAGCTATGCAAAAGTCAGTCTTCCCTTCGGCACTCTTAGTGCAACCCAAGTGTTGACACCTCCTTCCCCCACCATGGGATTTACAATATGCAGTTCGACTCTCTGCACCTTTATTACAGCCTGGTTTTTGACATCTCTGCCCACCACCATGCCCAATACAAAGACCTGATGCCCCTCGAGCTCCCTTTGTACAACCAAAATATTTGCATTTCTTTGTATTGCCGGATCTATAATCTGAAGATGCAGTGGTTGTCGTTTGTTCAGAATTGGTTGCTATAGAGAAATCTGAGGTTGCAGATGGTTCATTGCATAGCTGCAGTTGATGGCAAGGTTTACTCCCAAAGTTAAGCACTTCTTTGGTAAGCATAGGCACATTTCCACTGCTCTCTTTTGGAGCCAAAAGAAGTGATGGCATGTAGCCACCTGATTGCTTGGCCGAGGTGGAACCCTCATCAACAACAGGAATGACGAGTCTGTTATTGTTGCCAGATACATGGTTCTGAGGAAGCACACTGATAGCACTCTCTGAAACTGAAAAATCAAACCCGTGAAAAATTTCCTCCACCCTTCCAGGAAGACCAAGTTTTAGGATAGAATCATCATCAGATGGCACACCTATAGGAGATAGCGCAGTAGTAACTCTTACTTTGGTCTTGTCCATCCCAACATTATCACCATCCCCAATCTGTGCAGTAGGAGCTGGACCCAGTCCAAGTACTAATCTGCAGCCATCATCTGGGCAATTGGAAAAACCAAACTTGGCGTTGTTTTTGGTGCTCACAAATCTGTTCAAGCTGCTCCCTCCTCCATAACCAAGGCAATCCAAGCGCAAAGCAGTATCACCAACATCATTTTTTGCAAGTTCAACCATCCCACAGAACTGCACACCGTCCTTGTTCATTTTCATCTCTAAATTTTCAGTGTAGAGCTAAAGAAGAGGAGACAACTAGTCCGCAGATTTCAGCACATGCCAATAGCTAGTCTACAAATCAAAGCAAAGAGTGGATCATCTATCTCCGCCGCTTACAAATCCCGATGTGTCCGATCTGTCCATCCTCACAAAAATGTCAGCAGAGAACCAAATGATCAGGAACCAGAGCCCTAAAAATACTTCACAACGTTTCTAGGATAAAAGCCCTTGATGAGAATAGTCAATATTGACCCAAATTGATCACTGGAGCGCCTGATGCTCCCTCTGCCAAAAATCTTCAACTTCATACACCTGAGAATGATACTAAAATTTTCAATTACTGTCGCACAAAATCTAAATAAAATTTCCAACAGCTAGGCATGAAGATTAGAATCAAGCATAATTTAAATCTACTTGGGAATTCACAACTGATTAACCAGAATGTTGAACTACCAAAATACTTCTTAAATTCATATATGGTTTCAGAATTGTGGAGCAGAAAGTAAACCAGAGCATAAAATCAGGAAAAGGATTAGTTTAAATTCTGGGGGTATAAACACAATATAACAGCACAAAGTTCAACTAAAACCCAAGTCAGAAAGGAAGTTAAGATAAAATCCTAAAAAAATGGCCAACCATTCATCGTCATGGCTTTTAGTATGAGTGGGATCAAACTTTAGTGCAGATCAGGTGAAACTGAGTTAAAGTACTTTGGTTTGACATTGATAGTTCAGAAAAACTTCATTTTGTAGAATACAGACTTATCTCGCTAGTTTAGAAATGTACACTAACCTCAGATACCATTATCACAAGCAAAGGGAAATAACCAATGAATCTCTTCAGATCAAATCTAGCCTATCAAAAAGGAAAAACGATGAAGACAAGTAAGCACAAGGTAGGCAACAAATTTGAAAGAGAAAGCAGTAACAACAAAAATAAAGGTAAGAACTTGCAACTAAAGAAAGTTAAAACACAAATGTGTTTAGAGCAAAAGTGATTCAACAAACTAAGAGTTAAGCCTTCGATTTCGGAACACTTTCACAGTTTCAATATTCAACTTTCAATTAGAAGGAATTCTAATTAACTAGCGGACAAGCATATTCATAAAAACATGAAGAAATTGAAGTCCTAGTCTAAGTAAGAGTCCCTGCAGCATAATTACTTTAAGCTTGTACAGAACAAACTGATCTGAATAAGGCAATAAGGGGCTATATTTAGAGTAAAGAAAGATCAGAGCAATAACAAATTCACATAAGAAGTAGATCTGAGATCAAATTTTCATACATCCCTATGAACTACAGCATCCAAACTAAGGTCGAAATTTGTATATTAGTGAAAGCACTAAGATTTGACATTCACGAGGTAATTACAGCTACCAAAAGGACTTTATGGTAAGAAAAACTAAGATTTTTGGTTGGTCTTCAGATATATTTCTTTTTTCTTATCAAATAAATCACCAAATACAAGTAAACACACAAAAGAACCACACACCTAAAAGAGAAAAGTTGGTAATATATCCAAGAACCAACTGCTACTCAAAAGAAAGCTACGGAAAGCACCGACCTTTAGGAATAAGGAATCGGCAGGTAAAATCAATGGAAGTAGTACAAACATGGGTTTTCACTTTTCAGAAACTTCTTACTCAAGATGAAAGAAACGATACTAATACAACAGTCAACGAACAAATCACAGAAACCCAATCCCAAACGGGGCTTTCACGATTTAGAATCCAAAACCCACGTTGAGTTAGTGGAGAAGAAGATTGAAAGACACATGGGTTCATCAAAATTACTCCAATGAAAATCTACAAGCTATATAAGAGGGAAAAAAGGGTTATGAAACTAAGAGTTACATGCTTTAATCAGAGGACAAGAGCCAAGCAGATATACCGTAAACAAGTAGTTTAGTCACAGAAGATCCTGAAAGAGCATGCGGATCTGGGAAGTGGCCGTGTACATCTTTGAAAGGAAGAAGAGACGAAATGGTGAGGTAATAACAATGAAGGACAAAGCAACAAGTGTGCTTAGGCGTCGTTATTTGCAACTCGAACAATAATAATTTATACGTGAAAGCATAAGTCTGTTTTTTACTTTTTCTAATGATCGTAGCCAATGGTATCGTTGCTTGTCTACAACTTGTCACTTGTGGCTTGTCACTTATGGTTGCCACTTGATGATGCTGTCCTAACCACTAGTTTTGGTCTAATCTTTAGGCTTGGTCCGATTTGGTTCGACCGGTTCAATTATATTAACGGGTCATAAATAACTTGACCGAGCTCTGAGTTGGAGTTAGATCTAAAAGTTCGACTTGAACATCAACCTGAAGAACTCAAACAACTTAAACTCATGGATGACAATGAATCGAATTGAGGTCGAGTCAGCCTGTTCACGAGTCTAACCCAACAATTTCTACTGAGGCTCAGGCTTTAGGTAATTGAGCCCGAGCCTAAGCCTGAGCTTGGCTCGACAATCTTTATTAGGGCCCAAGAATGAAAAAGTCAATTCTTAAACGGTCGAGCCTGAGCTCAACCTGATATTTTTAAAATTAAAAATAGAAAACAAAATTATTTTTGCAAAATGACATCATTTTTTTAAGTTACTAAGTAGATCGATTAGGGTCTAAGTCTAAATGTCATCCCTATTTAAACCTCTGTTCGAAACATTATTTAAAGTTTAAATCATTTTAATGTGACTAGAATGAGTTCGGATTAAATTCTAACTGAGTTCGAGTCGTTCGATTCATTATTTTTATTCTTTTATTTTTATAAATATTTTATCAACTTAGATAACAAATTTCAAAAGTTGTTAAATTGTAGAGTAATTTATTCAAAAATACATATTTTAAGCATATTTAAAGATTTGTCATATACATTGAAAAAACTATATATTCCTTAAATTTTTTATTACAATTCAAAGTTAAAATTTATTAAAAGATGTTTAAATTAAACTAAAAAAGAAAATAGTTATTAAATAATGTACAAAAATTATAAACATTAATTAAAATAAAAAGGGTGTAAAAGGATCTTTAAATTCGTATGTTACAATTAATTTTTAAATTTTTTATTTAATATTTAAATAAAATATGAGTGAAGGTTTATATTTTTATATGTTTATTATCAAATATTGCGAAATTCTTAAACCTACGGCCTTTAATATATTCTGTTTTTCTTTCAGTATTCATAAATATTGAATTTATAAATGAGCATAAATGATATATACAAAATACCAAAATAATTTAATTTGGAAAACCAATATATTGATTATATCTTTTCATAAATTATTTTTATTATTAAATATCTTTAAAAATGTCTATCTAAATTAAATACAATATGTAAAATAATACAAAGTGAATTTCAAAAAAAAAATAATACAAAGTGAAATTTAGAAATAAAATTAAAGCTCATTCAAATACAAAGTTAAACTTAAATATTAAATTGTATTAATAAATACTAATCAAAATTAGATAAATTAATTTTTGAACTATAGCATTAATTATACTATTCAATCAATTCTTATTTTTCGAAAGCCGAAAATTTTTATTATTTTTTTCATGTTTAACTTTTATAAATTATTTTAATTGAATATAATTAATTTTATATTCAAATAAAATTTTCAAATATTAATTGATATATTGAATTTGGATTTTATGAAATGAGATTGATAAAAAGTTTCAAGTTTCTTTAACCCAAATTTAATAAATAAAAATTTAATTTAGTTTAATTTAGACTCAAACTTAAATTTTCAAATTAAAATCAACCAACTTGGTGCAAATCCAAATTTTTATAAAATGATGAGAACTCATCCTTGAATATCAAGAATGGCAATGACTGCCCACACAGGTAGTTCAAGTGGTCCTCCGAGAGGTTGTCGAGTGCAAAGTCTCAGGTTCAAGTTTCGGCAGCGGCAGTGTGGGAGTTTCATACAATGTAGTCAATATTGCGAATACTGTACCGGACTCGATACTGAATTGAGTTAAGGAACGGTACTGTATCGGTACCGGTCAATACCGATTACCGTTTCAGGCAATTTTTTATATTTATGAAATAGTCCCTGAAATTTTTAAAATTTGCAAAATAGTCCACTGATATATTGTACAGT
>JANQBM010000221.1:1727400-1740967 GCA_025594535.1 Erythroxylum domingense | reverse complement strand
CGAGAGACGAAGAGAGAAGAGAAGCAAAGCAGAGAGACTGAGAGTGAGAGAGGCGACAGATCGGGGGGGGGGGGGGTTGGGTAGATGATTAGGTTTTTTTTTTTTGTTCCTCAAAATTTGAGGAATTGCAGTACCGGCCTTGGTATCGTCCGGTATCGTGGTACCGACCGGTACCGACCGATACTCAAGGCCGGTACCTGAAATATGGGTACCGTTCCAGTTTTTTGCCTGTACAACGCTGAATGTAGTAGCTCCTTGTGTGTATCGGAAACGGGGCTCCCTCTCTGAAAAACTGAGTGAGAATAAATCGTGATTTATCCCTCTACTACTCTATCGAACCAGGGTGTGGGGGCGCCTACGATGGACGATTCCACCTTTTGAGTGCAAGAATGGCAATGGACTGCATCAGGTTTATTATTGGCTTACCTTGGATCAACATGAAAATATGCAATTTAAAATTCAAATGTGCTATAACTCCAATAAACTGACCAAATTGATGTTATTTTTATCGGATAGTTGAGCTCTTCAGATCTTTTGAATTGAATTTTGAGTCGGTTCATCAAATTCGAATCCAATATGAAGTTTAACCAAGTCGAATTTATCCTATTAATTTTTATGCAAGTTAAACTAGATCATAAATAGAGATCAAATTTGGTCTTGGGCTTAGCGATCAAATTTGGTCTTGGGCTTAGCCTGAGGTTAACGAGTCATGCCTGAGTTGATCAGATCTTGGGCTTGCTTTTTTACAAAATTGAGCCTCAGATTTGCTTTTGATTGCCTAAGTCTGACTCGATACGAGACTCGACAATTATAAGAAAAATAACATTGTTATTTAAAATTAAAAATGTTGGGCCAAGCTGAGCCGGGCTTTGAGTTGCCTTAGCCACACTGAGCCAAGTCAGATTTCAGGCTACCTTGAGCCCTACGGGGCTATCGGGCGAGCCCATTCCAATTAGGTCGATTATCATCCCAGACAAACCCTATTGCCATCCCAAATCAACGTCATGAATGACATCTTATAAGAAACGAGACGAAACAAAAAAGAAAGCTCGTCCATTGTAATTGAGCTCATGAGCGTCTAACTGTAGTAATTCCGCGAATTATGGTAGTGGCCATTCAAACAACAGTCCTTTTCTTCCCAGCGAGTTGAGTGACTATTGGTGAATTTGGATTGGAGGCTCCGTCCCATTTTCTAACCAACCAACCTACACATGGAATTGTGCTTATCTCGTTATTGTCGCCCCCAACAACACCTCATCGCACCATCGTCAATATTAATACAATACTCACCGCCACCACCACAGCCACCTTAGCTCTGAGTTGTAACATAGACCTCGGCGTGTAAAGATCTCACCTTTAATGGCAAGCACAGCTTTTATTAATACTCTACTTTCTTCTTCTTCTTATTCTTCTCTTAGCTCCCGTTCAACTTCGCCCTTGCATGGTTTCGGCACCGATGCTTTCCTCCCATCTCGCATTTCACTTCCTAATCAGAGATCTCATTTCGCTTCTACCCTTTTGAAGAACAAAAAAAATTTCAACCTTTTCACCACCCATTGTTCTCTTGATGTTGCTTCTGCTAAAGACCCACATGAAGAGAAGACACCCATTGAGCTGAGTAAGTAATCTGAATGCCTATTTTTACCATTTTACATTCTACCATATCTTATTTTATTTGTGGGTTTTGCGGTTTTTAGGATATGCGGCTTATCCTACTGTGATGGATATCAACCAGATTCGTGAGATTTTGCCTCATAGGTGAGCGTCTTGTAGCGTGAGTTAGTACTTAATCTCAGATATTTGCTTCTTACTCCGAGTCAAAGTGTTTGAATCCCAAAACTGCTGATAACGCTCCTGTTGGGATTTCTTTTCTTGATACTTTGTTGTTTAGGTTTCCATTTCTCTTAATAGACCGAGTGATTGAGTACACTCCCGGAGTTTCAGCTGTTGCCATTAAGAATGTGACTATAAATGACAATTTCTTTCCCGGTCATTTTCCTGAGAGGCCAATCATGCCTGGTGTTCTCATGGTTGAGGTAATTTCAAGTGCAGTTCTAGTTGGCCTTTTCCATTGCATCTATAGTTGGTTTGCTATTAAAAGAGTATTGCTCTCTTGACTTGTATTATTTTGTTGAAATGAGGCATTCTAGGCTTGTCACTAATTCTTTGACATGAGCTGATTATGGATTCATGCTGATGAGTGTTTCTGTCCGGGGATTCTTGTTTTCCTCAACCAATTAGAGCTAGTGATGTTTCTATTCTTCTCTTAGTAGCACTTATTGTGAAAGAGATACACGATGTTTATCGCGAAATCTTTGTAGCAAAACTTGTCAAAATATGTGCTTATCCCAGTAAGCGCCAAACCGCGAATTTAGCTCTTTCAAGTGCTGTAAATCTCCTTTTCATAGCTTATCGTCAGCAGAAACTGTCAAGACATTCTTTCTTATTTTAATATTTCAAGGCATAAGAAATCAGCTCGGGTTCAACCCCTGCTCTTTACAGTCATGACTACAAAAAGCTTGGGATTGACCATGGTGCATTTCAGGAATATAGCAAAACTAGGATATAATTCCATAACAATACTTTTACGTTTTCCTCTGCCAGTTAATGTCTGATAAGGATCGAAATTGGGTTGTTTACTTTTTTCCTCACCTTCTAGGTTCACAAGAAAGGTTACATTTCATGTTGATGTTGATTATACTTACATGAAGCTGTAGAGAAATTTTATAGAACTCGTTTTTCCCTTTCTTACTGTTAGAAGACTGGTGGAAGCTGTTGTATTTGTAGGGCACTTAATCATTTTTCCTGTTACTTAACAGAAGTAGATTCCCTCTGAAATGGAGACTAGGGTAGTGTTTATATCTAGGACAGGCAAAACTTTTCCTGTTACGGCAGTGCTGGATGAGATGGAGCAGTGTGTATAACTAGATCTCTTTCTCTCTATCTCGTTCTCATCCTTTTTAAAAATTTATCAAAGTTATTAATTAATTCTGTAGTTTATCTGAATATGCTAGAGATATTTGTCTAACACATTTCTGTGACAACATGCATAACTGTAAAAACATTCAAATATGCACTTTTTTACGGGGTTCTCAAATAGTAAAGCAATGATCATTGACTAGTTATGTAAGAAACTTTTAACGGTATTTGAACTTCAGAGTGAGTCTAGTTCTGTTTTGTAGAGAAGCAGTTTCACCCGAGTTAACGGACATATCCATGTAACCTAAACTCTTTGAACTTCGCACTTGGTAGGCAATATTGTATTTTAGTTTGAAACCTATATATAACCCTTCCACTAAGATGAAAAAATGGAAGCCATTAAAGTGAAGCATAGAACATTAGGTTATCCACAATTTGTCCATATCCTGCAGTTTACATGTATAAAGTTATTTCTTAAAGATGTTTGAAATGGAGTAGTTTTCTTGGGTTTCTTAGTTCTATTGCTCCTATTAGGTTTGTTGTGACCTATCCTTTGTTTAACCAATAGCTTAAATGGAGTTTGAACTATTTCGCTCATGATTGTTCTTTTCTTATAGTTTGAAAGTTTATTGGTTTACCAAAAATGTCATTTGCTGCTATGATGAATAAGCATTTCGTAATCTTTGTTCTTGAAGCCTTACTCTATTTACAAATAGATGTAAGAATGCACCACATGCATTTTGTTTTCTTAATCTCTCCTTAAATTAGCATCATTCCTTCGAAGGGTACCTTTTTATTTTCTCCATGTTTTTATGTTTTTAGTTGTACTCTTTGATAGGATCTCAAAAATGTATTAGTACAAGTACCATTGAAAACCCCATTTCAACTTGATTCTTGTGCATCGATAGGTGTATCAAAGTAAATGATACATAGGTTAAGCCATAACTCACTGACCTTACCACCCATTGGAAGAAACATAAATGCATTTTAGTTTCCAATCTGATGTTGGATCAATATGGTCTTCGAGACTTGATAACTCCAAGGATATAATGTTTGTTGAAATTCACAAGTGGAGTAATCCCACGTCGAAACAAAACATAAAGATGAAATAAGTTATTTATAAAGATAGGACTCATAACTTATATAGTCTTAAGGTTTTGGGTTATGATGTCCTGATTATGTATGGGCTCACTTGGATCCAGTTTAATTTCTCCCCAGGTTCTCTCAAAACTCTTCATTGGTATCAGATTTAGGTTGGGGAAGTCCAATGAATGGAGATTCGTATTCTGATTGTATATGGGCCTATTTGAATCCGGTCCAATTTTTTCCGGGGCCCTCTTAAAACCCTTCAATGTCATGTAGATGCAAACTCATTGCTACTTTTTTTATGGTTTTGTTGTTTGTATAGAATCGTTTTAGTTGCTTTTCCCATAGTTAATGTCAGTAAATTAGATGCGAAACGGATTTTTAGAAGTTTCGGTAATCTTACTGCTAACGACTAGTCCTTATGAATTCCATTAACATATTTGATGTGAATGTTATGATTTTCCCTAGGTTTTATTTAGGGACTGATAGATGACTCTCTGTTTGGAGATTATGGTTGCAGTTTGTTGACAATTTGCTCTGAAATCTCTTATATTCTTCATTGTTCTCATAAAATAAGTCAACCTCGCTTGTACAGATTCATACGTTAACATCTTCTTTCATAAGTTACACTGGAGATGTTAACTTATTTCATCAGTTGTTTAAGCACTTACTTACACTGGTTATAATTCAAAACAAGGCAATGGCACAAGTTGGTGGCTTAGTCATGTTGCAACCGGAAGTCGGAGGCTCTCGGGATAATTTCTTCTTTGCTGGGATTGACAAAATAAGATTCAGGAAACCAGTGATTGCAGGAGACACCTTAGTTATGAGAATGACACTCATCAAATTGCAGAAGCGATTCGGAATTGCTAAGATGGAAGGGAAAGCTTATGTTGGAGGGGAAGTAGTTTGTGACGGAGAGTTTATGATGGCTACTGGCAATTAATAAGTTAGTAACTCTGTTTTTCCATTGTTCTTCCATCTCCATTGAAGCCTCTCTTTTTCATGTCACTTAACTCGATGTTCTGATTTAAAGATGTTGGCAAACTTGTTTTTTTCAATATCAAGATAATAATATAATGACTTCTGATTGATCTATCATTACTCTTAATCCTTCAAGACAAAAACGAAACGAGTTATGTTGGAGGGAAGTGATTAGCTCGATCATCTACATTTACAATCCAAGAGCAGCAAGAGGAGTTTTGCCTTGACCAGCCTCAAAGTAAAAGATCAACATAGCGAGCATGGCAAGCCTAGCATGCTTAATCTCTGCAACTTTAAGTCTCTCAAGCTTCTCCACATCTGGAATGTACACACCATCCTTGAGAGTCCCTGCAAATCCTAAGGGGTCAAAGAACTTGCCACCGGGATAGCCCTGCTCGCCAGTGGCGTTTGCAAAGTTCTCCGCAGTTCGAGACCACGGCGTTGCCCACTCTACCGATTGCGAATCTGGGTTGAAGAAATCAACCCACCTCTTGCTCTCAACCCATCCCATGAGAATGAGTTGTGTGCCCAAGAGAGAGCCGAATGAGAACGGCGCAATGGCCCCTGGGTCTGCACCAGCCTCGAACCATGGTATGCCACTCCATGCTTGTCCCACGAAGATACCAACCACCGCAGCCATTGCCCACCGACCATGTATGAGCTCCGCTTCCCTATACCATTTCAGGAATGCCGGGTCTTTCCCTAGGCCTAATGGGTCAAAACCATAGTCACCTGGAAGCCTATGTGTCCGATGAAATGTCTGTGTCAGATCAATAGTATAGTGAAAAAGTACTAGAGAAAGAGGAACTTAAAACTAAACTTACGAGCCATCGAGCCACTCAGGATCAAGGAAATTGCCACCGCCCTTAACGGCGGGAATCCAAGATTTTTTCGGCGTAGCAGCGGCAGCAACAACCACCATCTTCTTAGTGCGGTTACACTGGCTTCATCTCTATGTGCTCCAATACCCAGAAGGGATTTGCTCTTATGTCCTCCACACAAGAAGTACGATCCCAATCCGTTTAACAAAGCACCAGATGTAGAAGCCATGGCTAATGCTTAACAAGATCACAAAGATGGAGTGATGGTCTTCGCTCCAATTCAATTGGAAGGTCTTAACGATTATTACAAGGATCCATGTTGGATAATGAAATCAAAAGACGAAATCTAAGTGACCAATGGGGATTCGGAGTCCATCCACAACTCTCACGCCGAAGTCGACCATGTAGCCTCTATATTCTCTAACAAGATTGTGGTCATTATTCATTCTTTCTCCTTTTTTAAGGATTATAAATTATATTTTGTAAAATAATATATAAAATTTGTAACAATTTATGTTTAAAATATATTTTAAATAGACAAAATTCTCTTTTAAATTTTTAATAAAATAAAGTATTTATTATTTTAAAATAATTGTATAATCTCAAATTTAAACCTTACTTGTAAAAACCAAATTAAGACTTAAGAGAATTAAAAGTTAAAAATAAATAATTATGAACGAATTAATAATTTATTTATAATTTTATAAAAAATTTACTTATTAACATGACATTTTACTTTCATTTTCTTTATGAGATTTTACACTTTCTCTTCTTTTAATTTTAATGTATTCATTGAAATTTTATTCATAATTCAAAAATTTTTCTGGTTTTTTTATATTGAATTGTACCAAAAACTCTCTCTTTTTATATATAATTTAACACTCATATCCTATTTTATATATCATATTTCTATTAAAATTCAATTTACAATCTAAATTTTTCTTTAATTTTTTTTACATTGAACCAGATAAAAAATTTATCAAGAGTTACCTATTGTGCACAATAAGGTAGTGAATTTTTTTATTGGATAAGTTTCAACTCGCACGAAAGGCGTAATAATCTGAACACTATCTCAAAAAGAGATTATGTGGACAACGAGGGGTAGCCTAATGACTTCAGTTCCTCACTTAAGACTCTACTTTATAGGAGGTCTTGAGTTCGAGTCACACCAAAGGAGGAGAAATAGGAAATTTGCCCTATTGATGATCCTCTAGCCTCCTGGGCATAACTCTTTGATCGGATCAATTACGGACGTCTCGCTTCCAGCGGCAGTATGGGAGTTGAAGCTACTAGGAAATCCGAGGGCTGCTAGGAACCTGATGCTGAGTAGGGGGCCAGCAATCAATCAACAATTGACCAATCAAGTATGTGACGATTCTTTGTGCGTAGAAGTGTACAGGCTACGTAAGAACCTCAGAGGTCTTTAGTTCCAGATTTACATCCTCTAAGATTCTTGTGATGGAATCTTAGAAGCTTAAGATTAGTTCGGCTAAGCTGAGAAACCTAATATAATAATAAAATAAAAAAAGAGATTATGTGAAATAGACATGCCTATAAAAATGCCCACTGCCTACAATTGGATAGAAAGAGTATATGAAACTTTGTTGCCCTTGAAATTAGCTTTAGGCCTTTCCTACGCAGATTAGGTAGAAGGTGAAGAAGGCCTCCTTTCAACGAGCCTAAGTCAGTGGTGAGATACCACTACGCAAGAATTAGAGAAGTTAAAATATGAAAAAGAAAAAATGCTTATATCAATTTCTTCTCATTTTTAAGAATTTTTTAAAATTACAAGTGCAAAGTACACAATTTTAACAAGTTATTTTAATTATGGCTGGAAGTGTGTGCTACACCTTTGCGACGAGAATTCTTTCATATAGCAGACGTGCAGACTTGGCTTGCTTTCAATTTGAAGGAGAAGACTACGCAGGTCAATGGCTTAGCTTGGGATTTAATTTTCTCTACAGTTATCTGGTGGGTTTGGAAGCGTCGGAATGATTTGGTTTTTGGATCCGGTATGCTGCAATATAAAGTGACAAGGGAATGGATTCTGCAC
This sequence comes from Erythroxylum domingense, assembly GCA_025594535.1. Lineage (NCBI taxonomy): Eukaryota > Viridiplantae > Streptophyta > Magnoliopsida > Malpighiales > Erythroxylaceae > Erythroxylum > Erythroxylum domingense. The sequence goes on along the minus strand of JANQBM010000221.1, from coordinate 1,733,104 downwards.
AGGTCTTGGGAGATTCAGAATGCTTGGGGCAAGAATAGCACAGGTCTGAGCAAACAGAAGGTGCTGCGATTTTTTGCGTGGGAGCCGCCTCCGATGGGCTGGGTCGCGGTTAACATTGATGGTGCTGCGAATGCATTCCCCGGCACGGCTGCCTGTGTCGGTGTGGCTCGGGACAGTAATGGCAATTAGTTTGTGGGGTTTCAACAACGGGTAGGGGTATGTGATGCTTTGACAGCAGAATTGTGGGGAGTCTATAATGCATTGCAACTAGCTTGCGATAAAGAATGGAAGCAGGTGCTTGTGCAATGTGATTCCAGAGTGGTGGTGTCTATGCTGACTGCAGTGGCTAGTGGTCCTTTTCGACTGAGAAGTTTGGTCAACGCCTGCCAAATTCTGCTTGCTTGGGACTGGAGAGTCCATGTAAAACATATCTATCGTGAAGCCAATTCGGTGGCAGATGGACTAGCAACATTAGCTTTACAGGGTGCTGATGGATTTCGTCTGATTCATAACGTTCCACATAGTTTACGATATTTGCTCGATACTGATAGTGTAGGGGCTATTTGGCCCAGACTGGTTGTGTAACGGGACTCTATCCCTCCTTAGAAATAAAAAAAAAAAACTAGTTATTTTAATTATTCAACAATTTATTTGATTTTACCTTGCAAGGTTCGTAATTCAATAAATTCAGACTAATATTTCATAAAATGTCACAACAATTTATATATTTTATTTTAATAATTATATTATAAATTGTGTTTTAGGGGAAAAAAAGTAAGAGTCATGTTACATACATAGTAATAAGATAAGAAGTTTAATGTTTAAAAAATTTTATCAAAATTAAATTATTAAAAAATATGTTAAAAATTAAATAATTTAAAATATAATTAAAAGAGATTGTCTCAACTATAAAAAATTTTAAGTTTAATTAAAAAATTATTAAATGAAAATTAATATATTTATTTTGATATATAAAAATTTATTAATTTTTAAATTTGACTGATTAATTAATAAATAAATTAATTTAAAAATAATTATTATTAAAATACAATGTTGAAAACCTAACTGAAAAATTAAATAGTTTTAAATTTTTAGGATTGATCAAACTTAGTTATTTAATCATTGTATTACGTCAATAAAAAAATGAAAATAAATAAAAAAGAAATTTCCATGACTCAATAAAACTTTGCGGCTAAAATAGTCTCAAACCTAACATAGAAAGTGGGAAAAGAAGAGTATTGAAAGCGGTTGTGTTGTCAATCCCTTTCCGGTCCAGCTGTAACGTATTACTGTTACATGTGAAAAGGAATCGAATAAAACTAAAAAAGCCTAATTTGGTGGATTCGCCGCATAAAGGTCCTTGTTTTCATCATCACAAACACCCGGAGGATAACACAATCCCATCACGCCAGCCAAGCAGCCGAAAGAAAGATTTCTTTCTTATACACGCGTCTTTTTGTTTATGCGAAAATAATTATTATTTTTATATAATTTGATAATTTAAAATTAAATGAATAAATTTTAGAGATAATCGTTAATTTTTACAACCGTGGAATTTTAAAAATTAATAAAATAAAAGATTTATATGATATTTGATTTGTAAATTTTTATGGATCAAACAGTATCAAAACAAACCTGAATCTATGTCTTGTGCAATGTTCTTGCCATTCAAACTTTTCTCTGTTCTTTCAATAATGCTAAGAACTTATTTTCTTGATATGTTTTTAATGTAACTCTTGGAAGGGGGAGAGAAAGTTATTTATAAGAAATCCTTATAACTCTAATTACCTCTAATAAGTCTAATCACCAGTATTTTGAGCTCACCTTTGTATTAGAGTCTATTACAATAATATGCGCCACATTAAGTATTAAAATTAATCTAACTTGGTTCACTTAACGGAGTAAATAAAGAATAGAATAATCATTCGTTGTCAATAAAATAGATGAGGAATGGAATGAAAATAAATGAGTATTATTTAGTTTGGTTTATTCTTAATAATTTATAATAAAGATATAATGTTAATGTTTAGTTTGAAAACATAAATTTAGAATGACAAATGAATAACTAATAAAAACAAAAATATCCAAGTAGTCATCATTAAATATGTTATTATTCTTATTATTATTATTATTATTTAACATGTCATTATTATTATTATTATTATTATTATTATTATTATTATTATTATTATTATTATAAGTAATTGTGTAAATTCCTTAAGAATATTTGTGGGGTAAAAAAATACGAGCAATCTGCTAGAATAGCAAATGTAACCCCTATCTCTTAAAGAGAAGAGGATAGATAGCTCCGGGAGAGAAGTTCTAAATCTAGAAAAATTTTAAACATCAATGTTACGGTCGTAAGGAAGCTCTTTTGAATGAATGAAAACCTGGTATGCTCGGAACTCAGGTTGATATCTTACCTTCTTTTGGAGAGCCTTAATCAGTTGAATCAGCATATTGGAAAAGAGGGGATCTAGCTGTTGTATCGAGCAACGATTGAAAAATATTGGCTAGCTTGGATGGTCTCGAGTCCAACATTCTTCAATTTTATTCCCAACCACTTACAACAGATAAAGATAGAGGAATTATAAGTTTATTTATTCCTTAAACTTAAAGAATAAGTAAACTCTTTGATTATATATTCTCTATGTTTTTTTCAACCAAATAAGATAATAACTTATTATCAAGAATAGATAAGGAATTGAATGGTTATTTCAGTTAACCAAATACTTTGTTAAGGTTTAAAAGGTTCAATCAGAATTAAACCGTCATAAATCTTGTTAAAGATTAAATAAAATTTAAGAATTTGAAATACAGTTGAAAAAGATTGTCCTAATTTAAGTTTAATTATAAATAAAAATGTTAAATGAAAATTAATTAGTTTATTTAGTTTGTAAACATCAATGATCAATCGATTAATTAATAATCTGATCTATTTTTAATAACAAAGGGATTGAAAAATTAAAAATTAAACTAAAAATTGATAAATTTAAAGCTTTTACTATTAAACTCTTGGAGTCGGCTCGATTTTTAATTTATAGATTAAAAAAATTAAAATTTTAAATTCTTGGAGTTGGCTCGATTTTTAATTTATAGATTAAAAAAAATAAATTTTCAACTTCAACTAAAATAACTTGACATTAAACTTTTATTAATATAAATAATATGGATAATCACTTCAGATTACTATGTTTGTTACAAGACTATCACACATTGTATTTATGTTATGTATGCATTTTATTATTTGATAAATTTAAACTATTAAAAATTTTAAGATAATTATATGTCCTTTTATAAATTCTACATAGAAAAAGACATATTAATTAAGATAACGTACCTGAATTAATTTTTTGTTTCAAGGTAAAGTTAAATATGAGTAAAAAAAAGGTTTATGTAAACAACAATAATTTATAAAATTTAAACAATAAAAATTAAATAATAATTATTAAAAGTAATGCAAATTCGATCCTATCATTTTATCCCAGTATAACAATTTAGTTTGGGTTCAATTTGACTTGAACCAAATTTAATATTTTAATATACTTTTAAACTATGTCGTTTTAAATAATTCACTCAAATCTGAACTACAGATCTAATCTAATCCATTGTAAGTCGAGTCTAATTAATTTTTTTAATTTAAAATTAAAAAATAACGTTATTATAAAGTCTAAACATTTTAAAATTTTGAAATTTAATTCAAAATTTAGTTTACTACACTCAAATTAATATAATCATATTAGGGGTGACAATGGTTTCAACCGGGCATAGACTTGGTCTAAGGCTTGATCGAGTCTAAAACAATGAAACCCGAGCCCAAAAGCCCAACATTTTCTATCCAAGAACGAGCCTGACCTAAGGTCAGATCAAGTTCCAAGCAGCCGAGCACGAGTTCGAGCCTAGCGATGTTTGGACAATCCGAAGCATAACTTAATCTATCCTAACTTGATATTTAAATATTTTTAAAATTAAAAATATTAAACATTATCATTTTTTTTAAAAGAATATTATTTTTTTAATAGTTGTCGAGCCGAGCTTCGGTAACCCTTACCTAAGCTCTGTCCGAGGCTCAATTTTATGGAAGTAAACAACCCAGAGCCTAGTCCGAAACTCTATCAAATTGAATTTAGTCTATTGACTTCAAACCGAACCAAGCTTCAATGTCAAGCCTAAACCAGATGGGGGGGAAAAATATACAACATATCCAAGTGTAGCAAAGCCGTCCCACGAGGCAAGGCATGCACGGTAACAAAGATGAGCTTGCATGCTCTCATTATTACACTCAAAAAAGGGAAAACTAATCAACAAAATCAAAGCCCTATATCTAATTTCACATGATTAATCGGACCCCACTCCTCCAACAATCAAGCTTCTTCCCATTTTGACTGATTGACTAGGTCTACACCCTATGCAGTATGCACACTATTTGTTTCTCTAAACACAAGCCTTTAAAGGTTCACTTTTCTAAACTTTAGAACCCTTTTCATATCTTAATCATAGTTGATGATTGTTGTTTACATTTAAAAGCTTTCAATGCCCTCGTTGCTCTTCACCTTTTCAAATTTAAAGCCCACTCTTGACTCTCCTCACTTCTCTCTCTGTTTTTTAAATTTTTAATAAATATTCAAGAGTCTACCTCTTTTTTTTTTTTTTCTTGTTGGTATTTTTTAATAAACATTCAAAACCTTACTTTGTGTACGTTTTTTTAATTGAAACTCTTAAAATTACAAAATATAATACTTTTTTTGAAAGCAGAAGAATTTGCAGCCGATATCCTTTTTGGACGCCCACTGGATCAACATCCGACTTGACGAAATAACCTGTAAATTATGCCAATCGAGTACTCCGTACTAGACAAATCATGTACAATAAGCTTGATAAAAAGAGTCTAAGTAAGGGGATTCGAGCATAAGACCTTTTAATTCTATGACTCCCATTTCACCAATTCGATCACCCCCTAAAGGGCACAATGTAACACTCTAATTACATATTTAATTTATTTCCTTAAGTTTTCAATTTTAAAAGCCACTCTCCTCATTTCTCTCTTTTCTTGAGTAATTTTTAATAAAAATTCATGAATCTTTACTGCATTTTTAATGTAAATTTTTTAAAATTATACTACGTAACATTTTAATCATGTATTTTAATTAAATTATTTAAAATTTTAAAAAATAAACTCAATTTAACACAATAATAATAAATATTAAAAATTTAAAAATTTATTTCTAAAAGTTCAATTTAATTCTACATTCTCAATCTCCCTCAAAAGTTATAAACATTTCTTATGATTTCTATAAACAAAATTTTAATAATAAATGTATTAAATACATTATCAAACTATATGCAATATTTCTTCAAAGTTCAAACTTTTCCCGCTCTTCGTTACAAATATGTTCATAATCACTTAACACATCATTTTCAGTCATCAACATCTATTACACGTCCCTTGTCATGTCATTACACAATGGCTTTGTTTGGCAATCAGCTGATTGTATTAGCTGTTAGCTGATTCTATCAGCTAATTTAACCAGCGGATTGCATTAGCTGTTTGGTAGAGATGTTTGGTAAAATTAGCTATTTAGTATTAACTGTTTATGTGTAAAATGACTTATGAGGACATGATTTTTAAAAAATTATAAAAATATGAATATTATATATTTTAGTATTTCAATGACTATTCTTATAAGAATTTAGATTTTAGATA
>JANQBM010000221.1:1706408-1727300 GCA_025594535.1 Erythroxylum domingense | reverse complement strand
TTCTTTTATGCAAATGGAAATGAAACTTCAGCCACCGCGCCTCATCATTTTACTGTCAATTGGCAGCAAGTTCCTTACCCCTACGACTCGAACAACAAGCTTCATCTTTGCAAAAATCAAGAGAACCAGGGGACGCACAGTGGAGAGGGAGAGCAGCAGGTGGGGGAGGCGCGGTGGAGAGGGAGAACAACAAGCGGAGGCGCAATAGAGAGGAGATTAATATATGTGAGAAGACGACAGTGAATAGCGAATCATGAAAGGATTTGGCAAAAATCGTTAAAAAAATTTTTGAGAATGAGAGAGGTCTAAAGTGGGCAAATTTGACATATATGTTTGAGGTAATCAACTGATTACCTCAAACGCTGCAGCTTCTTCATATTTAGTTGTTCATCTTCAATCAGCTGAAGAAAAAGCTGCTATCCAAACACCTTTATCAGCTGTTTAAAGAGTCAACCAGCTAAAAATAACCAATCAGTTAAAAAAATAGCTGATTGGAGTGTAACCAAACGGGGCCAATATTATCTTATGTCAGTCTTATGCATATTTGAAATTCAATCTCCAAAATTTATCCCTTAAAAAAAGAAATAAAAATATCACTGAATTTATATGGCATTATTTAATTATCACAAAGTTATCTTTCAACTAAATTTATTTTTTATTTTAAAAATATATTCTTAAAACTATTAAATTTTAATATATGGCATTTTTTATATTCATAGATAGATAATTTTTAATAAAATATGACAAAGATTAATAATTTGATAACTAAATAATATCATAAATAGGTAAATGATAATTTTCAAAATATAATAATTATAATTAAAAAATTTTAATTAAAAATAAAAATATAATCGATTGATCAATTCAACCATCAAAATTTTAAACCTACTAATTTTTTAGTTTGAATTTCAAATTTTTTCTTCGATTTACTTTAATAATTTTAATAGTTAAAAATGAATAGTTTATTAAATAATCGGTCTAATATTTTTTATAAATCAAAATAAAATAAATAATTTTTATTTAATATTATTTTAAATAAAATTTAAATTCATTGATAATTAAAATAATTTTTTCAATTATATTTCAAATTCTTTAAATTTATTTAATTTTTACTTATAGTCTGATTTTTAAAATATTAATTTAATTATCTTGTCAACGTATCAATTAACACCATACTCCCTCATAATATTCTTTGAATCTCATAAATTTTAATTGAACTTAAAAGAATTTTGAAAAAAAAAACTCTTCCCCCTCCCTTACTAATACTGAGGGCTTGTTTGATTAAAAGTTTTATAATAGAACGAGATGGAATGTAACATATTTCCATAGTTTGAAAGGAAGTTTTATAATGGAATGTAATAAAATGAGATAGAAGCGGAAGGTTTCATGTTACGATACATTCCATCATATTACCTAATATACCCTCAATAATTTTTTGTAATATCAATTATTTCTCCTTACCCTAATAATAACCAACATATTTATATATATTTATTAGTTTTTTTCGTAATACCAAGTATTTCTCCTTATCGTAATACCAATTATTTCTATATAAATAAAAATAGAATTAAATTATTTTTAAATATATATAACATAGAATATAATAAAATAAATGTTATAAAATAATTAATAATAATATTTTTATACAATTAATAATAAACTGTATATAATTAATAATAAAATAATAAAATATTATTATTTTAAAATAAAATATATAAAAAATAATTTGTCACAGTTGTGAATAATTATATATATATATATATTTATTTATTTAAAATAATAAAATCTTTATTATTTTATTAAGTTAAAACAGTGACTTTATTTTTATTTTAAAATTATAGTGTTAAACTTCCTGCAATAACTATTTTAATATAAAAAGTATAATAATTATTTATTATAAATTATATTTAATTCCATCAATCTTCTAAATGACATTTTACTACATCACATTATAAACTTTTCTATTAGTCTCAAATAATTTTTTCACTATATTACATTACATCTTATTATAAATCGTTTCGTTTTATTTTATTATATTTTATCCAATTCTATTAATTAATATCCCAACTAAACAAGACATTAACGGAAGATAAGACATTCTCCACTTTGCACTTATATCAGTACTAAACTTTGACAAACTGGTTTGAGTGTGACTAGATTGTCTTTTAGTGGGATTACATGTTTCCTTTGTGTTGGACTGTGAGCAATTCAAAGGGAATAAGAAGGTAAACTAGCACAAAATGTGAGTGCGCTATAGTATTTGTCTATTTTGAGTATTTTCCACTTCTCGCAGTCTCGGTCTCATCATTTGGCAACGGGACGACCTTCTTCTAGTGCTTCCTTTATTATGTAGAAATAGCGTAGTTGAATTAGCTCATAAGTTAGACATGTAAGAAAATAAAATAATTATAAGAATTTCAGTCCTATAATTATTATCTTGTTTAAAAATAATCTCTTTATTAGATAAAAATAAGATTATATAAATTAGACTTTTTTAAATTATAAATTTATCTAGATTTTTAATAAATTATTATTATTATAATTATTGTCTCTATCCACGTACTATATTGTAATTAAATTTATTAGAGTAGAGGGTTATGTATTACACAAAAAATCTTTTTTTGTTAAACAAAAAAACATGGAGTTATTATCTTTTAAATGTATACTAAGTAATCTAAATGATTATCTTTTAAATGTGTATTGAGTAAATTTTTAAATTGACACAATAATTTGCAAATCACGCCAATTGAATACTTCACATTAGACAAGTCTTGAATGATAGGCTCAATCAAAAAAGCGTAGGTAGAAGATTCAAATATAAGACCTTTAATCTTATGTCCTTTAGTCTACCAACTCGACCATCTCTTAAGAGGGCACATAAATTCTTATTCTTGATATTTCCTTGCTAAGTCAATTTTATACCTCGGGTTCTTATTACAAAAATTAATGTATGGACAAATAAATGAAGTTAAAATAAAAAGGTAAACCAAATTAAATTATATTATTGGTAATTATACCCTATTCACATTGGCTATAATTAATTTTTAAATCTGATTTTATTAGAAGAATCATTAAATATCAATGCAACCAAAATATTTTCCGAAATTAGGCTATTGATAAAGTCAAATGATTTTTGTATTTTAGTTTTCCCAAATGAAGAATGTGATACATTTTTTATATTGCCCTATGTAGATAGTAATTAATTCCATCTATTTTGTTACGCGAATCTTAAAATGAAGTCATTAACTTTTTGAGCCATTTCATTAAACTTTGAAATTCTTCTATGGAGTGATGAGGATTTGGATAAGATTTTGTTAATTTAAAGTATTTGAATCCTCTATTCATATATATTAATATTAGTGAAATTCATAATTATTATATTTTCAAAACACACTAAATAAATTATTGAGTTATACAATAATTTGTATTATGAATAAATCAGTTAATAAATTAATACTTTAAAATCAAATATTTTAACTCAAAAAACATTACAGCAGCAACAACATCCAATAAAAGTTTCGCTGAAACGCAGAGTCTGAAAAAATTTGAGAGTACATAACCTAACAATATTCAGTAAAAATTTCGCTGAAACGCAAAGTTTGAGAAGATTTGAGAGTACATAACCTTACCTTTAACTAATAAAGCAATTATTTCCTTAACTCAAAAAAATATATTCAATAACTTCAAAAAATGCATGTTTCAAATAAATTATAATAATTAAAATTAATAATGAATTTAATTGTTTGTAGTGATATTTATATTTTATGTGATCTAATGGTTATTTTTTAGTAGATCTAATTAAATTTAAATAATTAAAAAATTGACTAAATTAAATTAAATAATACTTTAATAATAAAAATAGTTTAAATTTAAATTTGATTTAATTAATTTAAAGGATATTAATTTCAAATTAAACGGTTTTATCATTGCTTTCAAGAAAGGCATAATGTTAATGTGGCTTTTTTACCATTGGTTCCTAACCGAAACTACCAAAAACTAGTAATTTCTAGACTCTTCCTATTCCGTATATCATTAATTAACATATCAAAAACGATTAAAAGAGAAAAACAGAAAAAAAAAAGTAGAAAATATTATTCGAAATTGCATATCACACGAAACGAAACGCCCCTAATCAGTGATGCACGCCACGTGTCCCACCTTTACTCATTGCACCGACTATCGTGCCCAGCTCTCTCTCTGGCCCTGCCGGTTCACATGGTCAATCAAGTACCTTTTATCTCTCTAAGAACACACGTCCTTTTACGCTTTTTCTCTGTCTAAACCTCCCCCACGACTGTGCTCTCTCGCTCCCTTATTTATCTAACCCCACCACTCCACTACACAGCACAACACCCATTAGCGATTCTCACTCAGAAGGCACAGCTTCCATTTCTCTGTTACCTCACCATCGCACCTACTACCAGGACAGGAACAACAATGGCGTTGGGTTCGAGCGTCGTCGTTTTGCTGCTCTCTGTGTTGGCTGCTGCGGAAGCTGCGGGTCACCATCACACGCAGGCGCCGGCGCCGGGGGTGGACTGTTCGAGTCTGGTGTTGAGCATGGCGGACTGTTTGACGTATGTGATGAACGGAAGCACGACTACACAGCCGGAGAAGACTTGCTGCTCTGGGTTGAAGACGGTGCTTGACACTGATGCGGAGTGTCTCTGTGAGGCGTTCAAAAACAGTGCGCAGTTGGGTGTTGCGTTAAATGTCAGTAAAGCTCTGACTCTCCCTGCTGCCTGCAAACTCCATGCGCCTTCTGCCTCTAAGTGTGGACGTATGCCTCTATCTCAAATCCCTCCTTTTTGAGAATCTTCTGAAAATCTCACTTTTCTCTTTCTGATAACCGTTTTTTACGGTTTTTTTTAAATAATTGAAAAGGAATGTTGATTTGTTTTATTTTCTCTTTCTTTATTTGCAGTGAGTCTGTCTCCTTCTGGTTCACCTGGTACGTCAGATCTCCCCTCCGTTTGTTTACATGTTATTGATATGAACTGTTTGTTTCGTTCCTTTAATTTGTTAATAATATATGATACCCTGCCCCTTATGGATGGCTTAATTAGTTCGTGGCGTCTCTTTGAAATCTTTGAAGTGTTGAAAAAGTCTCGTGTTCATAGTCTTTCCTCTTAATGTCAGAAGTTGAGTCAAATTTAAGCATGCAAATTAATTCGGATTCTGTTCAGATTTGAATTTTGACAATGTCTTTTAAAATTTCCATTGATTACAATAAATTATTTCAAATTTGATCAGAAATTTTTTTGGACCCAAAGATCATGTTGGATTGAATTTAGATACAGGTTTAAAAAGTTTTGAGGTTTGATCTGGCTTGACCCGAAGTTCACCTTATGTTTGTTCGGATTCATATTTGAAATTCTTTTCAGGTTTAGTCAGGCTTGATCCAATATTATTGGGTTTGATTGATCGAATTGAAGCAAATCTAAATTTTTTTGTTTGGTGCTCGGACCTTAAGGATCGGCACTGACCGGTCCATCATGGACCCTAATCAAATGTGATAGAATGGAGGATCTAACAACACCTCTACGTCTTTAGAATGTGCGAATCAAAATGCGAATAGGGTGCTAGCAGCTTTAACGACCAGTTAAACAAAATAGTACCTTGTTTACTAGCTTCATATTAGTTGCATTGAAATAAGTCATTCTAAATTGTTGAATGTTGAACTAATAGAAATATAAAGCAGCTGTTTTTGTTTTAGTTTCTTTTTAATTAGACGTGAAGATTGGTATTAGAATATAGGTAGGTAGAGTTTGTCTCGAGTCTCCCTCTCTGCAGGTTGGCATTTAAAGTTACACCTATCTTCAACAATATCTTTTGTTGGTGAATTATGGCTCTTAAACGCGTTACCCTTTTTTATTTTTGTAATTTTATTTGGGTTTAAAGTATAAATTTTGGGAAATTGGTGTGACAGGTGCAGCCCCCGCGTCAGCGGCTGGTGGCCCTAGTGCAAGTAGTGATGTCAGCAGCGTGGCACCCGCTCCAGCTCCAAAGTCAGGGTCCGGTGGGTTAGCCATCTCAGTGTCTCTAGTTGTAGGGCTGATGGTTGCTACCATATCTACTACCAGTGCTTTCTGAGTTGTTGGGTTACTACTCTGTTTCTTTAGATGAGAAGATTATGTATTTTTGTGAGGGGGATGAGGAGGTAATGTATGATGTTTTTAGCTTTGAACTTGGCAGCATTTTCCTTTTAAGCTTACATGAAATTATATTTGTGGAGTTGTAGTAAAAGAGTATTTTGGATTGGATGTTTATGGTTTAATTTAATTGCTTTTTTAGTTTTTGTTTCGGTCCACATTTCAGGTAAGATAATGATAAATTACGGGTTACTATATGTTGATTATATGTGGGGCTTGTGGGCTTTCTTGTGTTGATGACTGATTATCGCTGTCTTGTCTTGGGGACATCCTCTCTCAACACAGGCCTGACATGAGGTTTGAGAGAGTTTGTGCTGTTCGGCTCGGGCTTGTAGTTATTTTGTTATTTTGACACAATCGATTTGAATCGTGGGGGTTTGGTTGACCTAGTCCTTTCTTGAACTTGAGACCAATTTGAACAATTTAGCTCCTGATTGTTAAATCAGGTGTAAAATAAAAAGTATGTTTTGTTATTTTGACCGAATCGGTTTGAATCGACAGGGTTGGTTGACTGAGTCCTTTCTTGAACGAGTCCAATCCGAGCAATTTAGCTCCTGATTGTTAATCGGGGGTATAATTGGTGTATATTTACTAAATTGAATTGAAAATTCTGAAAAGCTTAATATTAAATTGAATTTTTTAAAAAAATTACTTATTTTTAATTTATTGTTTTTTCTGTAAAATTATGAAATGTTAAGTATGTATCTTTGCAAAATGTGCTTTAGGAAGATTTTTAATTGAATTGATAGAATAAAATGATGTATAATAAAATAAAATGTAAATTGATGTAATATTAAAAATTGTTATTTAGGAAAGATGAAAGAATTTAGAATGTAATATAATAAAATGTATGTAATATAATATAAAATTATTTATTATTTTATATTTTATCTTAAATTTTTAAATTAGAAGTTTTTAAAATTTTTTGTTTATGATAAAATGAGATGTAATATGAAACTTTCTTTTTTGTCTCATTCTATTTCATTATGAGCCTTTCTTTTAAATAATGGAATAATATTACATTTTATTTTATTAATAAACTTTCAGTAAAACTTAGCTTTAAAGAGTCCAAAATTTAGAAAAGTTTGCTATTTTTTAAACTATATAACTTATTTTAAAATATAAAAATTGAAATAAAAAAGGTTAAATAAAAAAATGTGTTTAATACCGCATATTTCTTAAATGTGTCTTAAGTCACTCTTAACTTATTAATTGCTTTGATAAAGAACTCATCCAACTTGTTAGAGTCGGGGCAATGATCTTCTACGAAGTGGGCTGTACTGTTTTTTCTGTTTATAAACCAAATAAAGATTTGAACAATTATTATAAGAATATAAGTAAATATTTAAGTAGATAAAGGATATAAATGTTTTTTTTTTCAGTCATAAAAAAAATATCTTGTAGTATATATTAGTTGTTATGATATTTTTTATTTAGATACTTCTACATTTTTATATTTTAAAAAGAAAACAAGATCTTTTAAATATTTTAGTGAAGATCTTGACAAAATTTAGTAGTTTGGGGTGAAATAATAAATCTATTTTAACAACATTTTGATTAGATTCATTAAACAAAAAAGAGAGGCTATCGGACTAAAAGTTAAACCAATAAAATAAAAGATCTAACGTTTGAAAATTTTGACCGATATTAATTCGTCTAAAAGTTAAATAAAATTAAAAAATTTAAATTTATCTGAAATAAAAATTAATTGATTTATTTTAATTTATAAAAATATATTTAATCGATTAATTAATAAGTTGACAAGAGTTATTAAAATAAATCAAACCGAAAGTTGTACAATTTAAAATTTCTATGATTGAACTGACCTATCAATTAGGATTTTCAATCATTTTTAAAAATACTATAATAAATAAAATTTATTTAAAAATTTAGAATTATTTAATAAAAATGCGGGAAGTCCATCTTTGTCTTTTTTAGTTGAGAACACAAAGCATCTGTTAGGGGGATCAGATCTCCTGTTTCAGTTATGATGTTTCTATCATGTTTCATTAAATCTTATTAACATATTTACGTGAACCATGAACCAGTAATTGGAAGAAAAGATTTGATGTGCAAGTTAGGGCATATATATATATATATATACATATATATATATATATATATATATATGTATGTATATATATGTATGTAAGTATGTATGAGATAAAATTGACATTATTAAAATAATTAAAAAGTGAATAAAAGTACTTTACTATAGATATTTTTAAGTATTGTAAAGCGAAAATTTTAGAATAAATAGGAAGTTGTTATGTGTGAAGAGTTTGAATTCCAACGAAATCAAAATTGAAAAGCTTATATATATATATAAAAGCAATCTCTAAATTCTAAAAGCTCATTTTATACCCTAGGTAGGACGCGTCATCGTCCTCCATCCTTCTTTTGATTAGATCTGACTTTGCTCTTCCCTGTTCTCTTCGTAGTCCTCGCCCCGCAAGGTCAGTTCTCTCTCGATTTGTTATTTTTAATTGAAACTAGATTTGACTTACGGTTAGTTTTGTTGATGAGATCTTTGTTTTGCTTGATCTAATCTTTTTCCTTGGATCGGAAACTTTGCATGGTAAATTCAATTCAATATCTTAGATTGATGCATTAATGTCAGTCGTTTAGTTGTGTGTGTGATGGATGGGTGTTCTGCTTGCAGGTTGAATTGGATTTGGTAAGGAGCGTGTAAGTAAGATGGGAGGTGGGTTTAGGGTTCTTCATCTTGTTCGGCCTTTTCTGGCGTTTCTTCCAGAAGTTCAGAGTGCCGATAGGAAAGTTCCGTTTCGCGAGAAGGTCATATATACTGTGATATCTCTTTTCATCTTCTTGGTGTGCAGTCAACTGCCGCTGTATGGGATTCATTCGACGACCGGAGCGGATCCTTTTTATTGGATGCGAGTCATTCTTGCGTCCAATCGCGGTACTGTCATGGAGCTTGGCATCACACCTATTGTGACGTCTGGCTTGGTCATGCAACTTCTTGCTGGGTCAAAGATCATTGAAGTGGACAATAACGTACGCGAAGACCGTGCTCTGTTGTAAGTGCAACCTGTAGCTTTTGTAAAAGTTAAGCCTAGTGAATGATTTGGATCCATTTAGCTGATGAATGTTAGGTTGAGATGTGTTTATTCATTTGGAAGCTATAATCGCCTGGAATTGGGATGCGTTTCTGCCTTCACGTAGTTTCCACTTCCTTTGGCATCTTCTGCCATTTATTAGCTGTTGATCAGTCTCTTTTTATTCCAGAAATGGTGCTCAGAAGTTGTTAGGTATCCTGATAGCTGTTGGTGAAGCGGTTGCATATGTGCTTTCTGGCATGTATGGGAGTGTTAGCCAGCTTGGAGTAGGCAATGCCATACTTATCATTGTGCAGCTTTTCTTTGCTGGGATCATTGTTATCTGTTTGGATGAGCTTCTTCAGAAAGGATATGGCTTGGGCTCTGGAATCTCGCTTTTCATAGCAACCAACATCTGGTGAGCTATTCTTCTGTCTTTGTCTAACAGAAGATTTCTTTTCACTTGTTGAGTTCTACAAGTTTTTGTTTGCGTTAAATAATAGTAGGTAACGTCATATTTTGGTTTTGTTGAATATTATATGTTTACTTTTCAGTGAAAACATTATTTGGAAGGCATTTAGTCCAACCACCATTAATAGTGGACGAGGTGCTGAATTTGAAGGTGCTGTTATTGCTTTGTTCCATTTGCTGATAACTCGAACAGACAAGGTCCGCGCTCTTCGTGAGGCATTTTATCGGCAAAATCTTCCAAATGTGACAAATCTGCTTGCTACAGTCTTGATCTTCCTCATTGTTATCTACTTCCAAGGATTCCGTGTTGTGTTGCCTGTGAGGTCAAAAAATGCTCGAGGACAGCAGGGTTCATATCCTATCAAGCTTTTCTACACTTCCAACATGCCCATTATTCTTCAATCAGCTCTTGTATCTAACCTGTACTTCATCTCCCAGGTACTGGGTTCATATTTGGTCGTTGAAGCTTGATTGATCTGCTAGTTACTAACCCGTTTTTTTCTCCAGTTATTGCACAGGAAATATAGTGGAAATTTCTTTGTGGATCTTTTGGGTAAATGGAAGGAATCAGAATATGGTGGTCAGTCAGCTCCTGTTGGTGGCCTTGCATATTATATTACTGCACCATCAAGGTGATTATGTTAATTTCATTTTTAAAGCTGCCACCTCTGTATATCCCTCTCTTACATGCACTGAATTGCTGGTGTTAGCCATTACAGATCTAGGATATACGTCAACAAGCCAGTGCTTACATCTGTACTCAGATCCATTATTTTGGTCTTTTTAACTGCATCTTTTTGTGATAATTTGCTTCTCTAACTTCAAATACATCTCTCTGTGGGAAGATTTTTTTAACATTTTCCTTTGTTTCATGCAGTTTGGCTGATATGGCTGCAAATCCATTCCATGCACTTTTCTATCTAGTATTTATGCTGTCAGCATGTGCTCTTTTCTCAAAAACTTGGATTGAAGTTTCTGGCTCCTCTGCCAAAGACGTGGCCAAGCAGCTCAAGGTAAACAACCTCATTATTCATTCATTTTCCGTTTTATGTTTTGAAGAAATTTCAATGTTATTGGTGGCAATTTTTTTCATAACAGATCTTATAGCACATCTTCAGCTTGTTGTGAATATGCTTCTTTATGCTGTTGCTTTTGCTTAGGGTTGACTTGTTTATTCTTCAACTAATTGTCAGTGTTTTTGCTGCTGCATTATTTGGGGTGTTGGCCTTATACTGTCCACAATATCTTTTCATCTGAAGATCGGGCTTTAAAACCATATAAAGTCCTGCTCTTCTGCTCTTTATTGTTTTTTTGAGTTTTGTTTCATATAGTATTGAGTTTCAGGCTTCAAACTTGCCATCATTTTTCTTTGTATCTATTTGTGTCTCTTATTTGAAAAGTTTTTTATCTCATGTGATCAGCATTAGTTTCTCATTATGGTATTAGTTTGTCTCGTCCTATCATCCCTAAATTTTTCTACTCAAGTTTCACTTTGTAAAGTGAGCTATATGAACATACCATGTTATAGGCATACTTCTTTTATTGTGCAGGAACAACAAATGGTTATGCCCGGGCATAGGGAATCCAACTTACAGAAAGAGTTGAATCGCTACATACCAACAGCTGCAGCTTTTGGAGGGATGTGCATTGGTGCACTGACAGTGTTGGCAGATTTCATGGGTGCAATTGGTTCAGGCACAGGAATCCTTCTTGCAGTCACAATTATATATCAGTATTTTGAGACATTTGAGAAGGAAAGAGCAAGTGAACTTGGCTTCTTTGGTTTCTAAGTGTGTCTTCCCGATGAAGGATGGTGGTGCTCAGGAGCTCCCCAACAAATTTGGTGAGCTGAGAGATGTATGTAGGCCATTTAGAGACCAAAGTTTTGGGCTAAAGATTAAGGGTAGTTCCTTGGAGATTGTTCTAAAATGCAGATATGCATCACCTTAAACTTAACGTCTGTTTTAATCTAAACACTGTAGTACTGAGTTTCTCGTTTTTTAAGACCACAAGTTGCTTCTTTAAATTTCCTGTTTATGGCTGGGGCTTGAAGTTTTTCTCTGGTGATGGTACTTCCGAGGAATTCTGCTTCTGTTTATATCTGACGTGCATAACAGGAATTTCAGTGCCTCTGCTCAAAAAGCCTTGCCTGCACTGTCACGATTGAAATTTGTTCTCTCTACTGTCATTGACCTTAGACGAATGGTGTTTGAGGGAGATGAAAATTTTGATTTGCATTCATAATCCTAGGTTGAGAAATTGATGTCGTTTGTGTTAGGGCTAACGCGTATGCTATCTTGGGATAGTTAAAAGAGCAAGATAGATTGCATTTCCTAAGAACCTCTGGAGTTGCTGCTGCATCTTTTGCAGATGAAAAAGATTGGACCAGAGCCTAGTCTGAACCCCAAATGGGCTTCAGTTAAGTGGGTGTCCGGGTCTGATTAGAGTTCGAGATTTTATAGGGCATGAACCCACATCTTATTTATAGACCCCAATCCCAAATGGGCTTCAGAAAAGTGGATGTCTGAGTCTGATTGGGATCGTGTTGGCCTAAAAAGCCTAAGCCTAATTCTGTTGGAGAATAGAAGTAACAAAAACTTCTTGAGTTCAGGTTAGATTGATATCCGGGTCAGGTTGAGGAGTTATTTTTCACTTGACTGAACTATGGGCTTTGCAAGCTTTCTGTGTTTTTTTATAGTTGTTAATATAGCCTTAAACAACTAGAGATTTCCATTTCTTCAGTAGAGCAGAGCATTAACTAAGAAATTGACAAAGTGGTTTGTGCCAAGAAAGTGACGAAGTTATGTGACAAAACCACTTACAGCGAGGATTACTGCTTTTCTATGCAGCCAAAATAAAAGGTGAGGATCAACGAAAACCTGATACGAAGGGGTTTACCATCCCGGAACTAACGAGTTGATCGGTAACATCAAACGATGAAAATCCAGGTACTTCGAGCTAGATTTAAATGATGAGATTGTTAGTTTCCTGTACAATCAGTAATCGGAATCTTATCGAATCACGTAGTAGCTCAACATATGTACTCCTTGTCTACTTAGGTAGAATGCTTTATGAAATTAGCGGAGAGTTGATAGATAACAAAGCAAAAGTGTCCTCATGAAAAAAGTTGCAATCCATGCAAAGTCATCCATGTTGCAGTAGCCAAAACATTGTTACATATACAGCAATCATGATATTCAACCTAAAATCTGTTCAAGGGAAGAACTGCGAAAAACAAACACTAAAAGATCACACTCCTTTTTGTATAATAGAACAACCACACAAGAAGAAAACAGAAATTCTTGAAGCTGTCTGATGATGAGAACTTTTGACATACAGATCACATATTTGCATTGCAACCCTAAGATACAAATCATGAAATGATATCACATCATCAAAGTAATGACATAAAGATGAATGTGGAACTAAGTCAATCATTGATTATAATAAAATTAGATCTCAAGTGTCTGACAACTGACCAGTTCAGTTGACATAGTATTCTTAGTCCCAACAACAGTCCAGAAATGTTCATGGAAGCGATTGCCTGATGAAGAAGAAGAAGGAGATTCAATCTCAGCCTGCAGAACTTTGATCTTACAATTGTCATCTCTAGTGATTAAACAGAGCTTTCCGATTATACCCGCAAGTAAATAGGAAGATTCTGAATCAGCAAATTCATGAACAGGGGTGGATCCAACCACAACTTTCCAGGTATCCTCTTGACTGTCATATACTTTAATTCTGTCAGTATCATTGGAACTAAATGCATCTAACACATACAACTCACCATTGACCAGGGCAGTCAATTTCGTACCAGGTTTCTTTGAAGGCCAACCTTCACTAAAGCCAACTGGCATTTCAATCCATGAATTCAATTCCGGATCGTAAACCTCTCCTCCGATATCAATGCAAAAGGGCCAGCAATATAAACTCTGAGCCACAAATAACTTTCCTCTGTATGATGTCGCTCCTGAAGCAATAGGCTTGAATAGATCAGCGAGCGAGGCAGTCGGCAATAATTGAGCTTTCGAGCAAGGCATGCTTTTCATTTGAGACCATAAACCGGTATGAGGATCAAACACTTCAACGCTTTGCAGTGTGGTTACTGCACCACGACCTCCGGTGATCCCTCCAACAACATAAAGCTTGTTGTTCAGAATGGCTATCTTAGAAAAGGCTCTTCCGGTGGACATCGGTGTGAGCTCAGTCCAAGAGTTCAGTATTGTATCATACTGCCACACACGTCTGATGGCCGAAGATTTAGAAAATCCTCCTAGCACATATAGGCAACCATTAATAGCTCCAAGAGCACAACCAGAGAAGGGGATAGGATCAAAGGCATCCTTCTTTCCCAGCCATCCTCTCATTGCACACGAAATTCGGCTATTTGAACCAACCAAATTCCACATTCCAAGGCCACCAAAACCTTTCTGAGGTTCATCTTCAAAAGCTCGACCGGGCAATTTCGGTAACCTTTGCCATCTTCCAGACAAAGGGTCCAAGGCATACAAGAACAACTCATTATCTTGACCCTTTGTTAGTATGTATAACCATTCCTCGGTTGTTCTAAGCTCCTTTCTGACATTGAAAAGTTGAGAGCTAACCAAAGCTTCCTTCCAGGATCTAGACACTAACTTCAATTTCAGGTAACATATCCTAGGAACTCGAGCGAGGATTTGAAGTGATAATTCATCTGGAAGGCATGGAATCAACCGAGAGTTTCCCTCACAAGTAAGGAACGACTTATGTCTCTTGTAAGTTTGGCTTTTTGATGCATCAAAATCCTCTTTACACGCTGGAAGATTACTGCTAAACGTCGAACCCATTAATCACTCTCAGACGTCCTCTACAAAACCAAGTTAAATGAACAGATTATCTCAAAGAGAATCACTAGAACAAGTCAATTCATGTACGACAGCCCCAAAACGAAGCAATTAGCAAACCCCGTGGAGAAAATGGGAGGAAAACTCAAGACTTGAAAGAGCAACAGTTAATTAAGAGAAAAACATGATTGAAAACAAGAACACTAATGGTCAGTCAACGGATGCTCCAAAGTTGCGAAATAAGAGAGGAGATACCTTAGAACTCGGGTTGGTTGACGAGAAAGTTTACTGCGAGAGCATCCCAATGATTGCGCAAATGAGGTCTTACATCAAATCTGTTACGTTACGTCTCGAGTCTGTCTTTCTCTATATTCATATTTACGTTCGTTGGAGCAAGCTGTAAGCCACTTAATCTGACACGTATCTGTATGTAGATGTCACGTAGGAATGTCAAAATCAGCTAACCTATTTTGATTCGAGTTGACTATTACGAGTGAGCTATGGATTGATCATGGTCCATTCGGATGAGCCATGGGCTATAATTGGGCGAACGACTGGTCGACACAGCTTGATTATTATTTTCAAAACGACGTAGTGTTATTAGATTAAAGTTGGGCAAGTCATTGGCCGACTCTATCCGATTATTACTTTCAAAAAGAAAACATTTTGGACTTTTTTATTAAAAAAACAAATGATAATTCAGGCCAGTTTGACCCACATATGACCCGTTGGGTCATAACTCAGGCTACGGGCTAATCCATCTTTACCCGCCAAGTTACGGGCCAAGCATCCTTAATCTCACGTAACACGTAAATGAGATTTAATAAGATAAGATTATAATTGATTAACCGAAATAGAAGATACATTATTTATAAGTATATTTAAAATCAAATTATTTCTAGATAAAACACTCAAAAATACTTTAACATTTTTATTAAAAATAAGCAAATCGTCATATTTTACATGTGAACTAAATAAATATTACTAATATATTGAATTAAATTAAACTTTAATTTTAATTTTAACTTTAAATCAAATTAATTAAATTAAATTAAAATTAATAAAAAACATAGTTAAGAACTAAATTAATTACTCTTATAAACAACATTTAATTAATACATGAATTTTACTATTATTTTTAATAAAAATAAAAATATAAAAATCTCATTTCTCTTAATCCCAATTTCTTGTTATTTTCTTTTTTATTTACATTATCATAACTTCTAGCTATTTTTTCTTTTCTTTTTTAATTATATTATCACAACTTCTAGCTATTTTATCAACTAATTCCTATAACTTTCTGTATATGTCCAAATTCTTTTATTAAAGCTTTACCTTTTTATAAATAAAAATCATTCCTATAATTTTTATTAAAAAAAAAACTTTGTCACAAAGAGTATCATTACTATTAATATCACATATGAAAAAATATTATTCCTTGTTAAACAATAAGAATACCAAGTAATGGTCCTATAAAAATTCACTTTTGTTCTATTATTTAAATAAGTGTTTTACTTTTAAAATAGCAAAATAATACTTAAAAAAATAAGTTCAACCTCTCCCTCTTATACTTCTTGTATAACACAAAGGTCTCGTTTGGTAATCGGAGGAATCGAAATAAAAAAATAAGAATGAAAAGTAAGAACTGGAAGGAATTAAATTACTGATTATACATGTTTTGTATACAATCACTAAAAATGAGATTATAGAAATTGATATTTATAACAGCATTTGTTATTAAATATTCTGAATGGTAATAAAATTTTTTTACGGTAGTTGATTTTGTCAATAATTAATTAAAATATATTATAATATTATTAATTAATAAAAATTTTGTAAATAAATAATTAAAATTATTTTAGTGATTCAATAAATTATTAAATTTTAAATAACTGTGTATAATTTTTCTTATAAGAATAGAATTTTAAAAAATCATAACGAACTATTCAGTTAAGCTGAAACCAAAAAAAAAACAGTTTCAATTACTCATGTTTATTTATTATTATGAATAAAAATTCAAAATTATTTAAAATTCATTCTAAATATGTCAATCCTTATTTTATTTATTACTAACAACCAAACGACGAAAAATTAAAGAATATAAGTTATACACCCATTCTCACGTCTTCATTTCTAAATGTAGCCAAAAGGTTAAAAAGGATAAAGTAGTGAAGAAGAACATGGACTAAAATCAATTGAAAATATCAAACTACAATTTTGTAACAAATTAATTTCTAAAATAAATGAATGAATGTTGTCTCCATTTTCCAACATTATTGCCCTTTCACCATTGTCAAATAAGCTTGTGGTTTTACATTTTCCAGGAGTAACTCAACAGCCATTCTTGACAAATGAAATGAAACAAAGGTACAATTTGAATCACCAGTGTTGGCCAATTCCTTCCAATTGAAAAGGAAGGGAATATTATATACAGAGCAGTTGCTGAAAAGCTAGCCTCGTTCTGAAGCCAAGAAGAAAGGTGAAAGACGTAAATCTCACCATCCCTTGTCTTGCAATATCCCCATGGTGAAGTCGATTCGATGCGAGTTTCCCAGCAAAATACAGATCAACACCACCCAGTCCTCTAACCAACGTAAGCATCAAATCTGATAACATGCAAAAGAATATGTCAATCTTGAGGTCTCAGTGCCTCTTGTCGTCTTAGAGGGACGCCTTCCGAACCAAATCTGTCCTCCTCTGAATGCTTAGGAAGTCTTACCGGCAAGGTCATTGAACCTAAAGTTGATCTCAAACTTCAGAATGCAAATAAATACTAATACTAGATATGTCATAACAAGAAAAGTTAAAAGGACATGCCTTCAGCCATATCCTTTGTCTTGTGAAGAAGAAAAGTTCCGGACAGTATAGTAACGAAGCCACACATTTCCGTGACAATTTGAGTTGGACTCTGTCGATCCCAATCCTGGTAAAAAGAAATTCAAATGTCAACACTTACTACTCGATATGAATCGACAATGACAAATCAATGGCATAATAAATAGACAAAAACACTCATTTTCTTCTACTTTGCGCAACATTTTCACTCAACATTCTGACAACCGTCTTCTATTAATCACATTGTTTCAGTCCATCTATTACCAATACAAAAGAGGCAAAATATTGAATAGAAAAGAAGAATTAAGCATTTAATTACCAATCAGCATAAACAAGATTCATGCCGGTGGTAACTACAATTTCAAAGATCAACAATCTACGCTGATCCTTCCCCAAATGGACTCAATTCTCCTCAAAATTTCTAATATGATTGCCTACTCAAACAAAAACAAAGAAACAAAGATTGCAGATAAATATACCTTGAACATTATAATGCTAGCCAAAATGGTTAGTGACGTAAACATCACATAGTATATGGGTGATACAACAGCCGTATTGAAAGTATCAAGTGCCTGCAGTGCAAAAGCAAAAGACCAAAATAACATTAAAGACTATAGCATCAAACAATAAAAAACGGAAAGCTTCACAACAGATTAGTAAATCAAGTAACTGAGAACCTTGAAAAATACCAAGTTCTCAGTATCGAATGCTTGTAAATGTCAGATGGTCAGGGGATACATGGGAAAAAGGGGTACAAATTAACTAATGTCTAAAAGGTGGGGAGAAAAACACTGATACTTGTAATCTTAGGGAAACTCAAAAAAGAAGTTGAAGCTCCTAACAACTGCAAAAGAGATCATACCTTCATTTTTAAGTCATAAGAAGAAAAAAAGACCAATATAATGTGCATTGAAACCTAGGACACTGAAATGCGAAAAGCAACTTCACCTCCACAACTCTGTATCTCTCAAGGTTACAAAATGCAAAAATACCTGCAAATACCTCTTATTCCTAGCAGTAGTTAAAGAAGTAATGTTTCCCCAACTTTACTGGCTTTATACAACAATCAACTCAGTTTACTCATGTCATATTTTCATAATTGAAAAAGGGGCCAATTACTTTCACAACAGATATGAAGTTCCAAAAAAAAAAGTGAAGCTACCTCAAGAATTCACAATGACAAAAACCATCCACTTGAAGAAATATGAAAGTACATCAATGCATCATATTAACATCACCAAAGAGAAGTTTGAGAAAATCAAATTAAGGGAATAAAAAGACAAATCAAGAATTGATACAGCCACCAATTTTTCTCAAACATGATGCCAGGGAAAAAAAGTTATAAGCAACAGAACCTAATAAAAAAGTCAAACCAACAAAAAGAACACAAATTTGTTACCTTGTTCAAATAATTCATTTGAGTAAGCACACAAGTAATTACAACTAAAGTGAAGGCCCATGTTTGCGGATATATCAGCTGATTCATCCCTGACAGTGTTAATTTCAATGCAATCCCAAGTGCTTTAACACTCATTACCTGTCAAAGCACAAGTTAAAAACAAACTATCCACAGAGGAAGAATTAAATAAGGGATAAAGAACTGAAGAAGTAACCATTTTTATATCATATACATACCGACAAAGACCCCACAAGAGAACAAACTCCAATGTAAACCATTATATGCGTCTGGCCGTAGTCAGGGATGAAGTGGAATATAAGAACAAATGCAGCTGTTATGACCAAAGCTGCATAAAATAGAAAAGCTGGAACAAAAGAAAAGATATAAAATAGGTCAGTCAGCTTCCTAATAATTTCCCTTTGCTTGGAAAAGTACAGAAGGGAAAATAATAAACGTCATACAATACTTTCCAAAAAAATAAACATCATATAAGAAAAAAGCTAAGACCAACATATCGTACCAGGTTCTGTAGCAAGATCCCAAACTTCTCTCACAGATTCAATCTGACGTTCTTGAGGAGCATGCAAAACTATTGTTGTCGAACCCACAACACAAAGAACACAACCAAGAATGCCAAAAATATGTAGCTTCTCCCGCAAAATAATATGTGCAAGTACGGCACTGTATAAAGACAAGATGATCAGAACTGGAGACCAGCATAGTAATCATAAGACAAGTCAGTAACGTATCATACCTGATTATAATGCTGAGAGCACCAAGAGGAGTGACCAATATAGCTGGTGCAAATGCATAGGCTGCAAAATTAGCAACCTCGCCAACAATCACTGTTGCAATGACCATGTGTATTAGAACAAAATCACCCACATGATGCTGATTAGAATCATAATGGTAATTTGCTGAATATTAATATCTGAATCAGTCATTTTATTAGATGACAAATAAATCAAATCTGAGGACGAATTTCGGTACATAGAAGAATAGGAAGAAAAGCTAACCAACCATAAGTCGTAGGATGGTAAAAATACTTACTTGTGATCATGCCCACCCACCAAAGTGGTTCGTATAAGTAAGAGTATCCTCCACTTCCTGCAAATTGAAACCCACATCCAAATTTGAGCGAATCGTCTTATTTCCCACATGAATTAATAAACCAAGAAAACAAACAGTGAAGATCGAAGTCCCTCAAAACTTAGAAAATGTGAAGAAGAGTACCAGCTCTAATGCCGGAAGCGCCAGCCTTTTTCAAGCCCTTTTTCTTGACAATGAAGCTGGCACCTATGAATAAGCTTGAAGACAGAGCCAATACTAATCCCTTTATATTATCAGACGACATGCCCTCCCTCCAGCTATGAGTCGCCATTTCCACCCAATTACCAAAAAGAAAAATCCCTAATGCAATTCTCAATCACGCTAATCACAAAGCCATGCGTTTTCCACCACAAGTAAACACTGTTCCCACACGATTCTTTCCACTTAAACTAACATACATTAGACGATTAAGCAATCTCTATCATGTATCTCTTTATATCAATCTACTAAATGGACTGAATCATGACTGAGTTTGAAATCGAAAGAGTGAGTAAAGAGAAATCAAAATCCAATCTACAATTATACATAAACAAAATAAAATTTTAATCGCAGAGAGAAAAAGTGGTTAGTGAGTTACTGCTTTGCTTAGATCGAAACAAGAGAGAGAGAGAGAGGGACTGACTCTTCTCCGACCCTTGCTTTGCTTGAGAAGACTCACTCGCTCGCTCTCTCTCTTTTTTTTTTTTTTTTTACAATCCCAAAAATAATAAAAATTGCATATAAAGAGTGTCCAATAACAGGGACAAGAACCAAACGTAGTGTTACTGTCCGTATGGTTGCTGTCTCTAGTTTCTGGAGACAGAATAGAACAAAAACTGAAGACAGTGAGATGTTTGGTTATGGTGGACAGAACAAAAAAAACTGTCTCCGTCTCGAGGATAAAATGTGTTTGGATGCAGTTGACAGAACGAAAAAATTGTGCTAATGACAAAAAAGCCCATGGTCTTTAAGATGAATAAAAATATGTAATTTATTGATAAGTTTATGACGAATGATTTGTTTTAGTGAAAAAATGAACCAATAATAATAAGAACAATTGAAAA
>JANQBM010000221.1:1467132-1487872 GCA_025594535.1 Erythroxylum domingense | reverse complement strand
TTGTCATGAACGAATGTACACTAAGTTCTTATATGCACAACACTCACTATTTACAACTGCATGAGCATGAGATGTGGAAATTTACCACATCTGGACCCGTTTCTTTGGTCCGACCCGTTCTCTGGAAACGGGATGTTACATGTTACTATAGCTACAGCTGAAAAGAAAGCTCTTAGACACTACTTGCCATGGGTGGATAACCACTACTCTCTAATGAAACAAAGATCTAGAATTAACTGGATCAAGGATGGGGACATGTGCTCTAAATTCTTCTTTAATTCTGTCTTAGCTCGGAAGAATAGGAACATAATCAATTCCATTACTACTGAAGCAGTTGAAGTTGTTTTCGGACAAGCAGCTCTTGTTAAGGAAGCCATGAAGTTTTATAAAAATCTAATGGGTTCGGAAGACTCCCTAGCATGACATGGAGAGGTTCTGGAACAATTTATCTCAGTTAGCATCACTGATTAGGAAGAATCTCGATTAATCAGCCCTGTGACTGATCAGGAAATTGAGAGGGTAATTTTTAATATGAATAGCTATAAGGCTCCGAGTCCTGATGGTTTGAATGAGGTTTTATATCTAAAAACCTGGAAAAAAGTTGGGAGTATTGTTAAGGAGGCTATGCATGAATTCTTTCAAACACGAGTACTGCTAAAAGAGATCAACAAGACATTTCTTTGTCTGATTCCTAAACACTCCAACCCGATCTCATGGAGTGCCTACAAACCTATTTCCTGCATAAATTTTCTCTATAAAATCATTGCCAAAATACTGGCAAATAGATTGAAGGAGGTTCTGCAATTTCTCATCAGTGAGAATCAAATTGCCTTTATGAGTAATACGAATATTGGAGATAACATTCTGCTAGTTCAAGAACTATTGAAAGGGTATAATCACAGCAACAGTCCTCAAAACTGCACTATCAAAGTTGATCAACAGAAAGCCTTTGACAATGTACACCAGAGCTTCCTAATTCAAACCATGAAGCACATGACCTTTCCCCCTAGATTCATAAGATGGACTTATGAATGCATATCGATTGCCTCTTATGGTTTACTGATAAATGGGAGTCCGTCAGAGATTTTTAAAGGCAAAAAAGGACTGAGATAAGGGGATCCTCTATCCACTTATCTATTCCTAATTTGTATGAAGGTCTTCACCCAAATGCTAAAGCAGAATGTTACTAAGGACTCAAATTTTAAATACCATGCAAAATGCAAGAAACTCTTTCTAACAAGTTTATGTTTTGCAGATGATCTTATTCTTTTATGTAAGGCTAATGTTCATTCAGTATTCCTTCTGATGAATACTCTCTCAACCTTTTCAAGGAGTGGTTGGGTCTGGGTATCAACATTCAAAAAATTTTCTTCATACTCTCCAAACGTGCATACCATCTCGCAAATGCCTTGTCTATTGCTACAGGAATGGAAGCTATGGATCCACCTTTTCATTATCTAAGGATCCCTATACAATCTAGGAGGTTAAGATTTTGTGAATGTTTACCGCTAATTGAGAAAATCCAGAAGCGTTTGGGCTCTTGGACAAATAAAGCCCTATCCTATGGTGGGAAACTCCAGTTTCTGAAATCTGTCATTATGTCTATGCAAACCTATTGGTGTTCCTACCTTTTCCTTTCCAAAGGGCTTATCAAAACTATTGAAAAACTTATGAAGCAATTTCTACAGGGGAAAGGTAATGGAGAGAGAGGAATAGCAAAAGTAAGTTGGAAGACTGTCTGCCAACCGAAAGAAGGAGGAGGTTTAGGTCTGGAACCAACCAGTAAGAAAAACATGTTACTTATGACCAAGAGGATTTGGAGAATCTTAGGGGGAAAACAGTCTTTGTGGATTAAATGGATCCACATCTATATATTAAAAGGAGAGAGTATCTAGGCTCTAAAGATCAAGGATAGCTATTCTTGGTTCTTTAATCAAATCCTAAGAATGAGGGAGGAAGTTCGGCAGGATGTTACTTTCAAAATAAGGACTAGTTAATGTATATCCTTTTGGTATGACAATTGAACAGGGCAAGGGGCCTTAATCCATAACCAGTTAGCTATATCTCTACTGGAGAGAGTCCCTAAGAAAACAAAACTACATCAACAAGTCAGGAATAGTGCATGGCTGTTAACATTCAAAAAGATGAGAATCTTGTCTATACAACAATTCAGAAGCTTAGGAGATAGTGACATCTACCTTTGGCATGGGGTCCCAATTTCAGAAATATCTATGAGAGAAGCTAGGAGGATGAGGGATGGGACTATGAATAGAGTTGGATGGTCTTCCCTAATATGGAGCAAATTTCTTAGACCTAATGTTAGCTTTCTTCTCTGGTTAGCAATTCTGGACAAACTAAGCACAATGAATCGATTGAGATTCTTGTCCTTATCTATGACTTGTATCCTTTGCAATATCGAGAATGAAATAAGTGAATATCTATTCTTTAAGTGTGCTTCGACTAAAGATCTGTGGATGAAAATTTCAAGCCTGTGTTCCTGGGTTTAACTATTATAGACTCTCTTACATTCTACAGCAACTACCTCGTATGCACATATCCAACACTGACAAGGATATCCTAATGATCTCGGTGGCTACTTGAACCCAACCGGTATGGAAGGAGAGGAACAACAGAAGGTTCAAAGGAGAATCTATTCCTATCACTACTCTATTAGACCTCATAATTGCTAGAATTAGGGAGCAATTGATTACTCATCAGTTACACCTTCACTGTAGTAGGGGTATATATCTCACTTGGAGATTATAAGCTTTACTGGCACTAAAGAGGATACATTAGTAGCAACATACAAACTCAACCTAGCATAATCTTTCCAGTAATCCCTATCATTCAAATTCAAGGTTCACATCAGATTATTTCAGAAAGAGATCATGCACAATCCATTATTTTTGATCAATTTATTGAAAGGCTCATATATATCTTCACAGCTCTCTAGATCTTTACTGCTTCATATCAATTTCTTGCAGATCGAACAGACTTAGACAAGTCATTCGGGAAGACACCAAGCAAATATAGAAGGATGGAACCACCTTACCTCAGAGGTGTTTTTATCCCTTTCTCATTTTTGTAGAGAGGTATCTCCAGATCCTCGAACCATGGCGAAGGAATGTTGGCAGCAACCAACAGAAGAGAGGGAGTGGAGTTCCATCGTCAGCCACGCCAGAGGTCCACCAGACGGTAGATAGAAAAGGTCAGGCAAGTTATTCGGGAAGACACAAGCCAAAATAAATGAGTGAAATCGACAAAATACCTTACCTCTGAGATGTTTCCTCCTTTTCGAATCAACTTCTGTTGAAGACGCCTTCCAAATCTAGAAGGTTGGAGGTCACCAACAGAGGCAAGTGAGTCGAAGTACACCGTCAATCGCTAGCAAATCACCTCTTTCCAAAACGGGAGAGGTGAGGAAGATTCGAGAAAGCTATGGGTCGGTATGCCCTAAGTGTCGTAATATGTTGGTTTAATTCATTTCCATACGATATTGTTTCCTTGTTACTCAGATAAAGTAGACTTCCAAGTGGGTCTATTTTCCCATGTGATGAGTTATATCTTCTTTATTCTTTAACGCAATTATTTAATTTCTAAAAAAAAGTTGCATAATAATGAACTCCACTGTGATGTAACGGTAGAGCCTACTTTTTATTTAAAAATAAACATTATAAAAACTTCAGTTTTTAATTTGAACGCTTCAAAACGTTATGATTCAAGTTGTATTTGATAGGAGATGCACTCCACCTAGATAGAACAAACATACCAATAAAATAAATTGAACTAAAAAGGACACACAAGATTTAATGTAAAAAACTCCTTAATGAATATAGGGAAAACCCACGGGCAAGAATAGAAAACTTTTCACTATAGAAAACAAAGATTACAAAAGAAAGATCTCATAATTTACACCAAGAATTAATATAAAAGGTTATGGGAAAGAGATTTTGGGATATTTAAAACCTTAAGTATATGTCTCATTATATAACTTCAAATGAAGCTTATACTCTCACCCACTTCCAATGTGAGATAGAAAATCAACAATCTCTAACTTGGAGATTTGATTGAGAACCAATCAATCTCCATATTGTTATTTCTATCTTGTCATTTCTCTATTGTCTACGTCACTGCCAAGCCATACAAGGATCTACACCATATGAATTTATCAGTGTTGATTGGCATTGTTAGTGCATCTGTTAGGTTTCTTTTTGTGTGAATTTTCTGCATGTTCACACTTCCAGCTTCCACCGCTTTACGAACAAAATGATATTGAACTCCTATATGTTTAGTTCTAGAATGAAAAGCTGGATTCTTTGCAATATGCAAGGTACTCTGACTATCACAATACAAAGGGATTTTCTTTTGTCGGTGCCCAAGCTCCTCCAAAAACCTTTTTATCCAAATCAATTCCTTGCAAGCTTGTGTAGCTGCCATGTACTTAGATTCTGTTGTAGATAATGATACAACTGTTTGTAGTTTAGACACCCAGCTCACATCGCCTCTTGCAATAATAAACACATAACCTATAGTAGATTTTCTTTTATCAAGATCGACTGTAAAATCAGAATCAACATATCCTTTGACAATAAATTCAGATCCTTCATAACATATAGTAGCATTTGAGGTCTCTTTAATATATATTAGGATCCTGTTTACAACCCACCAATGTTCTCAACTAGGATTTGCTATGTATCGACTAACCATTTCTACTGCATCTGCAATATCTGGTCTTTTGCAAATTATAGCGAGCATTAAACTTCCCATTGCTGATGCATACGGTACTCGAGACATCTCCTTCCTCTTTGCTTCACTTCTATGGTTTTTATGTGAGGATGACTTAAAATTAACAGGAAGAGGGGTAGATTGACTTACAATCTTACATATTAAAGCGTCACAAGATTTTCTTCAAGTATTTCTTCTAAGAAAGCCAAATCTTCCTGTTATTTCTGTCTCAGTAAATTTGAATTCCTAAAATCTTGTTTGCTGGTCTAAATCATTCATTTCAAATTACCCAGGCAACTGAGCCTTCAAATCTTGAATATGATCTTTGTTGGGGCTTGTAACCAACATGTTGTCAACATACAACAATAATACAATGAAATCATTATTACCAAACCTCTTAAAATATGCAAAAGAGTCTGCGCTAAATTTGTTGAATCCATGACTCATTATGAAGAAATTAAATCTTTTGTACCAACATCTTGGCGTCTATTTTAAATCGTACAAAGATTTGTTCAACTTGCAAACCAAGTTCTCTTTCCTTGGTTCTTCAAAACTTTTTGGTTGATGCATGTAAATTTCTTCTTTAAGATCTCCATGAAGACACACAGTCTTTACATCTAACTGCTCTAAATATAGATCAATGTAGCACACATAGCTAGGACAATTTGAATTGCATTAAGATGAACTACAGGTGAAAAAATTTCTATAAAGTCAATACCTTCTTTCTGAGCATATCATTTTACCACCAAACTTGCTCGATACTGCTCCACTTGATCATCATTGTTATGTTTGATCTTATATACCCATTTGTTGCCAATGGACTTTCTCTCTTATAATAGTGGCACAAGCTTTTATGTCTTATTCTTATAAAGATCTTTTATTTCTTCTTGCATTGTTACCATCCAAAGTGATACATCTAAACTATTTGTTGCTTCTCGGAATGTTGATGGTTCTTCATCTTCTGTTAGGAGATAGTATGCAATATTGCCCTCCATAATATAATCAGACTACCAAGTTGGGGTTTTCCTTTCACGAGTTGACCATCAAACTTCTATATTTTCATATTCAACTGGTTCTTGCTCCTCTTGATCTGATATAGCTTAAGTAGAATCTTTCTATTCAATCTTCCTTTCTTTTTGAATCATTACAACTTTGAAATTTTCTTTAGACGTGCTATTTAGATTTTTCTCTTGCAATTTATGATCTGCAAATATGACATCTCTGCTAATGACGAGCTTGTGGGTACTGGGATCTCACAATTGATACCCCTTGACTCTATCAGCATACCCCATAATCTACATTTTCTGAATTTTGGATCTAGTTTTATGATATCTTAAGTATTATACATCACAAGCACAGGACTTCCAAATGTGTGTAACTAAGAATAGTCTACTGGTTTATCGATCCACATCTCTATCAGTGTCTTTAGATCAATCGATCTTATTAGTGATCGATTAATCACATAACAGACGGTCTTTACTGCCTCTGCCTAGAAAGACTTTGTCATACTTGCAATTCTTAACACGACTCTAGTTCTTTCAATCAGAGTTCTGTTCATTTACTCTATCACTCCATTTTGTTGAGGAGTGTGAGGCACTGTGAATTGACGTTTGATGCCTTCTAGATTGCAAAAATCAATGAACTCATCACCAGTATATTCTCCACCATTATCAATCCTGAGGCACTTGATTTTCTTCTCCGTCTCTATCTCAATTCGTGCTTTAAATGTTGTGAAGGTTGGAAATACATCTCCATTTCTCTAGATAGGATACACCCAACATCTTTTGGAGTAATTATTAATAAAGGTTACAAAGTACTTGCTCCACCCAGAGACATAACCGGTGTTTGCCATACATCAAAGTGAATCAATTCTGGAATATCTTTACTTCTAGAATTCGGTGAATTAAATTTCAGTTTATGCAGCTTACTTATAACGCAGTGCTCATAGAAGGGTAATGATACCTTTGTGAGACCAGGGAGTAGTTTCTACTCAACAAGAATCTTCAATCCTTGTTCTGACATGTGGCTAGTTTACAGTACCATAATTTTGTTACATTTTCTGCATAATTAATCGATGCAACCGATGTATTTGCTTCCATATACGTCTCTCCCATAAGCTTGTATAAGTTTGCAGCTATCCTTTCCACCTTCACTACTACAAGCGCTTCTTTGATTACCTTCATGACCCTATTTTAAATAGAGGTCTTACACCTAATTTCATCCAATTGTCCTAAAAACAATAAATTTTTCTTCAAGCCTTTCACATGTCGTACATTTTAAATAATGTGAACTGTACCATTATACATCTTCAACTTGATGGTGTCAATCTCAGCAATCTCTAAGGCATGGTCATTTCTCATATATACAGATACTACAGAGATAGATTTATAAGTGAAACCAATCTCTACAAGGAGTTATATGTCACGTTACTCCTGAATCCATTATCCAAGCATCAGTGAGCTCTACTCTGTCTTTAATCATCGTTGCTACTTCACTGTATAAGATTTCTCCATTGGAAACACATCCCTGAAAATTTGATGTTTCAAAGGCCTTGACTCCACCCTTCCTGAATCGACATTCACTTTTAAAGTGTCCTCTCTTACCATAGTTATATCACTTGAGAATTTTCTTACTTTTTGATTACAACCTTCCTTGTTTGTGACTCCTAATGGAATCACACTCCATTAACCGTCCTCTCATCATCGGTAAGGCTTCCTCTTGATGTGAACTTGTCAACCTTTCTTCCTTGTTGATGTGTCTACTTTCTTCTTCAAGAACCAAAACAACAACATCATCAAATACCAAAGTATCCTTGAGGATATTAAATTAATGATAAGTTGGTCATATGAATATGGAATACTTTGAAGTAGAATCTCTGCACGTTCAATTGGATTTACATTATGTCTCAACTTTGAAAGTTGAGAGCATAGAGAGGTTAGAGTATTGATATGCTCTGTTACAGAAGTAGATTCAAACATTCAGTGTGTGTAGAGCCTCCTCTTCAGAAAAATTTTGTTGTGAACATACTTAGCTGTTTTCTTTTCCTCTACACCTTGCAAGATATCATCCGATAGACCAAGATGCAAATCTGACATGGCCAAGACATTTATTTGTTTCCATTTGAGGTAATATATGAAGTCAGCCAGCTTAGCACTGATGGCCTCTAAACAGTTATCTTTTATTAATACTGTCTTCATCTTCAATTTCCATAGTGAGATCTTTGTCTCGTCAAACTTTGTAATATCAAATTTGGGCAACCTATCATAAGAATTGACTCCCACTTTCTCACGTTAAAAAGGGAACCTGCCCTAAGTTACCTCCACTTAGTATGTAATAAGACTATAGTACAATAGGAAAGTTTTCATGAAAGGTTAGAGGGGTCACAAATGGTCCCACTTAAAACTCAATCTTCTTAGATAGAACTTTTCCTAGACATGCACTCAGTCACCTCAAATACCAGCGAAAAATGCCTTAAAAAGACAACAAGAACCCGAGAATAGAACCACCTTTAACCCTTAAGAATATCAAAGAAAAACTCATTTTATGATGTGGAAGATCAGACTATGCTGCAACCACAGAGCATACTTAAGCAACCCTTGGGCTTTGATATCACTGATAGGAGATGGACTCCATCCGGATAGAACAAACACACCAATAAAAAAAATTGAAGTAAAAAGGACGCACAAGATTTAACGTGAAAAACCCTTTAACGAATATGGGAAAAACCATAAGTAAGAATATAAAACTTTTCACTATAGAAAGCAAATATTACAAAAGGAAAATCTCACAATCCACACCAAAAATTAATATCCGTGAGGATAGTATTGGTTAAATTCATGATAAGTTGGTCTTATGAATTTGAAATACTTTGAAGTAGAATCTCCGCACGTTCAATTGGATTTACATTATGTCTCAACTTTGAAAGTTGATAGCATAGAGATGTTAGAGTATTGATGTGCTCTGTTACTGAAGTAGATTCAGACATTCAGTGTATGTAGAGTCTCCTCTTCAGAAAAATTTTGTTGTGAATATACTTAACTTCATATAACTTTTTAAGATGATCTCATATCTCCTTGGCTGTTTTCTTTTCCTCTACACCTTGCAAGTTATCATCCGATAGACCAAGATGCAAATCTGAGATGGCCAAGGCATTTATTTGTTTCCATTTGATGTAATATGTGACGTTAGCCGGCTTAGCACTGATGGCCTCTAAACAGTTATCTTTTACTAATAGTGTCTTCATCTTCAATTTCCATAACGAGATCTTTGTCCCGTCAAACTTTGTAATATCGAATTTAGTTGACATTGATTCGATCACAATAATTGACTCTCATTCCCTCTCGTTAAAAGGGAACCCGCCCGAGTTACCTCTGCTTAGTATGTAATAAGACTATAGTACACCAGGAAATTTCCCATGAAAGGTTGGAGGGGTCATAAATGGCCCACTTAAAACTCAGTCTCCTTAACAAGAACCCGATAATAGAACCACCTTTAACCCTTAAGAATACCAAAGAAAAACTCGTTTTCTGATGTGAAAAATCAAACTATGCTGCAGCCACAGAGCATACTTAAGCAACCCTTGGGCTTTGATACCACTGATAGGAGATGGACTCCATCCGGATAAAACAAACACACCAATAAAAAAAAATGAAGTAAAAAGGACGCACAAGATTTACCGTGAAAAACCCTATAACGAATATAGGAAAAACCATAAGCAAGAATATAAAACTTTTCACTGTAGAAAACAAATATTACAAAAGAAAAATCTCACAATCCACACCAAAAATTAATACACAAGGTTATAGGAAAGAGATTTTGGGATATTCAAAACTTTAAGCATATGTCTCTTTATATAGCTTTAAATGAAGCTTATAGTCTCACCTATTATGAAAAATAATCAAATGTCACTAATATAATAGCTCAATTAAACTATTAACATCAATTAAATTATTTAAATTTGATTTAAATTAATAAATTGTTATAATTAAGAGATGAGTTGATTCGCCGCATATTTCATTATTATTTTAAGAGAAAATGTTTTATAAAAATTTGAAAATTTTAAAGAAAAATTAAAATTTTAAAAAATTTTCTTAAACTACAAAGCATATTTGTGCCTTTTTTTTTTTTTTACCCTTGCTCAAAATAATAAGATTCACCCTCAATATAACATATTTACAAGGTTTACCGGTTACTTTTATTTTTCTTGTTACGATATATTAATATACCTTTCATTAATACCTAGATTGAATAATGAGTATTATGCTAAGAGAAATCAAAGAGTGACGAGCAAGTAAATAATTCTCAGAATCTCATTGACCTTTATTGTTGATTACTTTGTGATGAAAAAGAAAGAAATTAAGACAAGCTGATTTACTTTTTCTTGTTCATAGTGCTGAAGTTGAGTTGATTGCTTGGAAGTTAAAACAGAGCTGATTGAATCTAGACATAAATGTGGGTTTCTTTCATAGTCAACCTGTACAGAGAGATTTGACTGGCTCTGTTTTCTACGCTAAGTCTTGCTATTTTTCATTAATTAATAATTTTTAAAACTTTTAATAATTATTACTTACATATAATTTACTATTTAAGTTAGGTATTAATTAATAAAAATTATATTAAATTAAAATTATAAAAATTTATGATATAATATTATCATAGAAATACCCTCTTTATTAAATAGACAAGAAAAGTTAATTACAATTGATATCTTCTCTTGACTATAACAAAGGGGATCATATTTTTATACCGATTACGATGTTCTTATTATATTTTATTAAATCTTATTTATACATTTATGTGAACCTCATATAAATGGATGAATAAGATTTAAAAAAATAAGAGTTAAAATAGAACAGCTGAAACAAAAAATTTGACGTGCTATCGAAGAGAAAACCTTTCTTGAAAACATCAAATATTCATAAAATTACTATTAATTTATGTAGTATTATTTAAATTTTTAAGTTTTATTATTAATTAAATAATTCTTCTTCGTGCGAGCTTCCAAAAGCAAACCGTGTGAGTCTACTATGGAAGCAGGCATGTCAAGGTCTACCGAAATCTGATGCACATGGTAGGTCCAAACACGCCTGAAGAGGCGAGATCTTCTACATATAGCTTCTTCCTCCTACTGATTCTCTCAATAACCATCCCTTCCTCAATATTCCTGCTCCATTTTCAAGTTCTGATTGCTCTTTTGGTTGAAAATGAGACTTGTTGAAGCAGCAGGAAAACGATATGCTCTTTTGCTGGCAGCAAGAGACTCTGATTATGTGAAGAAAGTGTACGGAGGGTACTTCCATGTGTTCGTTGCAGCTTTTGGTGAGGAAGGTGAGATATGGGACTTGTACAGGGTCGTTGAGGGTGAGTTTCCTGATATGGATGAGCTTGAGAAATATGATGGATTTGTCGTCAGTGGTAGTCCTTATGATTCCTATGCCAACGACTACTGGATTCTCCAGCTTTGCTCACTATTGCAAACTTTAAACGCCATGGAAAAGAAAGTTCTTGGAGTCTGCTTTGGCCATCAGGTACGTGCGTACCACTTCTGTTTCACCTAACTTGAACCTACCAGTGTAGTACTCAACAAGGTCTCGTTTTTTCTATGGTTTTGGGTATACAGATTCTGTGCAGAGCATTGGGTGGGAAGGTAGGAAAAGCCTGTACAGGTTGGGATGTTGGGTTAAGAAGAGTGAAGTTAGTAAAGGATTTGGGACCCTGCAGCTTTAGGGGTGATTTAAGTGAGAACCCTCCTTCACTCTCGATAATCGAGTGCCACCAAGATGAGGTATGGGAGGTTCCATTAGGAGCTCAAGTGATTGCCTTCTCTGATAAAACTGGTGTAGAAATGTTCACCATGGGAGACCATATCTTGGGCATTCAAGGTCATCCTGAGTACACCAAGGACATTCTTTATAACCTCGTGGATCGCCTCCTCATTAACAAATGCATAAAGGTACAGAATTAATTAACAGTGACAATTTCCGATCAATTTTTACAGTTCTTGTTCGTTCTTTGCTTATCTTGAGCTTGTGTGAATCTGAAAAATGAGCAGAAAGATCTCGCTGAACATGCCAAATTGGGGTTGGAGATGGCTGAACCAGACAGGAAGTTCTGGAAGATGATCTGCAGAAACTTTCTTAAAGGAAGATCGCAGAAGAAAGAGAGACCGATGTTGTAACCTTAAATTATAGAATATTCTTAAAAAAAATCATTAAATAATAATGACACACTTATCTTGAGGTTGAGGAAATCCATTGAAAAGAATCCCAGAATATTGGATTTGATTGCTCCAAGAAAGGTGACTAAAGTGATAGGAGGTGGGCTCTCAAAATGCAAGTCTTTCTTTACTCTTCTAACACTTTCAGGCTATTTTTGACATTAAGAATCTTTATTTATAATTCGAGATTCATTTTTATTTAATTTTAAGTTCAATAATCCATTAAATAAATTATTTAGAGCAGAAAATTTATAATTAATTATTGATCAAACATAAGCAACATAAGAATAAAATAAAATAAAAATAAGGACACGAGATACCCTTGGTTGTATGACACACGAGGATAGCATTATTAAAAGTACGTGATGTTGTTTACACCAGTGAATTGAAAAAGACTTCAATCTGGTTATTACTCTTAAGCTCGTGGAATATTTCACCGGTGTGTCTCAACGAAATTATATCATGAGTTTTTAACCTACATATATATTGATAAAGTGGCTTATAAAACAAATTCTATAAAAGATCGAAGATAAATAAAGATTGACTGTAGCTCAGATTTTAAATATGCTAGTCGAGACACAAGTCCTTCTCTTCTGTATGGGCTTCAATCATCAAAACTTATCTTTTAGAAATCTAAACTATCCAATCTTTAATAAGAAGGATATCTTTTTATTATTACAAAAAAACAATGAAAAAAGACAATTTTTATTTTCAAAAATTCTATCGAAAAATGCAGTTATTGGGATCATAGTATATAAAAAATTTAATTACTATAGACTATTATTTTCATATAAATTTAAAATTATTGAAATATTATTTACATAAATGGCCAAAGACATTAAAATTCTATTTAAAAAGTGTCACAAATGCACGCCTATGTTACGTTTGATATCAACACTGATTTGATTTCTGACTTAAAAAACTCTTCGTCAGTATAAAGTTAGTGTAATTTTTATAATTTTATTATTCACTAAAATTTTAAGTCATATCTTATAATTTAAATTTTTAATATTACCATTAAAAAAGATATTACGTCATATATCTTTAATAATTAAGGATAATAATGAGTTATTTAGGCATCGACGGCTTCGGCTTGGACCTAGATTTAGGTAAGACTCAATTACGCAATTGAGTTTGAATTCGACTCAACCTGAATTTGACATCATTTTTTGCAATAGTATTGAGATTCAGGTAAACTCGGGCTCGAGTTTAAGCCTGACCCGAAATTCAATTCTTTTAATTCGAGATTGACCCGAAATTCAATGTTTTAAAAGAATTAGATTTGAAGCTTGATCAACTTAAACCTCACCCGTTAATCTCGGACAGAACTGATTAAGGGCAAATGTCATCACTACTAACACCTCACCTCACATATTTTGGGTGTGCAGATATTTCCAATTCTCTCAAGAAGCTGGAATTAGTGGGATGTGGTGTGGTGTCGTGTCGTTGGTGGACGTTGTTGGAAGACAAATGGAGACCTGTTCCTTAAATTTTGTCGTGAAACTCAGGATATCTCCGAATTTTCAGGTCTATAATGGTCTCTGACGTGGCTGGCTTACATGATTGTTCCGTTTCAACTTTCTACTTCCACCACTCGGCCTTTATCTTCCAACTTCAACTGTTCCTCATCTCATTACTAAGTTTGGTTGTCTGTCAAACACAAATTGGCCCAAAAAGAATACACGTTTCCTCTCAATCAGCCCACGAAAGTCAGACGAGGAAATGACCCATTAGATAACTATGTACTAATTTAGTTAATTTAGTAAGCATGATTATTTATTTGAATTTAGATATTCGAATGTTTATATTTGATGGATAAATTAATATTTTTTATAATTATAAAAAATAAGATAGTATTTAAAAAATTAACTAGTTTCAATTATATTTATTTTTTAAAATTTTAAGACAATTGCATTTAGATTGCATAATGATTAGTAAATGAAAAGAAAATGTACTTATAAGAAAGTTATTCTACATAAAAAAAGTGAATCACACTACAAATAATATAAGAGTTAAAAATTTGATATTCATTTTAAAAAATAAATTTAACTTCAAATATATTTTAAATATATTTATTTATTTATTATTTTGTAAAGCTACCGTCAAAACTTTCAATGACAATAATGAGAAATATTCTATTATATATTAAATATAATTATAATAATGAGAAATATCCAATTATAATAATGAGAAATATAATCATACCAGAAATAATATTCAATTATAAAGTTGATTAGTTCAAAATTTTCAATGCTCAATTTTTTAATGATTGGATATTATACAATAATCTTACATTGACCTGTATATATATTAAAAGACAATTATGGATCGATTAATAACACTATAAATTAAACCTCAATCCATAATGTTTGAAGTTCTTGGACAAAATTTATTCCCTCTCTTCCTGTTTCCTTCTTTGATTACTATTGATGGTTTTCTAAAACATACAAACTCCTGAACCAACATGTCTACTTATATGAAAGGAGAGAGGGATTGAATGTTGGACCCATTTGAGACCAACTCTTTAATATCCAATAACCATTATCTTAGACTTTGTTCATTAGACTGAAGCCTATAAGTGATATGGACTACTAAATAATCTTTTTTTTTTTGTACAAGGGAATAATTAAAGTTTGCTAGATTCTAACAGGGACGGTCCTAGGCCGAGCAATACTCAAGAGATCCTCCTAAAGAAAATGATAGAGCTGTCTAGGAGGTTCTCCAGGTGAGTAACTTCAAAAAGTCCTCCAGAAGCCTAAGTAATCAAATAGTCAGCGTACATATTTGCTTCGCGATAAGTATATACAACACGACGCTGTCAAGAGCGGCTAAGCAGTTCCTTACAAGTACAAATGATTGAATAGAATTTATCTATAAGACAAAGGTCGCCATTTACCTTGTTAACTGCTAAAAGAGAGTCTGATTTAAGAAACACATTTTGGAAGCCTCAATCTCATGCCAAAAGCAGTCCAAAATATATTTCGAACAATTCAACTCTCGTAATGTTCCTCTAACCGAGCCTCCTTGCAAATCTAGACAGCCAACTTCCTTTAGCGCCTAACAAGGCCGCCAATCGCTATTTCTCTCGAATTTATAAGTACTCGGGCATCCACATTAATTTTAATGCAACCGGTGGATGGTAAAGTCCAAACAATCAGCATATCTTGCTTTATCATCGAGACCTTTTGCGTCGTGCTACATCCGCGAAAAGTCTGATAACTCGCAAGCTAATATCTAGAAACCCTATTTGCCAGTTGAGTTATAACTATATATATGCATAGTTCTTAACGTGAAACTAATTTATTGGCTCTGTCCAGTTTAGTTTGTTTTTTAGTGAAAGACATGATTTAAAATTTGCAAATACTTAATTTATGAAAAGAAGCGAAGAAGACTAGAAAGTCGATAAGAGCATAGTTCATTTACAGAATTATTTAATTAGAGACCTAAATAATATATAATCATACTTTGTGAGTTTTACATATCTCTTCTCCATACTTATACGGTATTGTAGAATACGTTATTAATTTTGGTATAAAAAGATAATACATTCTTAAGTACGCTCGGGTTTGACTTAACTCTATTCGAGTCGCACTAAAATGATATTATTTTAATTTAAAATTTTAAAATTTTGTTATTTTAAGAAAGAAATTGAAGGAATTAAGATTACCCGAGAGCCTTGAGATTGGTTGAAAGTTTGGAATGTTTTTATTAATAATATTTTAAAAATTGAACTGAAAATAAAAGACTTAAAGTTTAAAAGATCGAACTAATATTAGATCGTAAGATAAAATTAAAGAATTTGAAAAATAATTAAAAAAAATTGATAATAATTAAAGTTTCGTCATTGAATTAGTAAAATTGGTTGAATTTTTTAATAATAGTTTTATATATAAAGACCGAATACAGGTTTTGTAAAGCTTGAGATCAATTTTAATTTATAATTTCAAATTCGATCTAAAACCTATCAAATCTGAAGAAAGTATGTCACTAATCAAATTTTAGATGTAAACTTAGGTTCGAGTCATATTAGAGTATTCTGTATTAACTAAATATGAAAATATTAAAAGATTTATAAGTAGTAAAGGTCAATTATTCAAATGACAATAATTAACCTAAGCCTAATTCTAATATAGTATCAGAGCCGATAGTTGTCTGTTTAAATGTCAAGTCTCAGTGATTCAGTTCGATTACCACTGCATTTATTTCAAGTGACAATTAGATCTTTAATCTCAATTATATTTGAGTAGAGTCATTTTGACAGTAATTAAAACTTACTATTTATAAACTCTTTTCCATTTTTCATGTTTAATCGAGATACTCTGACAAGCCATTGTCGGGCCTATTAGGCATTATCTCGAATTCAATTTCGATCCAATCAAACTTTATTCCTTAGCCACGGTCCTGATTCGAACCTAATAGAAACATAACTATCTTCAAAACTTACAAATAGATATGCATTCTTAGGATTAGTTTACAAAGCATTTCCATTGTTATTCATTTTCTTTTATTCATGCCAAACATGCATGATCCTGCAACGAAGAAGGATATATTTAAAGACAGAACGAGCGGAGACAGCAGAGAATGCATTTATTAATTACTTAATCAGAAAATAAAAATTACTTCTTATTCTGACAAAAGTGGAAATTTCTTGGTGTTAATCTTATTTTTGGTTTTCCGATCTACAAAAAGACGATCTGAATAACAAATATCCGAGTCGTTTTATGACTAGAGTTGCATGTCTCACTTGTTCTGATCTCTTCTTTGCTCTTTCTGTTCTTTCGACAATTTAATCATCAGAATCTAAAAACTGAATATTGTAGGTTTGCCACTCTTC
Source organism: Erythroxylum domingense (assembly GCA_025594535.1). NCBI lineage: Eukaryota > Viridiplantae > Streptophyta > Magnoliopsida > Malpighiales > Erythroxylaceae > Erythroxylum > Erythroxylum domingense. The sequence continues at coordinate 1,471,097 of JANQBM010000221.1, read as the reverse complement.
ACCATGTCTCAGGGTGCCCGGCCGGTGACCTTTTTTCTGTGTTCTGTAATATTAACAAAAGCACCTACCGTACTTTGTATTTTAAGACTCGAAGTCGCATTGAAACATTGGCGGCATGAACGAGTTTATATCGCCGAAAATGGGGTGCTCCCCATCTCCATAGTTGCTGGAGTCTTGGCATTCGAGATAGTTTGTTATGTCTTCTGGGAAGTGGCATTGCGGCGTCTCTAACTCCGCAGGAGTTGATGGACAATCCGCTGCTGTTGTCATCTCCATCATTTCCTTGAACTTGGACGACTGAAGAAGTAGACCCAACGCCGACGTGGCGTTGGCCGCGCGCGGTGGCTGCACCGAGTTGATCTTGTTGTTAGTCGGTTGAGAAGGATGGTAGGGTGGTTGTTGTTGTTGGTTGCTGAGAAGGAAGCTCAATCCAAGTTCTTTATTAGGTTTGGCAGTCCTTGATCCAGTGATCAAAGTAGGGTTTGGGTTGGTGTCGTTATCGATGTTAGTGTTACTGACGTTAGGTTGGCTAGGTTTCAGCCACTTGATGTAACGGCTGAGGTCGAAGTTGGTGACAGCGTTTAGTCCACGGTACTCTATAGCCGCCATATCGTATGCGGTGGCAGCTTCTTCTTGAGTTGCTGCAACCATTGCATCATATGCATAAGAACCTATACGAGATAACGATCAATGACATAACTAAAATGACTAAGATACACAATCCATTCAGCTTTTTTAGATTATCTAACAAAATATATTAATGGGTTTTGAAGAATAGATAAAAATATTGGAGACGATGATAAGATCCACCGTTTTATTAGTTTTTACGGTTGACAAAAGATATTATTGGACATATCGAAGAAGACTTACCGTATGTTCCGAGGTAAAGATACTTATTACCAAATACTCTACCGATCCTAGCTTCCCACCTTCCATTATGATGATGTCTGTTCATTAATATGATTTATCAATCTTTTTTTGGTCATAAACACTGGTTTAATACTGAATTAGTGGCATAATAATCCTGAAATACAAATCCAATCCATTGTTGGAATGATTAGTAGTACCTTGCAACTCCTCTGTATTTTGATGCTCCTCGAGAAAATCCACTGCTCTTCCTATAAATCCAAACTCAAATAGTTATCTAATGATATGATCTAACAAATTAAACAAATTGTAGAAGTTTATAATGCAATACCTTCTCAGGGATCCAATGTATTCTTCTCTGGATTGACCTTCCATCTCCTTCAGCTCTTTTTGGTATGTCGTCAACTATATACAATTTCCAGCAAGGAATCAGTTTTGTATCTGTTAAGAAACTAATGAACCAGAAATGTTCAAAGTCTCTGTTTCTGATCTTTTAGGTTTACCGGAAAGTTAAGAATAGTGTCTTGGCCCCAGTATTTGAGTGCTGCTAAGTCATAAGCATGAGCTGCAGCTTCTTCATCATCATATGCACCTGAAAACGTAGGTTTGTTTAGAATCCAAAGACTGTTGGTACTGTTCTTGTCAATATGACTTAACTCTGTTATGGAGGTACATTCGGATAGTACATACCAAGATAGACTGCATTCCAGGAAATTGGCACCGACCCACCAGAAGATCATGCAAAGGAAGTGGAAAATGAATGTTACTACCTTGCCTTGTAATGTTAGTTTATCAGAAATGTATTACTGGAAAAAGGAAAAAGCAGAGGAGTGAAATCGTAATCATGAGATGATCAACCTTGTCTTCCTTTCTTGTTCTGTGATTCATTCCAGCTATTCTTATCCCACAAATGAGCTTCATATCGTCCTGTCCATCGATGCCTGAAACATCAAATACCATCATCAGTATGAAGATTGAACGATCTGGGAATAACACCAACTGTTCATCACCTTGTGACCCCTCGATAAATGGAGCTACGTTGAGGAGGAGAGTCTCTAGGAACAGTTCGCCTTGTTCGTTTGACCTTGCTTCCACCATGATTATTCACATCAATATTGTCACTCGCTGAGCTTTTCAGCTTCTGTGGAGTTACTTTCCCCATGAGGACTGATCAAACAAAAAACAAAAAGAGAATAAAGATCAAAAGGGTGATAAAGACTGAGTCCTCCAAAGTGAGTTTATAAAGAAATCGGATAGAAGAGTTGAGGAAAATAAGTCGAAGGCCGGCTAGGTTTTGGAGCTGTTTGTGGCCGTCTTCAAGCAGCTTGAATGCTCCATTCTCACTTGTCTTTTATCCATATTCTGTGTTAATACCATTCTCTTCCAATTGCATTAAACCCTTTTTGTTTATTGGATTGATCACTTTTGTCAAACTTGTTTTTTGTTCATTATATCAGTTTCCTTGCTGTATTCACATTTGTCATCAAGTGTAATATAATATAATATATAGCATATTTTCACTCTTTGATCTTATAATTGTATGTTAATTTCATTTATCTATATTGTTAAATCTAGCAATTCAATTATTTATTTTCATCTTAAAATTATTTGCTAATTACCCGTGAATTTATAGTGAAAGAACTAATCTTTCCATCGAAATAATTGATCGGTAAAAATTTTTTATTTAGACTTCATCGTCATGTTGGATTCATATTCAGATAGTGCGAACAGTATCTCTTCATCTTTACTAGGCTGTTCTTTAAAAAGAGACTCGATGTTCTTGTCGTCTCTTATGAGCATCATAACTTTAATAAAGTATTATAGGATTTTTATCAATTAAGTAATTAAAATATGAAAAGCTAAAGTATGTTTGTCTTTATTTATATATACAAAATTTGAGATCTAGCATTGTTGCATGAGTCGTATGCTTGCTGATTTGTGTACTTAGGCGGTTCAGTTCATATCAACCGGTGCTTAAAGTGGTAGGTTTTTTCAAGAACATGATTGATCGAATAAGAACAGAAAAATCACCATCTGTATAAAGCGGCTTGGGCTCTACTTTGCCTCAGTCGAAAGGACTTTTGTAACAATATCATTACAGCACACAATTTTTATATTTGTTTAATAAAACATTCAGACCCTTTTAATTTAGTTATTATTAATTGGGATCAATTAAGACAAAAAGGTTCAATAAATGCATAAGGTTGTATATTCGAGTCACGGAAAAAATTTCTTTATAAAATAAAAAGAGAATGTTATGTACAATTAATGACCATTTCTCGACTATCATAAAGTCAGAAATTTTGTTCTCTGAAATTTGGCTCGAGGATAATATACTTAACAAATCGTATAAATTCAAAAAGAATTAAAATCTATCATACTAAAACACTATTGGTATAAATTTCATCTTATGCTGTAATTATATTGAATTGTACTTCATAATTAAGTTGGATAAACTATAATAAAAGTATAAATTAAAAAATAAACATTGTCATGTTAAAAACATTCAACTCGAAAAATAATATAGAGAATAAATTAATGATAAAATAATTAAGTTTCAAATTTACATTCAGGTTAAATGAAATAGAAAAAAAGAAAATGTTACATATTATTATAAAAAATATTTTATGACAAAATAAATATAAATTATATTTCATTGTTTCGTTGCTTTATATTATTATTTACCAATGTTTAAAAACCAGATAAGATGATAGAACGATAAGAAAAGAGATTTAAGGTTTAAAAGGTTCAATTGACTTTGGACACGGCTAAAGATTATATATAATTAAAAAATTTAAAATATGATTGAATAAAATTAAACTGATCAATTTTCAATATTAAGACTTATTAAAGTAAATTGAACCATAAATTTAAAAACTGAACTGAAAAATTAAACAGTTCAAGATTTTTATAGTTAAATCAATCGAACCGGTTGAATTTTTTATTCACTAATTGTCCTCCACAATAGTTAATTACATATGAGACATGAAGCAGAAATTAGTTCTATGATGTTTGTTAATTACTGATAATTAAGGAATATTGTGATGATGATCAAAACCTAAAGAGGGTTAGCATGTAGAGTATCATATACTTGTAAG
>JANQBM010000221.1:1449268-1459740 GCA_025594535.1 Erythroxylum domingense | reverse complement strand
TTCCTAATTTTATTATTAAATAATTTATGGGGAGCCGACTAAAATTTTTTTAATGCCTCTCTTCATATGGGTTATTTCCAAGTGGACATGTGACGAACAAGTCGAAAATGCACACGTGTCAACTAGAACATGCGAGTAAGAGACAAAACCATACTCGCGTGTGGTCCACTTATTTTATTGGTCACCGAATTTACATTTCTCACCTTCCGCCAACCTTGAATTCTAAAGGGTCAAATCCATTCGTCTAGAAAAGCAGCAATCGACCACGGGCGAATTCATTATTTTGGTACTACACCCCCTAATCTCTGCCCTTCAATGCAGATATCTGTTTCAAGATCATAAGACTCTCTAGGATTTAAATGACACACGCGCTTCCCCTCGGTTGTGCATATATATACACGAGAGGTGAGAAAATTGCTCTCAGCCTAGGAGAGATAGCCGGGGAGCTTCGCCGGATACTGCATTTTCCGACGATAACTTTCCGGCGAGGCTTACTCTTCTTTAAGTTTGATACTTGTAACATGAAAAAAGGAATGGCAAATTTTGAGGAGAAAATGCAGGGGAAGAAGAAGAATAAGATGAATCGTTGTAGAACGGAGAACTCCTCATCGGAAGCCGAAACGCCGGAGGAGAAGAAGACGGAGAAAAGATTCGAGAGGCGGTTGGTGAAGTATAAGGACTTGCCGGAGTATCTGCAAGACAACGAGTACATATTGGATCATTACCGTTGCGAGTGGCCGTTAAAAGATGCTCTCTTCAGCGTCTTCTCTTGGCACAACGAGACTCTCAATATATGGACGTAAGCGTAAAGCACGTAGTTTTTATAATTAGAAGTAAATTTGTCATATTCTGTTTGTTCTCTTTGTTGCGTGCTGAGAAAAATGGAATCTTTGTTCTTGTGTCTGTGTAGGCATTTGGTGGGGTTCTTGGTATTTGTTTGGTTGACTGTTATGAGCTGTATGGAGATGAAGGAGTTGGGCAGCTTGATCACAAGTTTCTCAAGGTTCGATTTGTTGTTCGATGAAATCATAATTTGGACTTTTGCTAATTTAACGTAAACATTAATTATCGATGAGTAGATTTTTCAAGATTTAATAAGGTGTCTTCTTGCGTTAAATTCTGTAACTTTGATCCATAAACAAACAAAAGTTTTGATTCTTGAGTTGGAACTTGAAAACTGCAGGGTGAAAGTTTCAGGTCCGTTAATGACTGCAATGATGGTAAAGAACATGGACTTCAACGTCTCCGATGATCAAGTCTTTCCTGTAAGTCTAAACTTTTTAGACTGTATTTCTTGTATTTTCGTTTGGTTTGCTGTTCTTGGAATCTTGTTTTGTGTTCAACAGAAGTTTGGGAGGGGATTGTACTTGACTGAAAATAAGAAAAAGGGAAACCAGTTGGATGTGAAAAACCTGGAGAAAATGATAAATTACTTGTTCATGTGAATCAAATTAATTGTGAAAGTGGGTCCTGAAAATATTCTCAAGACAAGAATGAGGGAGGGGATTCAGAATGGTGGGGCAACACCATGTGATTCTTCTTGGAGAACGTTCATATCTTTCTTAACTGTTATTTTTGGCAAGACAACATGAGATTTTACTGGAAGAGCTTGTTTTACCAAAGTCAGGCGTTTTGTGAGTCTCTTTGCAACGACTTTGGAGTAAAGCAATCTTTCGTTTTTCATTCCTTTCTATGTGAAATTTGGAAATTTGGGTTAGCTCCCTCAAGATCTGTTCCTTAAAATTTTCTGGGACTAATTCCTTAAGCAACTTCTGTTTATTAATAAAAAAACAAAAATAAGAAGATTCCTAGATAATATGATGATCTTACTTTCATTTTCTTTTTATAAATTTAAGTTTACTAACTTTGCCAAATTGGCTTCTTGCATGCTCTGCATTATACAAGCACCTGTACTAGTTATTATTGACATGAATTTTATGAGATCTAAGTTTTAAATAAGTGCAATAACAAAGGTTTTTGAGACCCTATTGTGCTATCACAAAACCCTACATGTTGGTCACAACACTAGCTTCAGTTAGCTTTATGATACTTGTTGCTTGTTACTTGAAGTTGATTGGGAGTTTAGTTACAAATGGGCAGCCATTAACATTGAGAAGAATTGGATAAAAGTTGAAATATTGGCAATTAAGGTGAATGTAAACATTTGATCATCATGGAGTTATTTTGCATGCATGATGTGTTTCTTGATAGCTTCAAGTGGACCTATATAAGAGTTAGCATCGCTCAGCATACATTTGATTAATGCTAATAAGATTCTATTATTTAGGGGTCTTATGCAAGAAATACTTTGATAATTGTTTGCAGGATTCACACTTGAGACGCATTTCACAACAATCTGTCTTGCAATTGGATGAAAAAGATGTTTCCGAAACTATTGCTAGATGGCCGTGGCTTGTCTTCTTATCTGGGGCAATGGGTTGCTTGATTTGCAGCTCTGTTTCCCATCTCCTAGCTTGCCATTCCAAACGCTTCAACCTCTTCTTTTGGCGCCTTGATTATGCTGGCATTTCCCTTATGATTGTTTGTTCATTCTTTGCTCCAATCTACTATGCCTTCTATTGCAACCCCTATTGGCGATTCTGTTATCTGGCCTCTATTACCATCTTTGGCGTCCTTGCCATTATCACCCTTATTTCCCCTGCTCTATCTGCTCCTTGCTATCGACCTTTCAGGGCCACCTTATTCCTTATCATGGGCTTTTCTGGGGTGATTCCTGCTGCACATGCTGCAATCATCCATTGGAGCCATCCCCATATTCTTGTATCCATAGGATACGAACTCGTTATGGCTGTTTTATATGCTGCAGGAGCTGGGTTTTATATCACCAGAATACCAGAACGTTGGAAGCCTGGTGCATTCGACATTGCAGGGCATAGCCATCAGATTTTTCACGTGTTTGTCATTCTAGCTGCACTTTCTCATTGTGCTGCCACACTTACTATAATGGATTTTCGCCGGAGATCACCAGTCTGCGCTGCTTAAGCATTCCACAATTAGCTTAGAGATTGATTGTAGCCAAGGCATTCTTTCCCTGTATCTTCTCTTTCTCTTGTTGCAGGCTTGCAGTTTATGTACTATTAAGGAAATCTTTATTGCAATGATATAGAGTAGAATTTCCTCTTGAGCCATTTGATTGATCAGATTGGCTTGCTCATTCTATTATTCTTCCACCCTACTACTTGTCTTATTTTTCTATAGTTAATATTATTTTGTTATATCAAAAACAAGTCTTACATGAACTTGATTAAACTTTTATTACTCCAGACCTTCAATTTGGTCATTGTTCCTCGAACTATGAACTCTTCAGTTATTTCATTTTAATTTGACAAAAAAGAAAGAATATAGCAAAAGACAAAAAAGTCAATGACATATGATTCTAAGCTACTCAAGAGCTACTCAGCAAGTCCTTTCATGATCATGGTATATTCCTATGGCATGCAACTCCAACAATTCCTCTTTCTTGCAGCAAAACCAAACTGTATCAGAAGATATTCACATTTCCAGGTTCTAAAGTTGGTCAGGTCTTGTTCTCCAATATGTAAAGGAGCTTTCCTGTAGTTGAATGTTTACCATGATTCCGTTTCTCATTCCTACGCAGCACCAAGTGCAAGAAGATCACTTGCAACTAATAAAATGTATATTAAATCTTTTAGCTTGTAACCTCAACCATCTCAGCTTCGCTGTCACTGTAATCTGCCCAGCATTTGCTTGGTTTCTCCTCGCTTGCAAAAGCTACGTTAAGCTTCTCTTCAATTTCAGAATGTTCATTCTTATCTTGATCTTCCGTAATCTTTTGTTCTTCTGGCTGGTTTTCTACTAGTCCTGAGCAGCTTCCTACGCTATCTTCCACCGCAGAAACTTCGCTTTTAAACTCAGCAACTATGGAATCTACTGAACTAACTGGAGATGAAGGAAACCCATTTGTAATCACTTGGCTGCCGTTCAGTCCATCAGGTGACACTGGGATGCCATTTGGAGACATTGGGAAACCATTTGGAGACACTGGCATACCATTTTGAGTAGTCAAGTAACCATTTGGCGACACAGGGTAGCCATTGAGAACCCAAGGCTGAGCAGGAACGAATTCAGCTGCATGTGGGTTCATGATTCTAGGAGGGCTGAAGTGGCTTCCATCTGCAACATGTTCAGTGTTATGGAAGCTAGCTTTGTTTCTGGGAACACGATTTCCCGATCTATTATAGCCACCAGAAAGCCTTGGGCCATAGGGAACTCTAGCTGTGGCTGACTGATGAGGGGATCTGCGGACAGGATTAAGAGTAAGCATAGGAGGAATGCTTACTGGTGGAGGAGGAAGAATTCCTCCTTGATCCTTGAATCCTGGCACTGTAACTGAACCAAAAATTGGAACCGTAGATGGATTAAATGGTGGTGCCGCTGCTGAAAGTTTCTTGGTTGTTTCCTTTCCAGTTTCTGTTTCATCTTGCTTTTCTCCTTCAGCCACCAATGTGTTGACAGTCGCATCGCCATTGGGTAGATCCTGAGGATTATCTTCTGCCTGACTAGGAATTGAAGAATCTTTCTCCAGTAAAACAGTTGCATTTTCAGTTGCACCAGGTACAGGTTCAAGAGCAGAAGAAACTGCTGCATCACTATCCAGTTTAGATTCAACTTTATCTTCATCATTGGAACCATTGAAGTTCTCCCTTACTGAATCTACAGCATTTGCAGCTTCTCCTTTTGTAATTTCGTTACTAGAAGTTTCAAATTTAGCTGTTTCAGCTTTTGCCTCTTTATCAGCAATATCAGAATTCCTAGCTTCTCCCACAGCTTCTGGGACAACTGCACCTTCAATTTCTTTCTCCTGCTCTTTGTGGGCAAGACTTTCCTCAGAAACCTGAAGCCGTTTCTCAACTTCGGGTTTCTGAATATTTTCTTCAGCATCTTTTTGTGGCTCTTTATCATGGGTGACATCTGATGCAACTGTCTCATGGTTCACCTCAGGACTTAGTTCCGTGGGTACATTTCCTTTTGGCGACTGATCTGCAACAGCCTTCACAATTGTCCCTGGGGGGGCCAAAGCAACTTCTTTATATGAGAATACTTTTCCAGCTGCCTGCACACTGATTGGAATTGACACTGAAGTTGATTTGCCAACTTGATCCGTCAAAGATTGGGTAGCTGGGGCTGGTTTAGGGTTATTGGACTTCTCTGCTCCACTGGCTGTGGCACTAGAGATGTTTGATTTGGGACTGAAGCTAGCACTCTTAACAAACTTTTTGGAGACAGGTAAATTGGGTCCAGAGGAGGTACTCATATCATTTGGTGATGTTCTTGGAGATATAAAATTAGTGATCTTCCCTCGGAATCTTGATGACGAGGATGCATTCATGAAGTTAGTGTTTAGCTTTGCTAGACTCGGCTTCCTTGAAGCAGACGATTTGCGAACTGTAGGTGAACGACCCTTTGGAACAGCTTCTTGCCACCCTTCATCTGATTCATTCTCTTTTGCAATGTCTTCACTCTTATTAGATATTGTCTCATCTGGGAGGCTTGAATCTACGTTTTCATTTCTAGGTTCTGTTAGTTGAGCTTCGGAGTTATTTTCTTTATCACTTGAATTTTCCACAGCAGGATAAGTTGATGACAGGATTTCATCTTTCTGAAATTCATCTGCTGCAGTTTCCCAGTTTTGGCCTGGCTTACCTTTAAACTGTAAAATGAAAGGCAACTTGGTTCACAAAACACAAGTCAACCTCAAGAACAGAACAAAATAAATACAGGTCAAAGTCCAACCTTTGCACGAGCTTTCTTTTGAGCCTCTCTTGCTTTCATATCTGCATCAGGTGTTATGTAATCCAAGAGGTCTGATACACTGATGCATGAGGAGAAATGTTGTATTTAGTTGCTAAACAAATAAAAACAAAGAAGACTCAATATATATCTGCTAGTGGGTAAGCTAACAATCAGAATCTGCAGCTAACCAAATCTGATTATAGTTTTCTACTTCGTTCAACATAATCTTTAAGATCGAACACATTAACATCCCAGTCCTCCTAGCATTTCAGATCAGTATGAAGAATATATGGAACATCAAGGGGTTATTACCTTAAATGGCCTTTGCTGGATATTGAGGCATCTGGCTTTGGGGTACCATTGCGTGCAGCTTCTTGCTGCTCCAAAGCCTTGGACTCAAAATACTCCAGCCAAGCAGCAGCATCCTGGAAAAAAGGTGGTTGCTTACAGATTTGAATTAAGCTTAACGTGGAGAATGGATGTTTAGCCTTATACATACCTGTGTTCGCAGGTCCTCGGAGCCAAGCTTGGCCTGCAGTATCTGGAGAGTGGTTTGTTCATGCTGAACGCTTAATGAGTAAGCTTCCATCAAGGAGAGAGCGATTGCTATGGCATGGTAGCTGGCAGCAGTCTGTAGGAACCAGAAAATTGTCAAACCTTTATAGGGATACAAGCTTCTATCTATGCTCATCACCTCAAGTGGTCTTTGTGTGGTTCCTTGTTTGTATAACTACGTGCTTACTTGCCTGTATATGATCAGCTCCAAGTAGTCTCTGGTTACACTTCAAAGCCTCATGGAGGTACCTAAGAGCAACATGGACGTTTCCTAATCCTTCTTCCATCATTGCTATATTGATGTACGTGGCGGCCGTGTTCGGATGAGATGGCCCACATGTTAAATGCAACAAATATAACGCACGATTGACATACCTAGAGTAGCCATGAATGATCATGAGGGTCCATGATGATGGTAATAAGCAAAACCTTTCATTCAAGTAGAAGCTACAGCAGGTAAATAAGAAATGCCACAATGGCATGATATGCATCCAAGGAAAAAGGCGTACTTCAAGGCTAATTCTGTATGCTGAAGACGGTAGTAAAACACGGCAAGATCTCCGTAGCTTTTCATTGTGTCGGGATGATCAAGACCAAGCTCCCTCTCGTTAATATCCAGGGCCTTCTGCTGATAAATGGTTGCCTAGATGAAGTGAAAAGATGTCAGCGTATTGAAAACTTCTTATCAGATAATATATCATCATATCCAACTAAAATTTGACCGATATTTCAGAAACTAGAAGTAAATTAGCATCTAGCTTTAACTTTCTCTGATGAATATTAAAGCACATACCTGATTGAAATCTCCAGTATGATAGAGCACTACAGCCAAAAGACTATATGCACCTGCAGTCATTCGATGATAAGGACCACAAACTGATACCAGTTTTGAGAGTGCCTTCAAAATTCACCAAGACATGTTCAGATAACTTCTGAATGCCGAAGCAGATATACGGGAATAAAAAAGACAAAATGATAAGAAATAACCAACTCATACTTTCGTGCCATAATTGACAGCTTCCTCCAATTTTCCTTTATCCAGGGAAGTTTTTGATGATTCCAACAAAGTACGGCCATCCGCAGATGAACATGCAACATGCTGCACAAACAATCCCTTCAGGTTTATCGAGAGACGAGTGATTGACATGCTTTATTTCTAAGGTAAGCAATCAGGATCTTACCTTGTAGACGGGGACCATACTGATGATATCAGACTTCCTAAATGGAGAAGCACTTTCCATCTCATAGTCCCGTGGAAGAAGCTCAAGTCCAACCTGAAAGATTATTCCTTGCAACCTTAACCTGGAATTGTGGAGTGTACTAATCCTGTGATACTCTAGAAGTACCTAAAGTCATATGATCAAACCTTGTGGGACAGCCCTCGAAGAATGGCATACTTTCTTAGATCTTGGTCGCCTTCATGCTTCCACCTCCAGCCAAACCTTTTAGAAAGGAATGTTTCGACCCACTTCCATTTAAGCTGCTCGTCGTTTATGACTTCTGCATCCTCATTTTTGGTTGAAGGTGTTCCCAACAGGATATTTAGGCATGATGATATTGATACAGCCAAATCAGAAGCATTATTTGTGGCTGATACCACAGCCTGCAGTATGTGTTTGTAGGCTCGAACTATCATCTCGTGTATGCATAGAGATTGCACATGAGGAAGCTTGTCAGCCAATTCAACCTAAAAAGATCGAATACAGAAGTGTGACTTTCAAAGCGTCACAGAAGTTGAATTAGTATTCAAGTCTGATGCCATAAAAGTAGAAAATAGCTCAAGTGAAGTTACCACACGTCCTAACGAACACATCTGCAGACCCCTGGTATGCATAAAATCTGTTAATGTTCTTCCATCGACAGGTGAAAGTTCAAGTGAGCCAAAATCTGCTACCTGGAAGTTTGGTCACACCAAGCAGATATGTTAACTAGAGCATGGAAAGAGCTCAAGATCAAGGAAGGTGTAGAATGGTAACTAACCAGTTTTGGAAGAGCAACATCAGCATAATACTTATGTGCCATCTTGATTAACTCATCGGGTGACTGTAAAATAGATGCCAACCAAACGAAATATGGATCATTGAATTACACCAGAGACTATAAAAGAAAGATTAGTGTAAATCTACAGGTTCAGAAGGTCAGGTTTTGATGCGAAAAGGAACATACTCCGACAGATGTACATAGTGCTTACCTCGAGATGAAGACCTGTTTCTGATTCTTTGAGGCGCAAATATGCTGCTTCCGGAAGCAGCTTTCTCCACGATATCGCCATTTCCTCTTCCTTCTCCTCCAACTCTTTCTGATCAGAAGTTCCCAATTTCTTGCTCATGTCAAGGTTGGTACCCGAAGAAACATCTTTTCCCTCCTCAGTTTTGTTTCTGATATCAATTTTCTTCTTAACTTCCTTTAGCAATGCGCCTTGCTTTCCAAGGCCCTTAACTGCAGGTTCAGGCTTTGTTTCTTCAGCCTTCTTAGACTCAGTTTTCCCTGGAGCCTGATTTTGTAAATGTTGAACCCAACATGCTCCTAGCTCCCATCTAATAGCCTTAATATCTTTGCCAGGTTCTTCCTGCAACTTCAGCAAACTATTCTCTAGTACTTTCCTCACCAACAGCCTAGCAGGACGTAAATTTTCGGAATCTCCGCTCTGCACCCGCTGGACTGGACTAGATGAGTTGTGCAAAAGCACTCTCAAGCTGACAGGTAAATTCAAGCATAGACACAAAACGATCACTTACAGTGTTATGCATATAACCTAATAAGTTACAATACAAGGTTTGCATTGATTCTTTGCAAAAGCCTTCCAGATGAACTGACCTATTCACATTCAAGGCATTAGCACCTCCTTCAGGCTGGTCCTCAATGTCAATATCCTGAGGAGTAGGCTTCCCATCCCAGCTAACCTCGCCAGAAACTTTAACAACTGCAGTGTAGCCACAATGTCGAACAATCACGACACCTAAAGTGCGAGTGTCCTACAAGATCAAAGAAGTCTTCAGCAATTCAATCTACCTGCTTCTGATCAAATATAATGATTAGGAAGAACAATGACTTTACTCACATGAACTGTTGCACTTTCATCAGCAGTTATGCCTTTGAGTAAATTCCTCTGAGCAAGTTCTTCCTGTGACATTCCAAGAACTTGACTCCCATCACTTTTACAATCCGATTTCATACTTGCATCCGCGACATCTCTATTCACGTTAACGGTCAAATCTCCGATCCTCTCCTCATGTGGAAGTGATTGTGCAGTACCATCCAAAGAACATAAACTACCTTCAATTATACGTTTGATTGTAGCAACAGCTTTCATAACAGAAACGTCGACAAATAAACTGTGAAGGAGAAAGGCTTTTCGGTCGCGGATTTGCCTCTCTTCTGCCGTTTTGCATGGCATAGCCGCCAGAATTGCAAACTCCTTTGCCCATGGCCTGTGATCATGTTCACCATTTCTTCCTTGTCCACCTCCATTACCTCCCCAGTTCTCATCTTCCACGGGAAGTGATGGGAAAACAGAGGGGTTATCAGCAACAATTGGAGGAACAACCCAAGTGTTTGCTCGAAAACCATAAGGAAGGTTTCCAAACTGTACCAAAGCAAATCATAACATAGCATCAATCCTCAAACATGTACACAAAGTACGGAGATAAAACAACATAAAAAAGTACAACAGAGCAAGAAAGAGCGAAACCTACTTTATTGTGTTCTGTGAAAGCTTTCATAAGAGCTTTATACGCCTACCAGATGAAAACACATAATTAAACAAACCCAGTGACAGAACCCGAAAACAATCACTTAAAAGTAAATATTTACAGATTAAGAATGAAAGAAAGGTATTGAAATAAACGGAGTCAAACCCTCTGCTTATTTGCAGAAGCAGGATAACCAGAGGGTGACAGAGAAGAAAAGAAGAAGACATGACTTAACAATCCCAGTTCCAGGAACCCAAAAGGACTCGCTCAAAGTAAACTTTGACATATTAAGAATGAAAGGAGAAAGGAATCAAAACTAACAGAGTCAAAAGCTCTGCTTATTTGCTGAAGCAGAACAACTAGAGAGTGACAGAGAAGAACACGTTTTCCGGCAGGATAAAACCCTTTTCTTGAAGCCACTATCGTTGTCGGCTTCCCACTGCATACCTT
>JANQBM010000221.1:1421786-1433015 GCA_025594535.1 Erythroxylum domingense | reverse complement strand
TCGTACAGGGAACCTCCTGCGGTGTAGCAGTGGTGGGTTGGAGCTGTTGAAAATTTACAAGTGGAGTAATTTTGTGTGGGAATCATAACTCATTGCTTTAAAGTTTTTAGTTGAGATATAATATCTTAGTTATATATGCGCTTACTTGGATCTAGTTCAATTTCTCTCCAAACCTCATTGATCCTTCGTTAATATTAGAGTTAGGTTGGTGAAATCCAATGAATAGAGATTCATGGAGTGACTTAAATGATTTCGCATGAAATATGGGTTGAGAAGGAGCTATTCTGGCATGAATGAATCTACTTTCACAGAGTAATTCATATTAGAAAGAGACACAAGAATAAAGTGAGTTACGTACAAAGATAAAACTCATCCGATCCAATTTCTGTCGGATCCATGTGCCAAAGATGTTGGGGATTATGGTGAATATGATCGTTTTAAGGTTTTAAGATGACTGAGATGAAACACTTAAAAAGTGTTTAATCTCTTGTTTTGAATTGCAGTATAATTTGTGCTCTGTCTTTAATCTCTTGTTTTGAATTGGAGTTTAATTTGTGCTCTTCTTGTAATATTTTGTATTATACATTATACTCAATATTTTGTGCAAAATATTAGGGATGACAATTGACCGACTATAGGCTTAGATTCAGGTGTTTTTAATGGATTAGTTTACGGGTCAAACTCAAGTCCAAATCGACTTAAGGTCCAATTTGTTCAAAATATTATGAATGACAATTGACTGACGATAGGCCTAGATTGAGGTATTTTCAATAAATTGATTCATTGGTCAGGTTTAAGCCCAGATCGGCTTAAGGTCCAATTCTTCTAAACAAAACACTTAAAAAAGTTAAATCTCAGTTATCGTTTTGTTTAAAAAAGTTGGGCTTGTCCTAATATAGCAATTTAAACCAAATTAAATTAACTTTATTTTAGAATCATTTTGAACAAAGGGAATGACACAAATTATTTATATAATGTACTATATATAGCAATTTCATCAAATTAAACTTTCTTTAGAGTCATATTGTATAAACTTGGTATTTTAATATTGTAAAATATATTTTATAAAATAAAATATATGTTTTTTTAAAAATAGAAAATGAGAATAATTTACAATCATTTAGTAATTATTAAATAAAAATTAATTTTTATTATTTATAAATTTTTAATAGATAATTTTAATGATTAAAATATTCAACTGGTTTAGTCGGATCAACCGTAAAAACTTTGAATTGTTCAAATTTTCAGTTCGGTTTTCAATTTTTTTTTTCGATTTATTTTAATAACTTTCTCTGTTAAATTATGACCAATTTATTAATTAATCGGTCAATTTTTATTAATTAATAATTTCTAATAAAATAATTAGTTTTTATTTAATATTTATTTTTTAATTAATTTTTAATTTTTTTAAAAGCAATCTTTTTCAATCATATTTTAAATTATTTAATTTTATTCAATTTTTAGTCTGTTTTATAATAATCTAATAATGGTTGAACTTTTTAAACCTTCATTCTCTCAGTAAGTTCGATTTTTAAAATATTAGATAATTTAACAAAAATGATACTTACAAAGAAATTATAGGAATAAAAACCATAATATATAGGAAATATTATAAGTTAACACTTGTTTTAATACCCAAATGGAGTCCAAAACTAATCACAAACTAATTCTATAATTATTTTAACATAAGTTAATTAAATTACCTAATCACCCAAAAAAAAATTTATCTAAAAATCATCAGCGACCACCTTCGTGTATACCAAGACTTTCCCACTCTCAATGCAACTGTCACCTTCAAGCCTCACGAGTGCATATACACCGCCTACTTTCCTCTCTGTCAACCTCGGTAGACGGATCCGGACCCGACCCACGACGGCAACTCCGGTGGAGGTTCCTGGGTCGGAGTCAGCCGGACGAGAAAAGCTCAGAACTTCCATGTATAGAAACCTGCAATTTTGGTCCGCTTCCAACTCTAGTCGATATTCTTCTCCCCAGGTTGGTTCTGCTGCAACCGTAGTCGAACCTCGAGCCTCAGGATTAAGCCAAAACACCACCCTGTAAAGCTTGTTACTTGTTAGGTTCTTCCTCAACAATCTGGCTTTTTCGATATTAACTATTAGAAACATTCTCGTACTGTTTTAATTAGGATGAGTCTGAAGAAGCAAAACCTTCTGTGCGTGAATATATATAGAGAGACAGAGAGCTTCATGTACAATGAAATAAGCAAGAATTTGGAGAGATTTAAGGATGATTAAGGATAATTAATTAGTACATTGAATTTTTGGATAATGCATGAACCAGAAAAAAGGATTTTGGTTCATGCTAAGAGTTCTTTTTTTACAATAATTATTATTTAAGGAAAAGGAGAAAATGAATTATGTTGGAGAAAATGAATTATAACATAATTTTTTTTCTTATAATTTTTACTTTTTTATAATATCGTAAAAATCTTGATTTAATTATAATTATGCGTAATCGGTTTGATTTTTAAATTATTATTTTTAATTATAATTATTCATAAATTAAAAAATTGTAGTAATTTATAATTAACAAAGCTCAAACAGATAGCCATTTTTTTAATTCAACTTATGTGCTTTCCAAAACAAAACTATACCTTAATTCATATCAAAATATAAAAATGGATAAAATCAAATTGTAGCATAATTGCACCAGATTAATGATTTAACAACTTGGAATGATCATAAGAGATGGGACTAAACAAACCATTTGCAGAAACGAGTTCAAAGTGAATGATCATCCAATTACTTGACGTGTATGTATGAAAAGGTATGTAAATTGAGAGCCTGAGCAAGATCAACCAAAGCTGAAGAAATGGGCAAATATTCACAGTTTTTGTACATCATCAGAAGAGTTTGTATGTACAAGAAGGATATGATTAAACTTGAATCCATCATATATATACAGAAAGAAACATACGGGCACTTGGGAAGTAGCTGTCACTTATCTTTCATTGTTATATATGTACAATTAGTGTCTTCCATCAATTCTTATCTGTCCAGATCAGGAAGGAGGTGGTGTACGAATGGCCATGTCAGGTAACATAGCTACTGTTACTATGAAGAATTCACAACCAATAGGGAGACCATAAGGGTTTGAAGTTGATCCCAAATTCCTAGTCAATCTGTCATTTCCCGGGTCAGATGTTAGAAGATCCACTTGTTCTTTCCTAGCATGCTCAGACATAGTTGAGGAAGGAGGTGACGGCTTCACTATTTGCCGCTCAATGTGCACAATCTGTCCAACAATGTAGGTCGGTCGGCTAGGAAGATGATCAGTAAACAAGGCCACTGATTCAGTAGACAGATAATAGTTACTGCAATTCCGGTTAATTGCCTCATAATGTCCAACTGCATTCAGCACAAATGCAGCAATCTCGTGCACTTCCAACCGATTAAAACATATCTTTTCCTTGCTTGCCTGTGAAAGCCAGGACGGATCACAAATTAAATTAATAGAGAATCAAGCAAAGGTCTCCTATCTCACCAAAAGGTCAGGGGAAAAAAGAGCAGAGTATGGCTGAACAGTATTAAGTAGCATGTTGCAGAGTTTACATCTTATAGAAGGTATCCATGCAGGTATCTTTCCAAGAAATTGAGACAATTAGCAAAACAAGCATACCTGCTTCTCAAGCTGGTGCTTTTTGTATAGTTTGGCAACCAGCTCTTTCTTATCTTCCAATTCCTTCCTAAGCAGGTCATTACCGGCTTCAAGATTTCGAAACTTTTCAAGCAGCTCTTCATGATGCCTTGATCTATCTGCAAGAACCTTGATGCATTTCTGGAAGTCAACAGCTGCATCATCCTCTTTGTCACCAATGGAACTGAAAGTTCAAATGAAAAGGGAATTAAATTGCTGCAATTTTAATCATCAATGGAATACTTTAAAAAAATTAGGTGCTATTTCAATCAACATAAAAGACTACAATGGTGATTCTGTGAACATAAGCCAGAGTAAAAGATAACTCTTCATTTAATAATCATCTATTTTGATAAAGTTCAAGCTTCTCTGAATTCACTTGAAAAATTACTGGCTCCTCACCCTTCCAGGGTTCCTAACCTCCCGTTCATATTAGATAGGAAGAATAAAACAAAAGTTGGCAATCCCTTTCTCTCCCTCACTCTCTAAGAAATCAGATCACTGCTTGATGGAGTACTCCAGTTTTCCTCCATAGAAAGCAACAAAATACAAATATGGAAACATAATAGGAAAACATGCAGGATTCTAGATGAAAACTGTCCCCCTAAACATATCTTACTTGGCCAAAGATTGAGCAAAAGCACTAAGGGAATCAGCAAAGCTATTAACTCCTCCAGCAGTAAGCACGGTGCTTCGAAATCTTTCGAAAAGTCCACGCAATTTCAGAAATGATGCACGCAGCGAATTGTACTCCGAGGCTCTCCTATCAGCCGCACAGAGATGGGTTTGTGCTTCCTTTCTTGCCTCATGAAGACAATTCTCCAAGTGAGCGCAATTCATCTATTGCATGGAGAAACAAAACATGTCAGAATAAATAAGTCTCACATTACTGCAAGAATAAACTCAAAAGGGGGCATGTAGTTTGCAGTATAATCTGCTTCGGTTACTGCCTATCTGTTAGCTATCATTCAATGCAACAAACAACAATGAATATTGGAACATAGATGATAGTATGCTCTTTTTTGCAAAGTCAACACAGTATCTTGTGCTCGTCAAAACAGGGAATTTGGGCAAATGTAAGAGATTATTGTCCATGCTTTAAAAGAGAAACCTTCTTTGTACAAGATAATTAATGCACCTCTCAACTGTATGAATAGTTTGACTAATTATACAAGAGACTATCAAAAAGTAGGCAACTAATACACTGTGGCTAAGAAGCATCCATGCTGAATCATACTGGTAGAATACAATAGAGGTAAAAAGACATAAACTGACCAACCAAAAATAGGGGAAACAAACAACAAAAAAATAAAGAAAATAGCATCCTTGGCAAATTCTGAAAAACAAAATCAAAACATAACATAATTGAAAGAATTCGCACAAATAAAGAAATAACCTGAGATTCGTCAATAAGCTTTCGCCTTATTTCCAACTCCCTACTTAGCATGGTGACCTCTTCCATTGCAGCTTTCAGTTTGCTTTCAGTTTCACTTAATTGGTTTGATTTTTCTGAAAGCACAACCTGCAATTCTGATATAAGATTGTCGCCAAGTTTAGGTTTATCAGCTGGCTCACAGGGTATGTTTACAGGTCCACACATGCTCTCAGCAGTGGAACTGTTTGTCATTGACGTTCCCAATTGTCCCACCATCTTATCTTTCCTATCTTTATCACTAACTTGCAGTTCTTCACGGTGGGGCTCCAACATTGATGAGTCCAACTGAGTATTAAGCATCCCAGAAGAATCCATCATATTATCATCAACACCTTCTCGGCCTTTGCTTGGCTGTCGGGTGAAGAGCCCAAGCTTTGCATCAAAGGAACTAGAAATGCACGAAACCTCATCCATGGGCTCCGAAGTTGATGCATATGGCATGTGTGCTTCTCCACCACTTGATCCTTCGAGTTTGTAATCATTGACCTTCACAGCTGGGTGTGTGACATTAGATAAATCCTTGCTACTTGGAAGTTTCTGTCCTTGCAAGTACTGATCAGATAATCTCTGCTCTAATTCTTGAATACGCTTCTCATATGACAAGCACTGCTTTTGCTTTGCCTCAAGCATAGACTGAAGATGCTTTCCATATCTATCTTTCAGTTGCAATGCTTCAGCTGTCTTCTCCGCCGCATTCTTCAGCAAACTCTCAGCTTTACTATCATCTAGTGAGTCAAACTCAACTTCAGGGCAGATAGTGCATATAAGAGCTATTGCAGAAGCAAGGTCTGCTTTCAGTTTTGCATTCTCAACCTCCAGCTTGCTAGTTCCAACAATCTCTACCAGCTCAGAACCCTCAAAGAGCTCCTCAGTATCATCTTTCTCAAGATTATCCACCACAATCTCATCCATCTCAGCTGAACGAGAACTCTCATTGGACATAGAAAATGAACCTCTCAAGCTAGTATGCTTGTCCCACTTTAGGGGCAACCTTAACAAATACTCTGGTGCATATCGATCCAGGTCTGGGATGTCAATATCAAGCAAATTAGTATCAAAAGGAGCTATATTGACATCGCATTGACTAGGTACATCATGCAACCCCATAGAAGTTAATATATCTCTTGGTATATATGAACCATGAGCTTTAATAAATTCTTCCCGCCTTCTAACCTCGTTCTCTCTCTTTGTAGCAAGTCTTTCAGCCAGTTGTCCAGCCATGCCCATGTAGAGTTTCATTGAAAACTTCCTTCTAATTATTTCTGCAAGGCAGGCTCTATATGCAGGACCTATCCCACGAACCATCTTTAGATCTGTAAATATAACATCTTGACGCTGCATAGCCTCCCTAAAAACGGGAAACTGTAACTTAGCATCCTTAACAAGAGAGGTGGCGTATAGTATCTTTTTCATGTAACGATGGACGAAGAGGATCGTCTCATTCTTCTCATTTTTACATCTCTTGAGTAGCTCCAAAATTGCATTGCCACAGGCCTCCATTTTAGGCAAATGACTCTTGTCATGGACATCATACATTGGACCAAGGGCTGCAACTGCATCATGAGGACGAAGTGATGAGGAAAATTGGCAGGACAAGCAATCATCCACAAGCTTCTTTACGGTGTTGACATCTTTACTGCATTAATAAAAGTACATACCATTAGCAAATAGAACTACCGTATATAAGGTAGCATGCTCTGCAACTGCAGAGTTGCTTAATGGCACTAATATACACAAATCATTTGGCACATATAACAAAATTTCTGTCAAATAGTTGTTTGCATTGCATACTTCAAAGCCATCTCTGAATGGTTTCAAAATCTACTGATGTTATCAGCTCAAAAACTTAACAAACGGGATGTACATAACTAAAATCCAATAGCTGCATGAACCTTAACTCCCAACAATCAATAGAATCTAGAGAAAAGAAAGTCAATCCCACATTTAAGTTACACGTGAATTTTCGTCAAGAACCAATCTCAATATCATGAAGGAGAAAGAGGATGTTCATGCACAATCACATAAAAGTAAGCAACACAGCAACAATGCGGAGAAAAAGTTGAATGGACTCTGAACCAAACAATAATGGTCAAGGATTTTGCATCAACATCACTGCCAATTTATGATTCAATCAAGCTATGGCGAACATTTTATACATTAACATATATAAATAATAATAGTCAAGGATTTACATAAACAGGCTCTAACAATTAATGGTTCAGCCATGCTATGGAAATCTGTTTAATGGTCTAAAGCTAGAATGAGCACTTGCCAGCAGCAATATTCACATTTGGGGCTACATCATCATATTAAGATAGCTAAGCGAATCCAATTCAATAAGATGGTATATAAATTGATACTCAGCACCCGCTACCATGCGAAAAAAACCCCAACCACCCCTTATGTCTGCTTTAGCCCATAAATATAAAAATACACTTAGATATGCTTACAGAAAAATTCAAACAGAACTCACATCTATGCAAGTAAGAAGGGTGGTTTCTGAAGAAAACAAGGTAAGATTGACATGTAATTGTTGTAACACAAAAATCATATATTATGCCTATGTACACTATGTTTATTAATTCAAGCTAGAAATAACTAATACTGGCTAGCTATAGATCAGGATTCAGATATAGATCACAAGCAGTATTCTTAAACCAACTTTTGCAACATAGCAACCAATAATCACAATCAAAATAGAAACTGAAGTAACCCAATTAATGATTTTGATGATTTACTAAGAGCAAAAGATTAAGACGGTAATCAAACAACCTCAAAGACTGCATTATGCTCTTCTGTTCATTGATATATGGCTGATGGTCCTTGATGGATTGCTCTAAATTGCTAATAGACATTAAAACCTTTGCAGTAGATAAATCATTGATCCTCCTCGACACTTCAGAAAACATCTGTTTAAACTCTGAAACCTTTTTCTCAAACTGCTTGTGGGAAGTGCTGCAGTTTTCCACAGCCCTTTTCAAGTTCTCCTCCTTAACAAAATCAACTAAGTACTTGCATGCTGGACTCTGCAATGCTGAATGGAGCTTAATAGACCTCAATCTCTCCAAATCCCTCTCAAGATTGGCCAAGAGCTCTGAATGTACCCTATGCTGCTGTGTGTAGCGCTTAATGAAGTCAGTGTAGCTTTGATGTATGAAACGAAAAAATTGATCCAAATTAACCCTGCCGACCTCTAATGCCCTCTCCTGCACCTTTTGCTCCCTCAATAAACTTTCACAAGCCTCATAATTCAATTGAGTTCTACGGTAAACTACATGACCCCTGTGAAAATGATACCGAAATTGCCTCTCGTAAGAGGGCAAAGCCTTCAAAGATGGATCAGGGTCATCATCCAGAGGGTGAGGTTCACATTTGGGTGGTGGAGATTGAGGATCTAAATCTTCAAGTACATGAACTTGCTCAAGTGGTGGGGGTGAGGAATTGTTTTGGAGCCTTGCCTTATTAAATATGAAAACTTCTCGATCACTAGATGGAAGCTTATAAGCAGAAAGTGGCCGTTGTGGTTCAAGTTTCATATCCTGACACAGAACAAGCTGATCGCTGAAGTTTATCCTGGCCACTGAATCAACATATCGCATAACAGCCTCTACGGGTGTTGTTTCATCACAATCAAGCTCAAAAGAGTTGCCATTCTCAGCTATATGAACCAAAAGCTTATCCTGATGAATCATTCCTTCAGCCATGCTAGAACTCATCGTATCTTTGGAAGTAAAATTATTCACCACAAACTGCAAAAGATGTTAACTTATCAATATGACCCAAGTGTTGAAGCTAAAGCCCCAAAGTACGACCCAATACAGGCCAGAGATATGGCAGAAACAACTTGGAACGACTCAATTCCGTCCGTCCTCAAACTATATGGGAAATCACCATCTTTCAGAGTTTTAGGCCTTGATTACCTCCAACTCACTCCCAAAACCACAATAAAAGGAGAATATGCAGTAAAACCCACGGGAGGCCCAACCGGAAAAAGCAACAGTTCCCACCGACCCACCTGGAGAATTTGCAATTTAAGCACCCAACTGAATTTATCTCCAAGACACAAACTTTAAAAACGAATCCTCCACAACCCCCAAAGTCAAAAGAACCCACTGCTTAAACTTCTTAAAAACCAATGAAAATCCAGACAGACCCACCTTTGGATGTCTCACCGGAGCCCTATCATCACCGACCCATCATCGGAATCACCAAACCAGATGCTTCCCAACTGTCCCACCAATAAAACAAACTAGAAAAACACCAAATTAGGTTCCCACAATGCGCACTAAACCCATAAACCAAACAAAACAGGGAAGCCAACCAAAAAAAGGCGAAAACTTTTGCGATATTTTCCACACAGAAAGCAATCACTTTGGAGTAGGAGATTAACGCAATTAAAAGCAATTACGTGAAGAGAAGACGGGGAATCTAACAGGGAATACAGGCGCTACACAAAAAAAGTTCCTTCCACGAAACCTCCGCTGAATTTCCCTATATAATTTTTTAATATCGTTACAATTCTTATCTACCTTTTCTTCTGTGCTCTCAAATTCTTTAAGTAAAATGGGCTCATTCTCTCTCAACAGGTAATAGAAAAACCACCAAGAACCTTCCGCGTGAAGCTGAAAACACCACCAGGAAGGCAGCAGAAGAGCTCTCTCTCTCTTTTTCCCTCTTCCTCTGTATCTCTCTACCTCTCTCTCCTTCTGCTATAAGTTTGGAAGAACAAAGAAAGCAAAGCAGCTTTCTGATTTATAGGCCCCACTCTCTTATTCCAATTCTAAGATAGTTTCTGACTTATCCTTAAAAAATCATATTTAAATTTTGAAAAAAAACTAAAATTTTAAATTGGATTATTCTCCATCTTATTAAGGTTTGTTTATGAGTTTATCCCTTTTTTTGGGATAATTTTGGATATATTTCCTTCATCATTAACAATATTATTCCATAATTTTAAATATTCAGCAACAACTCCCAGTCAGAGTTCTACTAAAATACAAAGTCTGGAAAAGTCTAATAATACATGTAATTTTATTTAAGTTAAATAGACAAAGAACGTGTTCAAAAAAATAAATGTTGATTAATATAACTAATTGATTATAATTTATAAAAATAAAAAATAACTTGAATCATTTAATTAAAAATTATTCAGAAATTTAGTTAAATATTTTTTGAATAATATTAAAATTTAATGAAAACATTACATCGAAAAAATACTTTATTATAATTATTTATAATATATTTTGTTTGTACTTGCAAGGAACTATTTAACCACTCTTGGCATTGTCGAATTGTGTATACTTATCGCGAAGCAAATATATATGTTGACTACTTATTATTTGAGTTTATAGAG
The DNA here is from genome assembly GCA_025594535.1 of Erythroxylum domingense. Classification (NCBI taxonomy): domain Eukaryota; kingdom Viridiplantae; phylum Streptophyta; class Magnoliopsida; order Malpighiales; family Erythroxylaceae; genus Erythroxylum; species Erythroxylum domingense. The sequence continues at coordinate 1,422,570 of JANQBM010000221.1, read as the reverse complement.
ACATTTTTGATGTTACTTATTTTGATAATCTCCCTGACAGCTCCACCATTTTCTTTAGGAGGATCTCTGGGGTATTGCTCAGCCTAGGACCGTCTATGTTTGAACTTAGCAAGCTATGATTGCTCTCTTGTATTGAGAAAAAAAAAAGTCAACGTACCCAGTACACAAGACTTTCCGCTTTGCAGGAATTTAGAGAGAGTTATAATGTACGCAACATTCCTTTTGTATTTTACAAAAAAATTATCTCCGTGACTTAAACCTGTGACCTTATGGTTACAAACGAGTAACTTTACTGATGAATTATTAAAAAAAAACTAATTTTCTTATAAAAATTAACATCTTGAAAAATGTGTTAAAATAAAAGAAAATTTTGTCTTTAATTTTCTTTTATATAAATTGAAAATCATCGTAATTTTTTTAATTTTCTTAAAAATTAAGATAATTATCATTGAATATAAAACCTTGAGATTATAATAAATATGAAACCTCAAAATATGCTAATAAATCCTTTCAAAAAATGAGGACAACTTGTTTGTCGACTTTTGTCACATTCTCGTAATGATTGTGTTTTTCTATTACTTTGAGTTATGCTTTGTCGTATTCAAATTCCTAGGTACATATAAATTATTATATATAACTTAAAATTATTTAAAATATCCAAAAGTTAATTAACTTTGGTTAATTATAAAAAAAAACTCAAATGTTACTCGACTGTACTAACTTAAGTAGTACTAAAATGTTTCAACTTTCAAATTTAACAAAAATAATCTTGCATTAACTTTTG
>JANQBM010000221.1:1395319-1409167 GCA_025594535.1 Erythroxylum domingense | reverse complement strand
AAAAAAATTTAAAATAAAAGATGCATAAACTTAAAAGTAAAATAGACCACAAAATTGATTTTTAAAAAAATTAAAATCTAACTAAAATTTTTGAAATTACAACTCGATTAAAATAAATTACAATTATAACTAAGCTCGAGATTATAATCAAACTAAAATTATAATAATATTAATTTTATATGTTAAATAAATAATATATTAATTAATTAGGAATAATATTTTATTTTAATTTTTATAAATAAAATAAAATAATATAATTAATAACTAAATTATTGTAAAAGAATTTTAAGATAAGATTCCTGAAGTATTAATTTAAAAAAAAAGATTCATGAAATATTTCTTTTTATGTCAAATTTGGTATAAAATTTTACTGTAATTGGTTAGAGATGGCCTTAATAGTCCTATTCTTCACAGATTACAGGACTGAAAAAAAGTAAGCTTACTTCCTAGTCTTAAACTTCTCGCCCTCTCTCGCTTTCAATACTCAATAGTCTTTTTCTCGGATTACCAACAAGGCAAAGGTATGCCACACCTGTCTTATCTCTCTTGTCTCTTTGCCAGATGACTTCAAACTCTGTGTTTATTGGTGGTCTTTTAGTGAATTGTCAGAAAAGTTAAGCTGAGGCCATCTGAGCCATGGCTTCACAGGGATTATCCATTTCTGTAGAAACTTTTGATTCAACGAAGTGCGATTTTCCTGTATACCCATTTCAGTTAAATAGTCAGTCTTCGTTTGTAGCCATTTCTAGTTGCATTTGTTTAACCAGAGCTTGCAAGATCACTTCTTTGAGTAGGGTCGGTCCAGTTAAGGCCTCTCGAATAGAAACCCAGTTTTCTGATGACTTTAGTGATTCATGTACAGCACAAAGTTTGACAAACCAGAGGATAGATGTGAATTTATATGGGGAAAAACCAGATGATGAATGTAATGTCGAGAAGAAGCATAGGGTTGTGAAGAAAGGGACCAAAAGACACGTGGGTCTTAAACTTAGTGACAAAAGAAATGGTGGAAGTCGCAAAAGAGGGAATCTTTTTGTGTATGATAATGGTTTTGATGTTAACCACTCTGCTGTTGGACCTGAATTGAGTTTAGAACAATGCAATTATATTTTGGAACGGATTGAAAGAAACAATGGTGATACCAAAGCTTTGAGTTTCTTTGATTGGATGAGAAAGAATGGAAAGCTAAAAAGGAATTTGGGTGCTTATGTGGTTGTTCTTCGTGTATTGGGTAGAAGAGAAGATTGGGATTCTGCTGAGGGATTGGTTGAGGAACTTTGTGATAGTTATGGCAGTGAGCTTGATTTTCAAGTTTTTAACACCCTTATTTATGCGTGTTCCAAAAAGGGACATGCAGATCTGGGCTCCAAATGGTTTAGGAAGATGTTGGGACTTGGTATTCGGCCTAATGTTGCAACCTTTGGAATGCTTATGGGACTCTACAGGAAGGGTTGGAATGTTGAGGAGGCAGAGTTTGCGTTTGCCAAGATGAGGAGCTTTAGAATTATATGTGAATCAGCATATTCAGCTATGATTACTATATATACCCGCTTGAGTTTGTATGAGAAAGCAGAAGAGCTTATTGGGTTGATGAAAGAAGATGGAGTGGTCTTGAATGTGGAGAATTGGTTGGTTTTGTTGAATGCATATAGTCAGCAAGGCAAGTTAAAGGAGGCTGAGCAGGTATTTGCTTCAATGAAAGAAGCAGGATTTTCCCCCAACATTGTTGCATTTAATACCCTGATAACTGGGTATGGAAAGGCATCTAACATGGTTGCTGCTCAAGACATGTTCATGAGCATTCCAAATGTTGGATTGGAGCCTGATGAAACAACTTACTGTTCCATGGTTGAAGGCTGGGGCCGAGCTGGAAATTACAAGGAGGCAAAATGGTATTACGAAGAGCTTAAACGGTTGGGGTTCAAGCCTAACTCATCCAATTTGTGCACACTACTGAACCTGCAAGCCAAATATGGGGATGAAGAGGGTGCTCTTAGAACTCTTGATGATATGTTGAAGATGGGATGTCAATATTCCTCTATCTTGGGAACTCTTTTGAAAGCTTATGAGAGGGCTGGAAGGGTTTGTAAGGTCCCTGCTCTTTTGAGGGATTCATTCTATCAACATGTTCTTGTCAACCAAACTTCGTGCTCCATTCTGTTATTGGCTTATGTGAAACACAGCTTGGTTGATGATGCTATAAAAATATTGGGAGACAAAAAATGGATCGATCCTGTTTTTGAGGATAACTTGTATCATTTGTTAATTTGCTCTTGCAAGGAGTTGGGTCATTTTGAGAATGCTGTTAAGGTTTATACTCAAATGATAAACACTGTTGATCGACTGAACTTGCATATATCATGTTCTATGATTGACATTTACAGTTCTATGGGTCAATATGCCAAAGGAGAGAAAATTTACTTAAAGTTAAAATCTTCTGGTGTTGCCTTGGATGTGATTGCCTTTAGCATTGTTGTGAGGATGTATGTTAAAGCAGGATCACCGAGAGATGCTTGCTCCGTTTTAGAATCAATGGAGCAGCAGGGCATAGCTCCAGACATCTACCTATTGCGCGACATGCTTCGTATTTATCAGCAATGTGATATGACAGACAATTTGAAGGATCTTTATTATAAGGTCTTGAGGAATGGAGTTGTTTGGGATCAGGAATTATATAACTGTGTCATAAACTGCTGTGCTCGTGCTCTGCCAGTTGATGAACTCTCCAAGCTTTTCAAAGAGATGCTTCAGCGTGGCTTTACCCCTAATACGATCACCTTCAATGTCATGCTCGATGTTTATGGAAAATCTAAACTTTTCAAAAAGGCCAAGGATTTGCTTTTGATGGGTAAGGAACAAGGCTGGATTGATGTAATTTCTTACAATACTGTCATAGCTGCATACAGTCGAGTTAAGGACTTTCAAAATATGACAACATATGTACGGAACATGGAATTTGATGGCTTTTCAGTTTCCCTTGAAGCTTATAATTGTATGTTGGATGCTTATGGAAAAGAAGGACAAATGAAGAAATTTAGAAGTGTGTTGCAGAGAATGAAGGAATCAAGTTGTGCTTCTGATCACTATACATACAATATAATGATCAACATCTATGGAAATCAAGGATGGATTGATGAAGTTGCAGATGTGTTAACAGAACTGAGAGAATGTGGCCTGGGGCCTGATTTGTACAGCTATAATACACTGATAAAGGCATATGGAATAGCCGGGATGGTTGAAGAAGCCATAGATTTGATCAGGGAGATGAGAGCAAATGGGATTGAACCTGATAGGATAACATACAGAAATTTGATCAAAGCATTGCAAAGGAATGATGAATATTTTGAGGCTGTTAAATGGTCCTTGTGGATGAAGCAGATGGAACTGGAAATCAAATAAAAGTGATGTACATATATATATATATTCTTTTCCGTTTTCAGTTCTTTGTAAATGCAATACTTGAGCTTGTTAGCTTCCCGTTCCAATAATAAATTGTGTAATTCATTGCAATGATCTTAGTGGTTAGCTTATGATGAAATATCCTTATAGAAATTTGCCACAACAAATCCAGGCAAATATTGGAGTAATGGAAATAGCACCAGTAAGAGTATATATGTTGCTTTTATTCTGCTACATTTTGTGAAAGACTGCAATTGTTAACCATTGACATATACAAGCTATTATTGTCTTCCCAACAAGTTGATGGGGCTATATCTTTCTACGCTCTGGATAAACACGAACCATAACAGGTTGTAACAGTGAAAATTGATTTTACAAGTGAAAGGAACGGAATGACTGGATCTTTCGCGATGATCCCCCACAGTGCTAAGCATTAAAAACCTTGCTGCAGCTGTCAAGAAATCGACCCTTGAAATCAGTCATATATTAGTTACCAAATGGTTCCACTTTCTTATACTTGAAACTTCCAAGCAATAAACACCCTTTCCCGGAGTCGACAATGGTTACCGACAGGTCAAATTTTCAAGAATTTTTCTCGAAACTTTTGGCATGCAGAAAAGCCACAGGCATTAGTCCACCAGACTTTCTTGATTTGTAGGATCCATTTTGTAGGCTTCCGCTTCAGCTTTCTGGCCGTTTTCACATCGGTATTCCTTCAAAATATGGGGCCAAAGGCACTACTAATGTTGCTGATTGTAGCATGTAATGTTACTGATCAGAGAAGAATCAGTTGAAAAAGTAGGGTGATTTGAGAACTTCTTGCAAGTCAAAGTTGCCCCTTTTTGGCAGAGGTGGAAATGTTAATGTTGGATAAGATGTCTGAAAATCTTCAAGCAACTGTGAACAATTAGAATTATAAACATGGTTAGCAGAAAATTTAAGCAGCAGCAGAAAACAAGAAAGGGTATAGGTGAATTCATAAGCAAGTGCACATCTTTTAACATTAAAACGAAAAATTGTTAATTTACTCCTGCATCCGGTCATCCTAAAAGCCAAAACAGGGATCATCCTCAGGGTACCTTTAAGAAAACAAATCAATGGTTTTCTCAGAAACTAAATCATAGTAAACTCACATTTTCAAGAACTGGCAAGTTGTAAAGCTCCACAAATTTTTCTCTAAGTATCTTATTCATCAAATCCACATCACATGCATGGGTCCAGAAAGAGTCGTGCACGCCTGTCAAAGAAATTAGGTGAGAATCAAGGCCTCAGCAACAAAAAAAAAAAACATTCAGATTCTCCATCTCTTAAGTTTCTTGAAAACTAGACACAGGGAGCAAGAGTCAGTAAGGTTATGATAAGCAAATTATGTAAATTCCTTCTTGATTGGAATGGCCACAAGGTTGTTCATTTCTGTTCTTTGGTACTGCAAGGCATACCTGCAAAACGTAAGTCAGCACTTCTGCATGCAACAGCAGTCATCATCATGTGTGTACCATCAAGCGAATGCACAAAGTTTGGGGGGAATGCAGTTCTTTGTTTTCTAACCTCGACCTGATATGGCCATTAAAATAAATTTGATCCATATGAAATGACTATTAGAAAAGTGAAAGGATGTAAACTTAAGACAAAGTAATGGCTTACTGAGCTACCCTCACGCTGCAGAGCCAAAACCTGAAGTGAAGTTCGAATCTGCAATACCATCATTAGTTGCTAAGACGTGACTTGACAATTGATGAAGCAGACTGGGAACTCAAAGACTGTTTTACCTAAATCTTTCTTTCTCAGATTGAATGAGATCATATGGCAAAACATCAAAGTGTTTGCGAATTTACTTCATTTGCCATGATCTTTGGAGTTCTAAATTTACCAATTTCAATTTCCATAAAGGCAATGGACCATGCAACAAGATGGCATTCCCTAGCATAAATTGTATCCAGTAAGAGAATCACTACCATAATTATGGTCAGACATTGTTAATGCATGGTCTTTTTGTCATGAATAGTATATTAATATCTAGAAATGTGCTTCTAAAACGAAATACTCACAAGATGTCTTTCACTCTTGTAGTAGGGCTGCACAACAGGAAGACCTAGAGGAGTAGTCCACCTTACTGGTTGATCTTCTGATGCAATTATCTGCAAATTTCACATACAAAAATTCTTACAGAACATATGATATGCACTAAAGGCAATCTACGTGGTTGGATTAAATACCACAAAGGCCTACCTTTGCACAGTCACCAAGCCAACTCATTATATCACGGGCAGCATGGAACAATTCTCCCAAAGCAGTCAGTGTCACCTATGGGAAAAATAGTCATAACTTAATACTGATTGGCAAGTAGGATTGCAGAGTCTTGTCAGGAGAATAACATGATATAATGCTTGGGACAGAAAAAATTGGTGGAACTTCAATAGCATCCTAAATACTCAAATCAGCTTCTCTAATAAAGTCCAAAACGTAAACTTTTTTTCTGATAACCTCCAGTGGCATCATTTTGCTTCCCGGCAATAACCTACATATCAGTTTTATCTGGTATTGCCAGGAAACTAATGCTGACAGTGATTTTGACACTTACTTTTGCAGCATAACAAGCAGCACTGAATAGCAGTCTGTCATCTGTAATATGACCCTTCTCTTCTAATCTTCTTTTTATCTGTTCACGTGCCCCAACATAAGTGACACCATAAACTGAAGTCATCACTGTCTGTTTAACCAATTTACGATCCACCTGCAGTTTCCAATGTAACAGACTTAGCCAGTCCAAACATGAAGGAATTTCAATTTTAATTTTGAAAAGAGCAAGACCAGGAGTCACCTGATTAATTAGGAGCTTAGCCAATGTAGCAGATGGATATATGGCAGGATCCCTATTGCTGTCCCTTTTCATGATTTCATGAACTCTGTCAGAAAAGGTATTTTTAGTCTCATTTTCATTTAACTGCTAAAATGAGTACATTCACATGTTGAATACAAACATGCACATAAGGTTGCAAATGCACAAGTGCGGCAGCCTGTGAAAGAGATAATGGAAATCAAGTTGTGAGAAGATATAGCACCTCACAGAAATTTCTGTATAAACGTCAGCAGGTTTCTCTTTGGCCACTAAGTTAACTGCCTCTGCTTCAAGCTGAAAATACATTCACCAGGACAAAATGTAAAACAAAGATTACCAGTTAAAAAATTAGTTATACAATGTCAGACAGAAATCCTACCCCATCTCTTCCCAGGGCTGCATAATGCTGTAGGCCATTGCATGAGCCATCCTTTTTCAACATAAAAAATGACTTAGCTCTAGCATTATATCATGAGAGCAAGGAGGGAAGACTGAAGATGCTTCAAAAGGCAAAGAGAGGGGAGATAGAAATAAGATATAAAATATGTCCAGGCATAATTAGTTGGCATAGACATATGACAAGATGCAGAAATGTTCTCAAGTAATTCATGATGCATCTTAACAAATCTGATTAATGGACTTCCCAGTGCACTAACAAGGAGAAAAGAGCCCTTATAGCAATGATCAATCCGTTTTTAGAATATATAGTACTGTACTTGCTATAGCAAAAGGCTGAATTATACAGGGATTTTACATGGCTTGTAATGCATATTTACCTGATGGATTGGCAAGTACGATATGACAGTATGTGGTGATGAGCACTTTAAGGCTTCCGACAAATTAATGCAAGCAGCTAAGCACTGGAAAGGGTCTTCAGCTGTTAACCACCAGCGGTTTCCATTGACAGGGTTTTCTGCTGAATCAAATATTTCATTGAGATGGCTTTCCACAAATGCTAGGCGGCCATCATGAGACAGTTTTTCAACCCCGCCAGAGTACAAGTTTGCTAAATGTATCTTCAACCAATGTAACCCAGATTTCCCTAACGCCCGTCCTTCAGCAAATTCAAGAATTCCTCGACAAAGATCAGAACTTAAATGAGTCAGATGTGGATGCATAGGATATGCACGCCCTCGAAAATCAAGATTGTGAGGGTAATAGAAACCGTCTTCATCTTTCAGCTTTCGAGCCACCTGTTTCAGAGATTTTGTTCCTAGAATCTATGAATCTCGTGAAACATCAAGTTGTTCATACTCAGTGAATATGATATATGTCAAAAATGTTGCGAGTTATCAAGGAAACTTCAAGTTGAAAATAGAGTCCCAATTTTCAAGTAAACCTCATTTTGATAGATCATGAAAATATTAAAAAGACAATAACATGATTAGTTCAGCAAATAGAGTCCCCATCATTTCACTTGTTTCCCAGGGGAACAATCAAATAACACTAAGTATCAAAATTTACTAGGAGAAGATCTTTCATCACTTAGAAGAACATAAAGAAGATCTTACCGAAAGCTTAAGTTCAGTGTCGCATCGTTGAGAATGTCTCTCTCGATTTATTTTCTTTGCCTTCTTTGCACTCCATTTCCACTCTTGAATTATTGCTAAATCATCTGAATCTGGCTTGTTAGGAATAGGAATCTGAAATCAAATGAAGAAAAGTTTCAGAGATGTAGCTCATTTTATAGCTTCCAAGGAAAAGAAAAGAGTGTCAAATTATTAAAATGTCAGAAAAACATCTCCACGTACGACTACATTACATAAAATGTGAAGGATGGAGTTAAAAGGATTTGTAAAATGTTTAAGGAGATCCATCAACTAAAAATAGTTGATGGATCTCCTTACACTTTTTACATTGCAAATTCCTGTTACTGATATAACAGAAATAGAAACCAACATTCCAACTTTCTAAAAAGCTCAAGCCATCCTTACATCGTCGCGATTGACAAGGCCTGCAATGCTGCCTCCACTTTCCCATATGCTTTCCACAACATCAAGTACCTTTCTGTTTACTCTCCATTTGGTATTCCCAAGTGTATCCAGGGCCTGTTCACATTCCAACTTACAATCAAATGAGTCATTCCCAACATCATTATGCATGCAGCTAAAAAGAATTGGATGCAATTGTCAAAACCAAAAAGGAAATAATACCTAGACTATGGCAAGAGAAATGGATCAAAGAAGCCCTAAGAAGAGAACATATGCCAAAAAAGCTGAATAAGTCATATTTTGTATCTTAATTGACAAAAATAACCATTGGAAAGAGGATAACATGAAGATGTATATGCTTATGCTAAAAGATGACAAAAACATCTCGACACAGGATATTAACTTTGGAAACAGAAGGGTTAAAAACTTTTGAAGCATCAAACCTCCAAAGTACATACATATACAGACACAGACAGAGAAGATTTCTGGATACTTATACATCACTAACTTTAATGATGAGAATCAAGTCCTGAAAAGTTAACTTGATCAATAACTAACAGAAACCAAATAGCATGAGCCGTCTAGACATAGTTCAATGATCAAGCTTGACACAAGCATAACACAGGGAGATTCCTTTTTTTTTTTTTTTAATTCTATTCCAATATACTCTTTCAAAGAATGTTTGAAGTGTTCTTAAAAATTCAGATCTTAGGTTCAGTATCACCAAAGTTTAGGGCTGGAAGGCAATTTTTAGTCGTGGCCACCAACTACAAGAAAAGAATGCATATGTAAATCTCACCTCAAAAACCTTTTGCATGTCTTTTCCAGGAACACTCTTAAGTGCATCTTGTTGTTGTCTGGATCCATGGGTGCGCATGACATATGATGGCAAGAATAAGTGCCCCCCTTTGTTGTACCTGAAAGAATTGAATTTAAAGCCCAAAGCAAATATGGGGAACATTGCAATCAACATTATGCTTTTCTTCTCTAAACAAGCTCATACAAAGAAAATATTGAGTAGAGAAACATAAATAGTTTAAAGTAACAATCAACTTAGTAGAGACCGTAACTGATCCACTTCACAAGCACAGTAAAATGTTGCCCTTTTTTCTGGATCAAAGCATTTTGATGTCTAAAGCATCCCAAAGATGTGGGAAAAAGGAAACTAACAGAATGAACCTAAACTTTTGTATCATCTGTCCTCTCATCAACACATACCCTTTCCATTTTTTAGGAGGTATCAGCATTGGGAAATAAGGAATTAGCATATGCTTGGCCTGCATCAGAACATACAATAATATAAGCCTAGCATCACAAGATCATCATGATTGTAAATCCAAACAACAGTTGTGTTTCAACTTACAGATCCATCAAGCCCCACGAGGAGAAGGGGATCGCATTCTATAACCCCGTACTTTTTGACAAGATTCTGCCTACAAAAACCAGAAAATTAGATTCATCGTGGAAACTGCACCAATAATCGATGTAGACAACGGGCAGCCAATGAGACATACCACAGGGAAATGGACGAAAGCTAGCTGGCTTTCTATTGGAAGTAGCAATTTCAAGCAAAATAAAATGGAATGGGCAAAGAATCAGAAACTGGCCACATGCTTTTGTGATTCCCTGATATGGATGGGTGTTTTATTAGGAGTCTATTAGAGGAGTATTTTATTTTAGTAATAAGTCTATTATTTCCCTATTATTTCTGCACTAGTTTCTGTTATAGTTATGTTAACAAAAACAGCTTGAATGGGATTTCTAAGAGTCCTCAAACAACTTGAATAGAAGTCTTTCTAGGAGTCCTAGTTTAGGTGGAACTTTTGTGTTTCTTTGCCTATATAAGGCTATTACTTTATGCAATAACATAAGGAAGAAGTTATCATAAAAATTAGCTAATTAGGAGTAGAGTAATTTAGCCCAATCTCGGTAGACCTTGTCTTTGACAAGTGTTGCCAGTTTTTCATCACCAAAAATAGGTTTTGCAAGGAAGGGAACCAACGTAAATAAGGAGAAAGCGATTAACTTTCCTGAGAATTGTCCTTGCACTCGATCCCAAGCACGAGCATATAACAATTTGGCATCAGAGCAGGAGTTCATGGACAAAACAAGCCATTTAGCTGCAGAGCAATCTTCGGTAGATTGGCAGATAGATCAGAGGATACGAGCATCAGAGATGGGGCAACAAGAATTAAAGGCTCAATATGCAGAGATTATCCCGCATGCTTGCAAGGTTGGAAGGCGCAAAATCAAGCGAGTATCAGGCACCAGCACCAGCACCACGGGAGGAGAGGACCAATGGGTGCAGCGGGGCAAGAATGGTGCCTAAATATACTAAGATGGAATCTCTAACGTACGATGGCTCAATGAATCCGTTGGTTTGGCTTCACAGGTGTGAGTAGTTTTTCCTAAGTCAACCAACAACGGAGGACGAGAAGGTAAGATTGGATGCATTTCATTTAATGGGGGAGGCCCAACTGTGGTTCTTCCAACTTGAACAAGAAGAACCAGGGATGCATTGGTACTCTTTCAAAAACCATTGCAATATGAGATTCGACCCTCACCTTAGCAACAATCCCGTAGGAGAATTGGCTAACCTCAAACAGACAGGGAGCACAGAAGAATATCAACCCCAATTCCAAACACTGCTGGCTCGAACCATAGGGCTTCCACGAGCCCTACAAGTAAATCTATTCACAGTTGGGTTGGTAGAAGGGCTGCAAATCGAGGTGGAGATGCAATATCTTGTTAATCTTGGGGCGGCAATGAACTTAGCAAGAGCATGTGAAAGAAAATTAAAATGTATGCAGATGTAATACACCCAAGGGGAAAGAGGCAACCGAAACACCACCCTATGGCCATCTTCGCAACTGGACAGTAGTAACAACACTATTGCAAGTGCAGCCACACTTTTAGGAAGTAAGATAAACTCAGGGGCTAAAACAGCAACCTCCAGTATAGCAAGTACTCCACCCCCGATAGTAAGACGCTTAACCAGAGCGGAAATGGCTGAAAGAAGAGAGAAGGGTTGGGCTACAATTGCGACGAGTCTTATTCAGTGGGGCACAAATGTAAGAGACTATTTTGGATTGAAGTGGCAGATTATGAGGAAGACGAGGAGATATCTTTGTATAGCATCACTGGCATAACTAGATTTCGAGCTTGAGGGCAAGCTCGATGCCGCAGAGGGGAGTGATGATATGGATGAGTGTTTTATTAGGAATCTATTAGAGGAGTCTGAGTGTTTTATTAGGATTCTATTAGAGGAATATTTTATTTTTAGTAGTAAGTCTATTATTTCCCTATTATTTCTGCACTAGTTTTTGTTATAGTTATGTTAATGAAATCAGCTTGAATAGGAGTCTTTCTAAGAGTCCTAAAACAGCTTGAATAGGAGTCTTTCTAGAAGTCCTAGTTTAGGAAGAACTTTTGTGTTTCTTTGCCTATATAAGGCTATTATGTTATGTAATAAAGTAAGGAAGAAGATATCATAAAAATTAGCTAATTAGGAGTAGAGTAATTTAGCCCAATCTCGGCATACCTTATCTTTGACAAGTGCTGCCAGTTTTTCATCACCAAAAATAGGTTTTGCAAGGAAAGGAACCAACGTAAATAAAGGGAAAGAGATTAACTTTTTTGAGAATCGTCCTTAGACTCGATCCCAAGCACGGGCACATACCATTCCCATTTCCACACCCCAATATGAAGCTTATGAAGTTTAAAAATCAGCAAGACAATAATTTACAGGTCCCCTTAAAAAGGAAGTATAACCTAAATGCTCACCCTGGGTTCCTTTTCAGAATTTTAACCTTATGCGTAAATGCAGGTCGAATATCTGGTGGGACATCTCCTAATTGGTCCACCGGAGGTTGTACAAAAGCTGTTTCAGTTAACAGTTCAAGCAGTCGACTTCCAAGCTGTGCATTTATATTTGCATTAGAAAAGGAGATCAAGAAACAAACTGATGAAAGCATATATAACAATTCTACAATCTGGACATAATGAAGAAGAAGGAAGCATGTTTCTTTGTCATTAGAAGTCGAAATAGTTAATGAAAAGACCTTGGCTTGTGTATCTCGACCCCAAGGCTTAACTTCTTCGCTTTTCACCAGGTTGTGCACCTCAAAAAGTCGTTTCCTTTTAATCAGGCTGTTCACACGTTTCCTAAGCATTTCCTTCTTATCCAGACTGTCTTCAGTCTCCGTCCTTGTGTTTTTTGCCCGGAGATTCTTGGTTTTCTCCAAAAAATTGTGAATCCGAACCTGAGAAGCAAAGAAATAAAAGCAAATATCCAACTTGTTCACACACAAATCACAAGTAGACATAAGAGAGAACTAAATGAAGTCTCACGTCCCAGTAACACTACAATAACCATCACGAAGTAACAGGATTACGATTAGTAAGATTGCTATGCCAAAAGAAAAGGCCACTGCTTAAGAAGGGAGGACGTAACTTATTGCCATTGTTCTAGGCAAATTTATTATAACTCCAATTCTCATCAGTAACACTTCAGTTTAAGAAGGAAAACAATAACATACTTCATGCTCTATAGCCATGCCAATTTGCACTGCAGCCTGAACAACCTGAATGCAGCCATCGTCGTGGCCTACCATCACTAAGGCCATCATCTTATGCATAACAATCACTGCCATCTTATCTGCCGGTAACAAATCAATATGAGGGGCAAATGCTGCTTTCTGCTTCTTTGAACGCTGCAAATTCTGCTCCTTCTCTATGGCCTCTTTCAAGGGCTCAAACCACCCCAAAAACAATCCTTTCACATATGGCAAATTTGGCGCCAGTTTTTTTTCACACATTTGCTTCACCATCCCTCTGTACTCCTCCACCATTCTCTCCCAAGCCTCAGTCTCTTCCCTAATCTGCCTTCTCCTCAACAAATTATACTTGGCCTTTTCAATATCCTTGAACTGTAGCCTCAATTCACGGTTGGCGATTTTGTACATACCTTTCCAGAAAAGAGCCGAAATCCAAGGTGGGTCTTGAATAAAAATATGTTCGGACATCTCCTGACGCAAAGATTGCCCATTTCCGAAAGTTGGCACATCAAATTTCATCAAAGATTCAAGCTTTCGCTGGTTTTCCAAAGAGCTCTCCAGGTCTTCAAGCACATGGTCATGAGTAGCATCATGTAAAGGGTGTAGAGGAAGAGAAATTCGAGGGAGTCTGGGGCAGAGAGGGAAAGGGGAAGAAGATAGTGAAGGATTGGAGAGACAATGAGAAGCGGGGTTCGAGAGGAAATGGAGGTTCTTGCAAGCTGGTTTAACAGAGATGGTAGAGATTTTTGGTGGGTTCACAGAACATGTTGGGTGTTGAATTTGAGCTGTGTAGCCCATGGATAGAGAGACCTATGGAGGCCACAAACACTGGCTTTGAAGGTGTAGGAATGAGGAATGAAGATGGAGCTGGAAGAGAAAATTAGTGTAGATTGTTTATCTGAAAAAGACAAAGAAACCTCTCTAAAACCCCTCTTGGTGGCAATGATATTTTCTTTTCTTTTTTAATATAATATTTTGAAAGAGAATTAAAAACACTGAAATTATTTATAAGAACTTAAAATTTTTAATTTAGGATTAAATTTTTAATTTAATAATTAATTTTAAAAATTCATATGTATAAATAAAATTTTATTTTTACTAATATAACATATTTATTAAATAT
>JANQBM010000221.1:1340102-1367477 GCA_025594535.1 Erythroxylum domingense | reverse complement strand
AAACACGCAACAAGCCACGTCAACAAACTTGATGAAAACACTAGCATCGGGTTATAATTGAAAAAATTGAAAAATTGAGCATTTTATTATTACTTTTTAAAGTTTGAGCTCGAATTGAAAAAAATTGAAAATTTGAACATTTTATTACTACTTTTTAAAGTTCGAGCTATAATTGAAAAATTGACAAAAGTTTGAGTTTTTTTTATAAATAACCCTTTAATTATTAATTATTGTTTTAAAAATAATTTATCACAAATATATAATTTATAGAATCATTAAATTTAATAATATGTTAAAATATAATTTATACAATATTATATGTATTGATTATTTATTCAATATTCATTTAAAAAGAATGATTATGAATTTAGTAGTTATAAAAATAATAAAATAAAATAAAAACCACTTGATAGAGATTTGTTGCAACCTAACAGAAAATAAAAGGTATAAATTTGAAATTGTATAAATTTTGGTAAATAAAAATGCCATGGGAAGAAACAAATTTTGTCAAGAATTATCGAGTCCAGACATAACCTAATTTATATGAAAAAATTAAGTTTCAAGCTAGGAATTAAGCCCGGACGATATTAATTTTAAACTTTTTAAATTAAAATAAATATTTGATCAGACTTGAATTTGGTCTTATTCAACCCGATGAAATTTTGAGTCGTCGAAACTCAATTAAACTTAGGCTTGAACCAGAGGTCTCGATCCCGATCAAAATTTAAGTCAAAAGTGAGTTTGACCATAAAATTTTAGGATACGAATCTAATGTAAAATGAGCTCAATCTGACAGATTATCACCTTTAATCTCTTTTGCATTCCATTTTTCAAGATTAAAGATGTTGATTGGGATCAAATTAGGAAAAAAAAAAGGGGGTTTAAAAGCAAAAGAAACAATTAATTAAATAACATGAGAATATTTATTAGACTATTTTTCACCTAAAATTTAAAAGAAAAAAAAAAAGAAAAACGTGTCCATGTTATATACGAAGTAGGTGGGCGCGAAAATAACGTCCCTCTCAACTGCTCAAAACCGTCAATCTCTCTCTCCCTCTCTCAGAAAATCTCATCGTCACTCCGTTTATTCCTTCGCCGGAAACTTCTTCCCTCCTCCTCTTCCTCCGTCGTTACGGTTTTTATATCCCGGTGACATCTTTCTTCTCCGAACGTGATTTGATTTTCGAGGTCAGAGAATTTCCGTAACCCTTAAATCTTTTTCACGTTTCCTCTTCTTTTTCTTTTCTTTTCTCCATGATATTCGGAGTTTCGCAGACTCCAAGATTTCTCTTTTTCATTTTTCTCTTGTTGGTTTAATGAAGGTGGTTTTTGTCGGTTATATTTTTTTTCTGGGAAATAGTTTTCTTTTTATAAAGAGAATCTGATTCCATGAACGTCGCTTCATGTTTCTGCCATTTCTGAGATTTGCAGAGAGATTAGATGAACAGTAATGGACAGTGTGTGTGTGTCCCTGTAGTAGCAGAGACACAAACCTGTCGAAAAATAAAACATCTTTCACGTTAGCGGATTCTTCAACAAAGAACCCCATCCCGATTTCGAATTTTAATATTAGTTTTAGTTGTAGTGTTGTTAGTTTTTACCGAGTTTTGATTCCTAATTCAGGGATAATAAAATTTTTCCCTGGCGGTCAAATCCTGCATGTTTATACCAGGCTCTGTACATGATATACGATTTTACTGTTTTAGTTCATTGGATGGATGGATGGATGGATGGACAATTATGTCTCTTGCACGTGGTGCTCCATGTCTCTAACCGTAAACCCCAAGTACATGAGCACCTGCAACTTCAATCTTCTTGTTATGAATCACATTATTCTCAAAATTTTAATCATATTCAACTGCAATACTGAGGAAAAAAAAATGGTTTCCAAGTACATGACAAATGATTTCCAAGGTGAATTTCTGAACTTTGTTTCTGGACAGATGCTGAGTTATTATTATGGAATGTGGAGGAAGAAAGATAGAGCAAATCTTACTGATAAACTAACTTTGATTAGATTGCTGTCTTCTAATTCTCCTGACTAGCTTAGTTAATATTTACGATAAAAAAGCAAAGTTTCCCACATCGGTTTTAAGTTATTACCGTGAAAGTAAGAAGAGGTACGCTTTGAGTGACATTAGTTTCGGTGAATTGTTTGTCCTGTGAAAGAGCAGAGAAGAGAAGACGAGAGGGAAGAGTGTGGGGGCTACTGTGCGCTGGTTGAGTGAACCATGGGCATGGCACTCTCGTGAGAGGGACAAAAGGGAAATTACAGAGGAAGAGTAAAAAAAAGGGAATCTTACTTATCCTGCGCACACCGTTTTTTCCTGTCTGTTTCTTATCTTACACCTACCTCTCCCTCTCTCTCTCTCTCTCTCTCTCAGTAGTCTACTCTCTCGTCTCCACATTTTCTTAGTGGGTCCTAAGCATGCATTTAACAGGTAACCCAGAAAGTTGAATTCTGATTCTCTGGTGATGACCGTTAATGCACATTGCGGCACCACCCTCCCTCCGGATTCTCTTTGACTTTGTTGTTCGATCATCACTGCCTAACCTCTTTCTCATGGTCTGATCTGCTTGGATTTTGATTTTTCTTGATGAATTACAGATACCCAGTTGGATCAATAGGTTTCATTTCTCAAATTCATATTGAATCAGATCCTGGTCTCTGTAAAGATGTAATCTTTTTTTTTTCCCTGGGTTTACTTTTACAAGTTTATCTTTTGCTTTTGTTCGCCTTGCTGTAGTATCTTTACCTTTTCTTGTTCTGTGCATTGGTGGCAGATTTATTGCAGGGAAAAGGATCTTCTTTTTTAGCTGTTGGTTTGATTCCCTCTATGTGGATTGCATGAAACCATAGCTGTTAAATGTGGTTGAATTATGTGAAAGGATTCATCAATGTGGTCTAATTCAGAGGGTGTTCGATGGATGCATATGAGTTAGAGCAGCGGAAGGCGGCTGGTACACCAAGACATCCACTGGTTTCAGCTGAAAGGAACACAAATGCAACGGCCACCGCACGGCGCCCCCGGACGAGGGAAGTTAGTTCTCGATACAAATCGCCCACTCCATCAACACCTACTTCCAGGCGTTGCTCGTCACCAACACTCACAAGAACATTGCAGACAACTTCTCAGGTGGTTACCAAGAGAGCAGTGTCTGCTGAAAGGAGGCGACCGGCAACCCCACCCTCACCGAAAAGTCCCTCCACGCCTGTTCAAGATTCATCTGTTGATGCACAGCTGGCACCTAGAAGGTTAAGTACTGGTGGCCGTTTACCAGAGAGTTTATGGCCTTCAACAATGAGAAGCCTTAGCGTCTCTTTTCAGTCTGACACCGTCTCTATACCTGTTAGTAAGAAGGAAAAACCGGTTAGTACGATCTCCTTCGATCGTACATTGAGACCCTCCTCAAATGTGGTTCATAGGCAGGTTGAAACGCCTACTGGGTCACGGAAGCCTACACCAGAGAGAAAAAGGAGTCCTCTGAAAGGAAAGAATACGCAGGATCAATCAGAGAATGCTAAACCAGGGGATGGTTTGCATACTAGATTGATCGATCAGCATCAATGGCCTCGTAGGGTGGGTGGGAAGGTATCTCCTAATTTGTTCAATAAAAGTCTGGATCTTACCGATAAGAATGTGAGAACTCTATCAACACCAATTGGAAGCGGATTATCTTCTCTCAGGCAAATGCCTATAACAGATGGTGTCATGAGACCCTTGCAAAAATCAGTCAGTGATGCTGTGCGGTTAACACCTACGGAAGAAATGGGCAGGATAGGGTCCATGGCAGGCTCTGTGGATGAGTCATTACTGCGAGTATCTGAAGGTCGTAAACTTGTCTCCACAAGTATATCTGATAGAGTAACGCTAGCAAATCCTGCAGTTAGATCTCAGTCCTTGCCTACTCCTAGTTCACGTCCTGCATCACCAAGCAGACCTTCTGTTAGTAAAGGTATCAGTCCAGCTCGATCAAGGCCTTCTACACCTCCTTCAAGAGGGATCAGTCCGTCTCGGATAAGGACATCAAGTGTCTCTAGCCAATCACATACTTCTACTTCTGTGCTTAGTTTTATAGCCGATTTTAAGAAGGGGAAGAAAGGAGCTAACTACCTCGAAGATGGTCATCAGATAAGACTGCTACACAATAGATATTTGCAGTGGCGTTTTGTCAATGCCCAGGCAGGGGATGCTCTTTACATTCAGAAAGTAACTGCAGAGGTAGGGATAATGTGGAGAGAGAGCAATCTTATTTTAGATGTGTCAAAACAGGGCCTGAAATCTATGTCACCTGTCTGTACTGCGTATGCAAAAAAAGTGGGAGAGAAGAAACAAAATGAAAACAACATGGTTAAGCTAATAGCTCAAAATATGACTGATAAGTGATAACTTCAATAGTTGAATTCCCTGATCTTACTTCAAGATTATAAACAAAATGAATATATTTGTTTATGGTGTTGCATCATTATGTTTTTGTCATCTCAAAATTATAGTATTTGCTTGATGGTGCAGAGAACTCTATATAATGTTTGGAGCACCACTCTGGAATTGTGGGATTCAGTACTTAGGAAGAGGATCAACCTACAACAGCTGAAGCTGGAGCTTAAGCTTAATGCTGTTTTGAATGATCAAGTAATGCCTCTTGCTTATCTTGTCTGAAAATGCGTCATTCTCTGCCCTAATCAACTTACTGGTTTTTGATGCCACTATGACGAATAATTTCTGATAGTTGCTGGTGCTGGTTTCAAATCGTCTGAATTTTCTTTGGCTTTAAATGTATACTTGATCTCATATTCAATGACCTAAACCGTAACATACTTGTTGCACATTTATCAAAGTCTCCTCGCTCTCACTCTCTCCTTCTCGCCTGGGGAAAAGATTAAAAGAGTAGAGGAGATGGAGTTCATTTGATTAGGCATTTAGAACATTTAAAGCTGGTTTTCATGTCTTTAGCAGGTTGGAATTATGGCCAAACTGGTTATAGATCTAGAAAAAGAGTAGCTGTTCTTTTGCTTGTTAATCTAGCTAGAGGATGTGAAGACATCTCTCACATTGCCGATGAGCCATAACTCAATTGGCATTTTGCATCCCCACTCCAACCTTGACCTGGTTTCGAGTCTCTTTATAATCCATAAATGAAAAAAGTTGCTGTACTGTTTAAGAAGTTCATAACCAAAGTTGCACTCTGCATAAAGAACATAGTTATGTAAAAGTTATTGCATTGCATATAATTTGTAACATCAATGTTTACCTTCCCAATCATATTTAACTTCTCTAATTCCTATGGTAATCATTCAGATGGCCTACCTTGATGACTGGGCTTTTCTTGAAAGAGATCATATCAAGTCTTTATCTGGAGCCGTTGAAGATTTGGAGTCAAGCACTCTCAGACTTCCTGTAACAGGAGGAGCAAAGGTATGCTTACTCTGAATGGTTAACATGATTAACTTTTATGGAAGAATGTTACTGACATCATTGCTGGATTTCTACCTTTCCCAGGCGGAAATTGAATCTCTTAAGTTTGCTATTTGCTCAGCTGTGGATGTGATGAAGGCAATGGGATCTTCCATATGTTCTTTATCATCAAGGGTGAGATACATCTTTTTCTGAGATACTGACATATTAACATAGGTCACTTGTGCAGACATATGGGATTGCTACTTTTATCTTTAGTGATGGTTAAAGTCCATTCTTAATTTTTGTCATTTTTATTGTCAAATCGCTCTTACAAGTTTTATATTGCTTCCTATTTTCTTGTTTTGGCAAGCTTGAACCTCAGACCTTGCTCTCCTAGTAGTTATTACCTACCTACATATATATTCAAGTCTGGTTCCTGTGTTCTTGTTATAGGTGGGACAGGTGAATGGTTTGGTTTCTGATCTTGCTATAGTAGCTGCAGAAGTGAAAGCTAAGCTGGATGAATGTGAAGCTCTATTGGCCTCCATAGCAGCTATGCAGGTGAGGATAAAGATCTATGGTTGCAGAATAAGACCTAGAGTAGACATGAATTTGATTAGAAAAACAAAAAGACAATCAAAGAATGGTGGCTTGAGGTAGAATTGATACATATATTATTTTCATCGAGACCTGGGTTTGCTTTTTGATGATTTATTGTGCCTTTTTTGAGGTATTCTTTAGATTCTTCTCAAGAGTAATTTCTGGCTGGATTCGTATGGTTTCTCTCTTTGGCGGCTTCTAAGATGCCATTTGCTCATGCATTTTTTTTCTGATTTGACGTATGGATTTTTCTTCTGTAATCAACCATATTTTGTACTGTACATGATTTCTTTTAACATTAAGCAGGTAGAAGAGCACAGCATCAGGACTCATCTAATACAGATGAAACAACCATCTGAGAAGCAACCAATCTTAACGACGAAAACGCCTCCGTGGCTCTGATCAACCCACAAAACTAACATCTCACCACTTTCCCACCTCGGGAGCTATGGATCATGTAGTAATCACCTGTCCCAGTAAATGTAAACTAATATTCCTTTTCTTTTTTAACTTCAACGAGAAATTTCTTCTTTTTGGTAACACGAGCTGTTTGCTCTATGCCTTTCAAAGTGTAATTTTTGTACCATGCAATGCAAATGAAAGAAATGGAAAGGAAGCAAAGGATTCAAAGTGTAATGTACAGAAAAGCATAAATGCAGAAGAAAACGAACAAGGAACAAGAAGGTTCATAAAAAATATCAGTTCTGTATGTTCTCTCCTGCAACTTTTTATTACATATTCTAACCTTCTTTGCCTTTATGTTTTCCACCAGACATCATCATTAGTTTATGTCTGCAATGTAACAATGTTTCCTGCAAGTGAAAGCATGCTTGTACTGTCTGTCCTGAAGGACGCTTGCTGTGATATTATTGATGAAGTTGTGAACAGTGATTATATCAAAATGAGAAGGAACGTTAACAGTAAAACCTCACTAAAACCCTGGCCTTCCTCAAGGACGACTCAAGAAAAAGAGCGACCAATTTTCAGATGTTAATAAAGACCATAGCTTTCACTGCGCTTACTGGCGATTTCTCCATCGGACTCCTCCACAGAGCCACCACTCTCCCACTTAGCTCAACCGCACCCACAAATCCTTCACCACCACCTCCAAACCCACATCCCCATTATCACAAAACTCACTCAGAAGCTCTTCGACTTTGGCTCCACGACCGATGATCCACGCTCTAAAGCTCTTATCTTGCATCCCAAGACCTGATTTTTTCCTCTTCAATGTGCTTATCAAGGACTTCTCTGTCAACAACGCACCCTTATCAGCCATTTCTCTGATTGCCCATTTGAGAAGCACTGATCTTCGGCCTAATGACTTCACCTGCAGTTTTGTCTTGTCAGCTGCGGAGACTCTTGGGGACTCAAGAGTCGGTATGTCGCTGCATGGAATGGCTATGTTGATGGGGTTGGTTGGGATTTGTTTGCTGGTTCGGTTCTTGAGGATTTGTACTTATTAACTTTTGGCGGGAGGAATGGCACAGAAGCTGTTTGATAGGTTGCCTGACAGAGATATCCTGTTTTGTGTAATACAATGCTTTGTCAGGAATTGTTGCATCAAAGATTTTATTAAAATTTTCAGGGATATGGTTTCGGGCATTGAGCCTAAGTTTGATATAACTACAGTGATAGCAGTATTCCGATTGTGGCAGAGTTGCAGAAGCTGAAATTAGGGACGGCAGTACATTGTTTTGCAGCAAAGTTTGTTTTTCATTCTCAAATTTCTGCGGTCACAGATTTAATTTCATTGTTCTCAAAATGTGGGGATGTTCAGGCATCAATGGTGTTCTTCAGAGAGATTCACACGAAAGATCTGATAACTTCTAATGCGCTGATTTCAGGATTCAAATAACTTGTACCAAAATACTCTGTACCCCTTTGAGTGGTTGGATTTGAAGGGAAATAGGGACACAGAGTATTTGGGTACAGGAGATTTGAGTCCCCGATTTCATGCCTTACTGGCAATGGTGAGATTGATTTTCCATTAAGCTGTTCAATATTGATTTTCCATTAAGCTGTTCAATCAATGGTTTATTCTGGCGAGAGTGTTAATGCAAGCACAAATGTTGGTTTGACTCCAGTGTATTCTCGTTCTCCATTTGGTCACTTATATCTAACTGCATTCATGGTTTTGCTATTGATGAAAACAATTCTTTATTGAATTGAATTGAATTTTTGACATATGACTTATATCATATATATACAAGACATCTAGGAAATATTTTAGCTATCAAATCTTCCAATTATAAGGAGATATTTCTCTATTATAGGAAGAGATCCTATAGTATTATTCCTAAATATATACGGAAAAATAACCCTAGTCAACACTCCCCTCAAACTGATGCATAGATATCACACATGCCTAACTTGCAAACAAGATTGTGAAACTGCTTGTTGTTGCGTTCTTTGGTGAAGACATCTGCCAGTTGTTCATTACACTCCACATGAGATAAGTGTAAGGAACCATTCACAAGTTTTTCCTTTATGAAGTGTCGGTCAATTTTTATGTGATTCGTTTTATCATGTTGAACAAGATTGTGAGTTATACTAATGACAACTTTGTGATCACAGTAGAGGAATAAACTTCCTCCATCCATCAGTTCCAACTCATTCATTAGCTTTTTTACCCATAAGAGTTCGCTCATACCTTGTGCCATAGCTCTGTATTTAGCTCCCGCACTGGATTTAGCAACCACATTCTATTACTTGCTTCTCCAAGTGACTAAGTTTCCTCCTATGAGCGTACAGTAACTAGTGGTCGATATCCTATCATCTGGAGATCCAGCCCAATTAGAATCTGTAAATGCTTCCATCTTAAGATGACCATTGTTAGTGAACAGAAGGCCTTTTCCTGGTGCAAACTTCAAATAGCGTAAGATTCAGGAAATAGCCTGTAAGTGTGGTTTTCGTGGATCATGCATATACTGACTCACTAGGCTAATTGCATATGTTATATCTGGTCTGGTGTGAGCGAGATTGACGAGTCTCCCAACTAATCTCTGATATCTTCCCATGTCGATTGATTTACCTGTTCCCACTTGAAGTTTGTGGTTGCTTTCTATAGAAGATTCAACTGGTTTAGAATCCATCATACTGTTTTCTTCTAACAAGTCTAGGACATATTTTCTTTGGAAGATAAAAATTCCTTTTCCTGATCTAGCGACTTCAACTTCCAAGAAGTATTGCAACTTCCCTAAATCCTTAATTTCAAATTCATAAGCAAGGAGTTTCTTCAGCCTAACCATCTCTTCTGTATCACTTCCCATTACTACAATGTCATCAACATAGACAATGATAAGTGTAATATTGCCTTAAGAATGCTTGATAAATAGGGTATGATTTGCATTACTCTGGTGATAACCAAAGGAAATCATGAGCAAGGAGTTTCTTCACCCTAACCATCTCTTCTGTATCACTTCCCATTACCACAATGTCATCAACATAGACAATGAGAAGTGTGATATTGCATTAAGAATGCTTGATAAATAGGGTATGATCTACATTACTCTGGTGATAACCAAAGGAAATCATGACCCGACTGAATTTTTCAAACCATACTCTGGATGATTGCTTTAGCCCATATATGGCCTTTTTTGGCCTTTAAACCTTCCCTTGTGTCTTCTCATCTTTAAACCTAGGAGGTATCTCCATATACACCTTCTCCTTTAGATCTCTATAAAGGAAAGCATTTTTAATCAAACTGATGTAAGTCCTAATCTAAGTTAGCTACACAAGAGAGTAGAATTCTGATTGTATTCATCTTAGCAACAAGGGCAAAGATTTCTTGATAGTCAACTTCATATGTTTGAGTAAAGCCTCTAGCCACCAATCTTACTTTGTATCTCTCAATATATCTATCTGGCTTATGCTTTACTGTAAATACCCATTTGCAACAATTGTCTTTTTTCCTTCTAGAGTAGTGACGACTTCCTAAGTCTCATTTTTTGCCAGGGTCTTCATTTCCTCAACCATAGCTTCTTTCCATGGGACATTTTCCATTGCTTCTCTCCAATCCTGTGGAGTAGACACAAAAGAAACAGACAAGACAAGGGCTCTATAGGGTAGGAGATAGTAAGTCATAGGAAACAAAATTAGAAATTGGGTGCTTGGTGCAAGTTCTAACACCTTTCTGAAGAGCAATAGGCTTATCTAAATCTTCAGATAAATTATATTCTAACTCACCAGTATTTTCAGAGGAAGAGGATGACATAAACTACATGATGGCTTTTTCTATCTTTTCTCGTATTGAGTATATTTGCAAATCTAGTTTATCTAAGCGCCTACTTCGGTCATTCTGAATCATACTAGTTTTCTCCCCATGAATTGTTCTCTCTCCCTGGATTATATTATCAAGCAATACCTCTTCGCTCTCATTCTCCCCCTGAAGAGGAGTTTGATGCCTGGTGAAATAGGGCTTACACTCCAAAAAAGTGTCGTCCATACTTACAAAATATTTCTTAGATGGGGGTGATAACATTTATATCTGTTTTGAGTGGAAGAGTATCCAACAAACACAAACTTCAAAGCTCTAGGCTCCAACTTGCCTACATTCCAAGCATGAACAAAGCAAATACACCCAAATATTCTTGGAGGTACAGTATACGAATTTTTCCCTTGCAAAATTTCTACTGGGCTTTTAAAATTCAGGATTTACAGTGGCATTCTATTAGTAAGATAGATAGTTGAAAGGACAACATCACCCCAATATCCTTTTGAAAGATTCATGGTGAACATGAGTAATCGAGCTACCTCTAGAATATGTTTGTTCTTCCTTTTTGTAAGTTCAACTCACTTGTATAGGCACAACTAGTTTGATGTATTATTTCATAAGACTCTAGATAAGCACGAAATGTTCCATCCATATACTCCAGCCCATTATCAGATCTCAAGGTTTTAACTTTAGCATCATGTTGATACAAATCATTTTATGAATCGATTAAAAGCAAGAAAACACTTCATTTTTGGCTTTCATCAAATAAACCCAAGTTAATCATGTGCAATAATTAGTAAAGGTCACGAATCATCTGTGGCCAAAAAGATAGAGATTTTGAATAAGACCCTAAACATCTGAGTGAATTGTCATAAAAGGAACATAACTTTTGTGTTTGGCAAGTTCACATGCTTCACAAAACAAAGAATTAAACGAAGTTGTTTTAAACAAGTTTGGATATAAATTTTCTATACCAAAAAGCAAGAAGTGTCCTAATCGTCGGTGCTACTGTAGAATTTCCTTATTGATCACATTATTCCTAAGAGTCGCTTGATGAGCAACTGTCATGGGCTTTTCTTCCAAGACATATAAGTCATCCTGCAGTCTACCAGTTCCAATCCTCTACCCTGTGTGGAGGTTCTAAAGAACACAATAGTCAGAAAGAAATTCAACTTTGCAATTAAGATCTTTAGTGATAGAGTTGACAGAGAGAAGATTAATAGGGAAACAAGGTATGTGAAGAACTGATGATAAATTGATACTGGGAGTAAAGTTAACAGAACCTGTACCAGATACGAAGGTAAAAGACTCATCTGCTATTCTAACATTATCCCCCTTTTTTCCATGATAACTATGTACACAAAAATAACTCCAGTCAACAGCTATCAAATCTGGTTTTGTGGTATGTCCTCTCGTTTCAACAGCATTGATGGTGGTGTAGTGCAGATTAAACGAAATGGGATCAGCCGAACAGCTTCGATGAATCTTCAAGTAGAACTTTTAGCATCTTGGAATACCATGGTAACTGATTATACCCAGAATGGACTAACAGAAACAGCAATTTTGCTTTTCCAGCAAATGCTATTGTCTAAAGTATATCGTAATCTTGTGACAAGTATTCTCTCAGGTTGTACTCAAGAAATTGGTACATGATTTGGATGAGTAAACACTTCGAATCTGATATCTATGTTTCAACTGCATTAATTGACATGTACACGAAGTGTTGTAGTATTAAGGCACGGCAATTATTTGACTTATTACCTAAGAAGATGAAGTAACTTGGAATGCTGTGATCTCCTGTTATGGTCTTCATGGACATGGGAAGGAAGCGCTTATCCTGTTCTGATGAGATGTTGGATTCTGGCATTTCACCAAATGGGGTGACTTTTGTTTCTGCCCTGTATGCATGCAGTCATGCTGGTTTAGTAAGAGAAGAGGAAAGAGTTTTTCATTCTATGGTACCTGAGTACAGATTTGAACCTTTGGCTGAGCATTATGCATGCATGGTTGACATCCTTGGGCGAGCAGGAAAGTTGGAGGAAGCATTGGAATTCATCGAGGGAATTCCAACGAAACCCGGTCCTACTGTATGGATTGCATTACTTGGTACTTGTAAAACTCACCAAGATACAAACCTTGCAGGCTTCTAAAAGGCTTCTTGAGTTGGAAATAGAAAATAAGGGTTACCATGTCTTAATGTTAAATATTTACTCCGCTGAGAGGGACTGTCCACAAGCTGCTTCTATAGGACAAGTAACTAGAAAGAGAAAGCTAGAAAGTACTCCAGGTTGCACTCTGATTGAAGTTAGTCAGATCCTACAAGTCTTCACATCCATTGACCGGAAGCAATCTATTCGGAGATCTATAGATTGATGGGAAAGATGAAAGAGGCTGGATTTCGGGCAGAGACTGTCACTGATTGACATGATGTGGAGGAGGAAGATACGGAACTAGAAGTGAAGGTTCACATTGAGAAATTAGCCATTGCTTTTGGTCTGATCTTTACTGAACCTAGAACTGAAATTAGGATCCTTAAGAATCTCATTGTTTGTTTAAATTGTCATACTGCGAGTAAATTTATATATAAGATCAAAGAAAGAGTTATTGTGGTAAGAGATACCAATAGATTTCATCATTTCAAAGATGGAGAGTGTTCTTGTAAAGAATATTGGTGATCTATCTTTAACAGTGTAAAAGATCCAAATTTGAAATTTCAACATGTTTCTTCAGTTCTTTGATGATGATATTGCAAGGAGAATAACTGTGCAGGACCAGTGTCGTCCTCAGATGATCTCAAGCTCAGTCTTCATCCATTTTATGTCAGAAGGCCTCTGTAATTGAAGTCTTTTAACATTTTATGGCTTCCTGGAGTCTGCAGTTGCCTCTTGCCATGCAGCCAAGGGAATGAAAACGAAACCAATGATGAGTAAGTCACCGTATCTGTGAACTTAGACGCCAAATGAAAATCCTTGGTCTTACTATTGTGATGTCAAAAGCGAACTGATCTGAGACTTGGACCCCAAATCGCATATATTGACACTACTCTGCGATTATGAAGGTTGAAGTGGAAAATGTTATGATAAGAAGCGAATTTTTTACTTCAGTTACAAAATTGGGTGGAATGCATCTTCTTACAAAAAAATTTCGCTCTAGCTTTATTCCTTATGCACCCATGATGTTGGCTTGTACATCAAAAATGATATGTTTATGGAAACAAAGATGTACATGTGTCTTTCAAAGACATAACAGGAAGGAAAACAAGCTTCTTAGCAGTTGATTCCACATTGCTTGGTATCAGGTCCCTTGGATTTCAAGACAAATGGATCAATTCTCACCCAAAGCAAGGAAAATATTGAAGCCAAAAGCACCGACCATATAACGACAATAGTCGGTGTCCTGTTCTGTCGCCCCATCAAACCTTTCAGGAATGGATAGAGATGAACAATCACCCAGAAAGCAAAGAAGAGCTTGCCAAATAGAGGTCCCCATGATTGGTACCCATTGTTTATGGCGTCTGAGATTCCAGCTACAACTCCAACAAGGTTGATGATCAGGATAGTAGTTGGAGGGATAAGGAGGGTTGTCCATTTAAAGGCATATAGTTCTCCAAACTCCTCATCATCAGTTGCCTTGGAGGTGACAGTGAAGTTTGTGTCAATACCAGCTAAAACTTTGAGAAGACCTTGCACAACAGCAAACAGGTGAGCTGAGATACCACCAATGACCCAAAATTGCTCATTTCTCCACCATTCTTCAATGCTCACTCCACTCCACCTCAACTCAAGGATACCCGTCGCAAAGATTGACAGAAACAGAGCAATGAAAAAAAGACTTGCAAAGGTGCTTATCTGGTTCAGAACATGGTATAAGCTCATAAGTTCAGAGCATTTGGTTAGGAGTATAAACATCTTTATACATTAACATTGCATTAGATTCAATGTTGGCTTCACTGAATCAAGAAGGATACTATTTTGTAATTAACAAAATGTTGATGTAATATATTAGTATACCATGTTATTACCTCAGGCATGATGAATTTGTCAGTAAGCAAGCATATGGCAGGTAGAGTGCAGTAGGCAAGAAGTGGTAAGGCAGTGAATGGATAGACAGTTGTGTTGACATATGCAAATCTCTCAAGCCACTTGAGCTTTCCTTCCTTGTATCCGTACCAGACAGGGCTATGACGACTGAAGAAGATCTCAACAGAACCGAGAGCCCATCGAAGCACTTGGTTTAACCGATCGGAAAGGTTAATGGGGGCTGAACCCTTGAAAGCAGGTCTCCTTGGCATACAGTAAATTGACCTCCAGCCACGACAATGCATCTTGAAACCTGTTAGAATATCCTCTGTAATTGAACCATAAATCCAGCCAAGCTGCATAGGCAAAACAAGAAGGAATCAAACCATCAAAATATTAGAACTTGAAAACAAGAACAATAGAATGTAAGAGCATTTCTAGCCAGAAAAGAAAGCTCCAAGTTTGGATATGGATATTACCTCAGTTCCCCAATCAGTTTTGTCTTCGTAGCCACAACTAATTACATGGATGGCTTCTTTAAGTTGAGATGCAGGACTTGAAGATGGAGGAACACCACCTTCCTCCATCAGAGTTGAAGTCACAAAAATTGCCGATTGTCCAAACCTCTTCTCAAAATTCATCTGAGACATCAATAACTCTTTGTCATCGTCCACTGCTGCCAAAGAATAGACACATCAGAAGTTGAGCAGAGAGGAATTAAGTAGGAACTTAAAGAGAATAATAAAGATATTGTCTGACCATGGAGGCTTGAAGCTTCTGCATTTGCACCCTTCTTAGCATTCTTCTTTTTGCGGCGTCCAAAACATGGGCAGCAGTCGCAGGTCACCATCTTCGGGCGCTTGGAACCTTTTGGAGGCTCATATCCATACAATGCTTGCCTCTTAAAAACACATCCTGTACCGACATAAACCGGACCTTGAATTCCATCCAGACCTTTCATGTTTATCTGCAATAGAATAATGCGTTCTTTATTATTTTCCTCCTTCCAAGATTCACAGTAACACAACAGTAAAAGAAGATACAGATTTTCTTCTCATTGCAGGATCTTACATCAAAGAAAACTGTGTTTCTATTGGCATAACGATCGTGCCTATCAATGCCATCGAATCTTTGAGGAAACTGTACATAACACACTTTCTTTCCAACTTGAGGGTCCATCAAGAAACACATGGCCTCTCGAACAGCTTTGCTGTTGTTTACATAATGGTCACAATCCAGGTTCAACATGAAGGGAGCATTGGTAAGCACAGCAGAGACTCGAACCTGGAATTTACAACAGAAAATCCAGTGATGAACAGTCTTTTGAATTGTGAAAAACTATAAACAATTGTTAAGATTTTGAACTTAATGAATTTACCAGAGCATTCATGGCACCAGCCTTTTTGTGATGAGCAAATCCAGGCCTCTTTTCACGAGATACATAAACGAGGCGAGGGAGTTCATTTCCTTCAATGTCATGGCCTCCACTGTGACCAAGAAATACTTGAATCATGCCAGGATGATCCCTGGTATTGTTTCCTGGCCATGGTGTACCATCCTGCATGATCCAGCCCTCTGGAGGTATCTTCTGTGCTTTTGCAACAATTGCATTTATTCTAATCTTGAATTCTTCATATTCTCTCTGTTAGAGACCATATGTTGTCAATTATTAGCTAAATTAAGCTTGAATCAAATCTGTAGAACTCTATGCAAATTACAGACCTTCATAGCTCGACGCTCCTTAACAAATGTTGGTTGGACTTTGTCCTTGAGATAATCGACCTTCAGAGTGAAGTACATCTCAGGGGCTCGAGGTTCTATGCTGAACTTTTTGCAGAATGGAACCCATTTTCTAGCAAACTCAGCAGTTTCAGAGAGTGCTTCAAAGGTGCACATGGACGCACCATCATCAGATAGGTATGCTGAGATCTTTTCAACAGGGTAGTCCACGGCCAGGATTGATAGGATTGTGTTTGCAGTAACTAAAGGAGGCTCCTTCATAGGATCCACAGTACTGATGAAGATGTCCACTGGAGCTAGCAGATTTGGCTCCCCTTCTCTCTCGTACCTGTGTAATAAGCCATATCGATCACTACTACACAATGAACCATCATCAAGTAATCTCTGGTTCAGTAGGCAAAAGTTCAAAAATTGTTGCTATGTTTCTGAACTTGTACAAGAATTTAGATTCTTTTGAACAATTTTACCTGAGAGAAAGGCGATCAAGATATGTTTCTCGATCGATAGGGAGCCATTTGGGAAACTGATCAAGGATCCATGAAAATGCAAACCAGATTTCACAGATCACAGATGTCAGCCAAAGGCCAATAGCATCATGCACAGGATTTAAAAGTCTATAACGTAGAAAGAAGGCCAATATGAGAAGACGAGCCACAATAACCATCCTATAAGGATTGATCTTGCTAGATGCTATTGGTACTTTCCTGGAAAGTGGCTGCCTGGTCTCATCAATGCTGCGTTAGTTCAGATATTGCAAAAACTGTTAGCAAAGAACTGAGCTTTGAGGCTTTAAGTTCAATGGCTTTAAGTTCAATTCCATTCTAGAAAATTGAATACATACATGGCTGCTTCAGGATCGTCATCAGGTTCAGGTCCCAAATTCCCTTGCTGCAGTTTCCACTCATCCATTCTATCCTTCCAACCCGGTTCTTTCTTTTCATCCCACCTCGCACTTCCTGTTTTGTCAAGTTATATCAAGATCAGAAGTTAAGAGATGTATATCAGAATGGTCAGAATCCATTGAAGTCGTTTTAAGCATACCAGGTTCTGAAACTGGATAAGGGTGAATTCGTCTATGTACTGAAGCTGATAAAATCTCTCCGTTAGCTCCAACTGGGAATTCACCACTAACCTGAAACAGGATGGTTTGGAGTTTTAGATCTTGCATGAACAGAATTGGCGAGTAGTAAATGGTGATCTTACAATCTTACCGGTCTTGATCTAATCCCAGTTATAACTGGTGGAAATTGCGAGTTCTCTTCGTCGTCATGACCTCTTCCATAGGTCATCTTCCCATGAAGCATTGCTTCAGTAAGATGCTTGTTCTTTTCTTGCTCATCTTCCATGTTGAACTCATGTTCAATGTCATCAATGTCTTCTTCATCGTCGTCTCCCTCCACCCGCGGGCTGCCTGTAAAATGTTTGCATCGAAGTGATACCATGAATCGTCCACTCTAAAGCTCGAAACAAGATGATAAGAGACTATAATGACTTGGTCTATACCTTTGAGACGCCTGTATCTGGTCTTGCACTGAGGGCATTGTTGTGTCCCCTCTCTCCTTTCGTACTCATAACAAGGTCTGCACACCGGGAAACCACACTCATTGCAAGCTACAAACAAGTCTCCGTCCACCGTCAAGCCAACCCCATCACCACATATCTCACAAACTTGACCATCCAGGTTCTTCAATGGCTTCGGCTGCAAAAACACATGCAATTCATGCACGTTATTATACAGAAGCAGAAACACTCATAACAACTCTCATCTGATGGTATATTGATAGTGGTCGTCTTTGTTACCTCCTCATGGCCATGAATGACCACGAGCTCGTTGCGGTTGTGAGAGCCAGCGACAAGACCAGCACTGGCTTCCATGTTTGTGGTCAATGGAGATACTGAGAAAGCAGGAACAAGGTAAAGAGTAGAGATGGAGTGTTTCTTTTTTAAGAATGGAAAAAGGGTAAGGTAAAGGAGCTTGATATGTGTCACCTAATGAGCTCAGGTAATGGTCTGGTGGTGTGGGGCGTTGGTTGTAGAGTCGCCATTGCCTTGAAGCTAAGCTTCCTCTATTTCTCAACTACCTTGCACTTCTATTCTCATACATTTTTTTTTTTCCCAAATTTTCCATAAAATCAACGAAAAATCCGAATTAAAAACTTGTGTAAGGTAAGGACGAATTAGATTTTTCTCTACCAAAGTAATATTGTCCTGTAATTAAAAAACCGAACTTGTTCAACAATTCAACCGAGAAAATATTGAATTAATCAATTTTGTAGCTCAGTTTTTATTTTTCCAGTACGATTTACTTTAATAATATTTGTTATTACAAATTGACATGTTTATTAATTAATGTAAACTAAACAATTTTTATAAATTAATATAAACTAATTAATTTTCATTTAATAGTAATTAAGGACAATCTTCTTAAATTATATTTAATTTTATTCAATCTTTAACTAGTTTTATAATGGTTTAATAGTGATTGAACCTTTTAAATCTTAAATCTCCTGTTTAATCAGTTTAACTTTTGGTCTGATTTTTAGAATATTGATCTTGTCAATTTCGATAATTCTACTAATAATTTTTTAAATCGGTGAAACTAGTAACTATTCTTAAAAGAATAGATAAAAATACGAAAAAAAACAAAATAATGACACAATTAAACTTTCAATTAAGAAAAGATATTGACTTTATATAAAAAATGAGTTTTTAAAAAATTATTTTGAAAAAGAAATTAATTTTGTTTTTAAAAAATGAGTTTTAGATTTCTCATTAAAACATTCTATTAAAGTAATATTGGCAATCCTAACAATTCTAGATTGATTTTAAAAAAAAAAACACTAGATTTTTTAAAATTTCTTAGGAAAGAATTGATTTTATACCAAAAATATAGGATTTTCTAAAATTTATTTTAATTTTTAAAAAAATTAATTAATCTAACCCAAAATCATAAAAATAAATTCACATTTGGAATAATATATTTCTACTCTTAACCAACTATATTCTTTAAAATTAAACAACTTAAAAATTCGGTTCTTAAATATGCTAATTTCATCACTTTGAACCAATTTTGAAGGCAATTCTACTTTTGCTTGTAATAAATTGTTCTATTAATTTTATTTATTACAAGTTTTCACCTACTTTAATTTAGGATTCCATTTTCTATTAATTAGATAAATAAAATAATACAAACTATAACCCTTTTGGCTTTTATAATTTATCTAACAAATTATCCAATGTTTTAAAAACTGGATTGAAAGTTAAACAAATAAATCAAGAGATTTAAGATTTAAGGTTTAAAACGTTCGCCCCGTATTAGACCATTATAAAACTGATTAAAGATTAAACAAAATTACAAAACTAAAAATATGATTGAAAAATGATATCCTTATTTATTGAAGAATTTAAAGTTTAATTGTAAAATATTGTTAAATAAAATTAATTAATTACTTTTAATTTATAAAATTTTATTAATGGACGAAAAATTGGTAAACTAATTAATGAATTTATTGATTTTTTATGATAATAGATATTAAAGCAAATTAAACCAAAAATTTAGATGATTCGAAATATTGAAGATGAAACTGACAAAACGAAGAGTTTTTTTATCATTGAAACTATCCATTGAAAATGGTGAATTTCTTCACCTCATTGACTATAAAAACAAGTCCAAATTTCCCTTCCTTTCAAGTTATTTCAACTTCAATTCCTCTTGTCACTTTCTTTACTTTCTCGAGGGTGTTTGGTAGGGTAGAATACATGGCTGAGGTATATAATATGAAGTGTTAGGAAGTCCTTGTACGAGACTGAACTTAGAATGTAAGCCAAGTTCTCATTCGTTAGTTGAGTAAGTTGGAGACTCTCTATCCAGATAGAGCAGCCTCTCCAACTAAATATACAATCACTAGAAAACTTGGTAACTTGCTCGTCTGCTCTGCTCTGCCAAACCAAACTTGATTATGAAATGTGAATTCTACGTTTCTTCCAACTTGTGTCAGCCACAAGTTTCCCTTTTTCTGCTGGCAATTTAGATCCATAGGATTTCACTCAAACGTTCAGTATATGACTGAAAACCTAAGATTAGTAACCTTGTTGAACATTGAAAGAAATTCAGAAATGATAAGAGAGTGAAGATATTCAACCTCATAATCAAAAAGGGTAACTGAGATGCAGCAGGGAACATCACGAAAGGGCATTGTCGCTCGTGACTTTTTCTCTTCAATATCGGGAGAACTGCAACTACTGCAGATAGACATACAAAGCCTGTTCTGTCTTTGTGCTTCCAATGCAGAAAATCTGTTGCGCATAGGCTTTACTTCATTTTCACTGTAAAGAAGCATAGTCCATCATTCCCAAACGCTGCATTCCACCCTCTGCTTGCTTAAGTAGAGGTCTACGGAAGGGCTAGCTCATCACCATCTTCTTCTTAAACCCCTGAAGCTGTGTGTTCCTCCATTGACAACTTAGGTCAAACGTCCAGGACAGATGGGGCCCTGCTTTTGCTCATTGTGCATGCACTGTCAATGAACTAGGAACAAAAATGGTTTTCTCAATTGTATACTTACTATTTCTTTCGTAGAACACATTGTTCGTGCTCACCAATTGAAAGTGTCGATGATCACGTCTAGCAGGTCGGTATGCAAGCAAATGTGTGAATGTAGACTTATCTTTACATATGATATAATTATCACCAAAATCTTCAATTGACAATACAAGTCAATACAAACTGGAAACCATATATTCCTCCTGCATTCACATTTACAACTATCTCCAAACTAGGAACAGGAAAAAAAACAGTTGTAACTTAAATTCAGCTGCCATTTCCTCTAAGCTGAATGATTACTCACCCATGACATCGGGTTCGGGTGGTAATTGCAGACTGATAAACCTCAAACAGCAACTTCTATGCTTCATACAACTTCTGGAGAGAGCTTTATAACTTCGACTCAAAGTTTCTTCCAAGGGTTATGAACAGTCTCTCTTCCTTGTATGATATACGGGGCCTGCCAATCCATGATCACAGTTCAGAACATTCCTCTCATACATTCAAAAACCTGAGTTCATAGTTCTAACATAGGGAATGATGTCAATGATCCATCAATACTTTCATTTTTTACAACTCTAAAATATGCTTTAATTTGAAATGAGAGATAAAGACCAAATCACGTAATCCTACTAACTTTAAAACACTATGCAATGCTGGTTCTCTTAGAAATCTTAAGCATATTGTGGCAGTTCTTACATCAAAGCTGTACACAAACATATGATACCAAATGTTGCCGACAACATTTGCAAGTACCTGTCAACTATTTCAGCAGTTAAGAGTTACTTGTGAAATTTTCACATGCAATTACACCCCTGCTGAAACTTCATTTACAGCTGACTGCTCTTTTTTCTTTGGCGGCCCCTGAGCTTTCTGTAGAACAGCTTTGTTCGGTACCAAAGTGATAAATATATTTCTATCTCTGAAGTTTTTGATCTCCTCACTTCCAAGCTGTAAATTGCATCATCAAATATAAGTTAGAAATGCATGCACCGACAGAATCCACGAACAGATAAGTTCCATATAATCCATATCTGCGAGGAAACAGCTAACCAGTTTGGGTTTTCTTTCTAACTTAAACAGGTTAACCCTAGCTGCATAGCCCAATCACAAATATAACAAAATTCAGCAAGATACAACTATATAACAGTTGGATACCTCCCCAACATCATTTTGAAAGCGTCGAATAAGCTCAATAGCAATGTTTCTGAAATCATTTTCACGACCTTTCAGGTTAACTATGACCTTAACCTGGAGAACACAGATCTCAATTAGAAGTTGAGCAAGTAGAATAGAAGGTATGTGCCATAGCAAAGAAACAATTGAAAAAACCTTGTCACCATCTTTCAAAAACTTCCGAGCCGCTTTCAAGCGCACTTCATAATCATGCTGATCTATATTATAGCTGCCCATGAATTTGGTAGCAATCACCACAATATGTTAATACATGGGAAAGAAGCCAACATGTTTCAGATTGTAGCTTTATGGGAGATAAGACAAATATGAAAATAAAAAAAAATCTCAAAAAAGTTGAACAATTGCAAATCTCATATTATTTCTCAATTTGTAGGTTACAAGCTAGCTATATGTCATGCAGTGCATGAGAAAAAGAAAAACCATACTCAATTTCAAAAGGATTATAGGCAATTGATGAGATAACAGCTAGAGTACCAAATAAAGGTACAAAGTCATGGAATTATAAGTGAACTTGCTAATAAATCTGAAAAGGAACTAGCATTTCATCTCTATGCTACTTACCCCATTTTAAGTTCCTTCAAATCCATGCGACTCGCTAAAATTTCAAACGACGCTTTGTCAGTATCTACTCTGTTACAGATAATCAACATAAAAGTTATAACTTTCAAAATCTACAGAGAGTAGAAATTCACCAGCACTTTTCTTTTGCTGTTCTCTCTTTTTCTTTTGCTGTTCATATCTATATTTGCTGCAAGGAAGCCAGAAAAGGTATAACTAGCTTTTCAAGCACAAAAGGGTACAAATTAGACATGATACTTTGTCAAGTTTGGCATGATCATTTACATAAGTTTTCAAAAATTTTGTCCTTTGATAGCTGGCAATATTTCTCATGAAGCATACAAGGGTTCTTTCCCTTAAAATAAGCTGAATTCTCATCCACAAGGGAAAAAGATACACCAATTTGTTTCCTTAATCTGTCGGACAAGCAGGCATAAGTAATAACAAAGTCTCCTCAACCAGGAGCCCATATTCCTTTTTTAACTTTCTTGCAAATCTTCTTCCCTTAGCTTTGAGGAGAAAACAGATTCAACTACAGCTCTATGCAAAGCTAACCAAATCAAGGATAGGATTATACTCATCCTATAATCATGCAATGGTTTTTTGCTAACAAAGAAAAATGTGAAGAGTTCCCTACTTGTAATCCATTATTCTGACAACTGGAGGATCTGCATCCGGGGATAATACAACCTGCAAAGTAACAAAACAAGAAGAATATATAACAGGAATTTTTTGGAAGAAAAAAAAAAAGAAGAAGAAACAACGTAATCTTTCATCTCCTACTGAAAGTATGAACTTATAATATAAGTGGCAACTCAAGTATTGTAAATCCACATCACTGAGTACTAACATAGAAAAAGGATATGCGGGAAAGGAGAATGACCATCTTCAAAAACCAACTTATTTGAGGCCTATTTGCACATTTATAATAAAGTAGCGATCTTTTTGTAGGTAATACGATTTTAAGAACTTAGTCTTTGAATAGAATGAACCAAAGAAAAGGAAAAATGAGATCGATCATGAAATGAGAAGGAATACCAAATCAAGTTCAGCATCAGCAGCCATTTGAATTGCCTCACTTTTAGACACCACTCCCACCTAATCGAATCCAACCAATTAGTCAGAAGAAAAAGAACGCTCCAATTGCAGGAAACATGCAATCTTGTTTCATTCACTTTCTAAACGAGTAAACAGAACACAGACGAAAGCAAGAAATATCACTAACCATATTCTGATTCTCGTCAATAAGCCGTACGGTAGCAGCTCTACAACAAAGCAAGCACAGCTCAAACTTCACTCATTACAAAACTATAACACACAAAAATTTCACAGCGAGCGAATAGCTAACCTAATGCCGGATACATTAAGAGCCTCGTCGTCATCAGAGAAGCTCTGCCGCGACCGTCGCGAATCTGAGGAGCGAGAGCCACCGTACCTGGCGGATGTGGTTGCCGAGAAACTTTGAGGAGGTGAAACGAGAGAGAGATTGAAGTTGTGAAAACGGAGACCGAAGAGCCTGGACTCAACAGACGAAAGCGTTACAGGAGACGTCCTTGATACCGTCGGAGTTACGGAGGCCTTGAACGGGAAGCTGCCGGCGCCGGTGATCGCAGC
Source organism: Erythroxylum domingense (assembly GCA_025594535.1). Lineage (NCBI taxonomy): Eukaryota > Viridiplantae > Streptophyta > Magnoliopsida > Malpighiales > Erythroxylaceae > Erythroxylum > Erythroxylum domingense. The sequence goes on along the minus strand of JANQBM010000221.1, from coordinate 1,343,591 downwards.
CATTGGTTTCGGTGGTGGGTGTGAAATTTCTGGCCGAGGCTTATCCTTAAAATTTTGAGATATTTTGGGGCAGTGTGTGATGTTGAACTTCAATACTTCGGTCTTCAGCCCAATCATAAGAGTCCAAGTAGTTATTTTCCTTTTTTGAGTTTAATCAATCTATCTAATGTCCTCAAACAATTGTAAAAAAAAAAAAAAAGGCCTCCGAGAGTAGGGATGACAATAATGACTCGGTATGTTTAGTCCGTCTGATTTTTAGCTTAGATTGATCGGATTATAGGTTGGACTAGGAGAGAAATATGTCGGTCCGAATTGCCTATGGTCTACCTTTTTTTTTCAAAACGATTTTATTTTAAAAAATTTTTATTTTAAAAAATAAATGACGGGTCTGGCGGGCAAAACCACAGGCGAGCTATGGACCGGCCCATTTTTTTCAAAGTAATGTTATTTTGAAATTTTTTTGCTTAAAAAAATAAAGGATTGCCTAACTCGGCCTGACCCCCCCGTGGCTGGTCGGGCCATAAAAATTCCTACCTAAAAGTTCGCATTAGATCTCCTATTCATGTTATTTTATTCTGATCGTGTTCTATTAAATCTTATTCATATATTTATGTAAAGTCTACGTAAATATACTAATAAGATTTAATAAAATATGATAAGAACATTATAATCAAAATAGAAGATTTGATTCCTAAAAATTGTGAAGGTTCGTCAATTTTATGAACCCTTAACTTTTTTGCCATAAACGAGTAATAGTATTAATCATTTCAAGGTTCATCCTAAACAACTACCTTTATTCTAAATATGAATTGTAACAAGGAATTTCAAATCAATGTCTTAAAAATTAGACCGGAAGTTAAATTAATAAGACAAGAGATTTAATATTTAAAAGGTTTAAACTGATAAGACAAGAGATTTAAAGTTTAAAAGGTTCAATTAATATTAGACTGTCATAAAACTAACTAAATATTGAATAAAATTAAAAAATTTAAAATATGATTAAAAGAAATTGTCCTTATTTATTGAAGAATTATTTGAAGTTTTAGTCGATTTATTTTAGTTTATAAATACTTATTAATTTATAAAAATTGACCAAAATATTAAAATAAATCGAATCGAAATTTAAAAACCGAACTAAAAATTTAGATAGTCTATGGTTGAATTCTTAACTAGTTGAGTCTTTTTTTAAGATTTAAAATTAGAAACAAAAGTGATGCACTAATTATAGTTGTGAATAGCTTATTTATTTATAGGGATGACAATTCTTTAAATACGAGTTAATTAAATTAAAATTTAAAATAATTCAATATATTTTAAGGATTTCTTATTTTATATGAGTTTATAATAAAATTTATCATTTTTTTAGAGTTATTAAGTCTAATCTAACAATACTCAAAATTCATAAATTAAATATAAATTAATCAAAATTTAAATAAATTATCTAGATTAATTCAATATAATTTTTAAATAATAAATATAATTAACATTAACAATTTTTAATTTTTACTATAAAGAAAAACTAAAAACCATAAAAATAGAAGTAAAGCCTCATTATCTAATATAAAAGGAGACTACTACATCAGTTTCTATAATACAAGCTAGAACATGAAAAACAGAGCATCCAAAACAGACACCAGTTTCTATCATACAAGCCAGCACTCGAAAAACAGAGCATCCAAAACAGAGATATAAGGCTGAACCGAACACCACCTTCAAACCTGCTCTTTCAATCAACCTTCTCAATCTTTGGACCCGATCCATAGTTAGACCGCTGGTTCTACCGCCAGGCTTGTCGCCACCCATATGTGAATCTCTGCGGCCGCCGCCTCCTCCTCCGTACATCTTTGCAAATATGGGATTGCATATTCCTTCCAACTCCTTCAATTTGTCTTCGAGTTCATCAACCTCAGCCAACTGGTTCCTGTCCAACCACTCTATCGTCTCATCCACCGCCTTCTCTATCTTTTGCTTGTCATCTGAATCAAGTTTTTGGGCGAACTTCTCGTCCCTCACCGTGTTCCTCATGTATACGAGTAGTTCTCCAACCCATTCTTTGCTTGTACCTTCCTCTTCACTTTCTCATCCTCTGCTTTGTACCCCTCTGCTTCGTGCACCATCTTCTGTATCTCTTCTTTACTCAACCTTCCTTTCTATGGTGATCTTGTTCTTGTTCTTGTTCTTGACCCCGGCGGTCTTATCCTCTGCGGTAACGTTCAGAATAACATTTGCATCAATGTCAAAAGTAACGTTGATCTGTGGCACTCCTCTTGGAGCTGGTGGTATGCCTGTGAGCTCAAACTTGCCAAGAAGATTGTTGTCTTTGGTTCGAGCTCGCTCTCCTTCATAGACTTGGATCAAAACCCCTGGTTGATTGTCGGAGTAAGTTTAAAAGATCTGTTCTTTCTTCGCCGGAATTGTTGTGTTTCTAGGGATCAACACCGTCGTGACACCGTCGGCGGTTTCAAGCCCGAGACTGAGAGGTGTGACGTCTAGCAACAACAGATCTTGGACCTTCTCGTTACCTTCTCCGGTGAGAATCGCAGCTTGAACAGCCGCACCATAAGTGACAGCCTCGTCCGGGTTGATACTCTTGCAGAGCTCTTTCCGTTGAAGAAGTCCGACAACATTTGCTGAATCTTGGGAATCCTCGTCCACCCAGCAACCAGAACCACCTCTTGTACCTGTCTCTTGACGCTCTTAGCATCGACAAGGCATTTCTCAACTGTTTCGATGCACTTTCTGAACACATCCAAGTTCAGCTTCTCGAACCTGGCTCTAGTTATCGTCGCATGAAATCGATTCCCTCGTACAAAGAATCAATCTCCTTAGTCGTCTGAGTGGTCGAAGACAGAGTTCTCTTGGATCGTTCGCAAGATGTCCTCAACCTTCTTAAAGCTCTTGCATTATGTGATGTTAAAAGGAATTAGTTCGGTACAAATATCACTGACGTTGAATACTGACAAAGAGGACAGTAAACGTGAAGGGTGTGAAGAATTTGGACGATCTTCTTCTCTCTCTCTTCTAATCTCTTCTCCCTCGTTGCTCTGTTTTGCTGCTTTAATTTTTTTTCCTATTGTTAGTGTTGTTCTGATCTCTAGGGAGACAGAGTATCCTTCAGTTGCTCTGTAATTTGAGTGAATGTTGTCAGTATTACAATATATAAATAGCAGAACAATCCATTTGATTACTCCTTGGTGTAGTTGTTATTAGTCATCTCCCTGCCGCACATTACCGCTAATGTCCTTCTCGTGCCTTCTCCTGAATTCAGAAACAAAATGGTTCACCAACCTATTATCAAAATCTTCACCACCCAGATGTGTATCGCCGGCGGTGGCTTTAACCTCAAAAATCCCTTCCTCGATCGTCAACAACGAAACATCAAACGTACCACCACCAAGATCAAAGATGAGAACATTTTGCTCTCCAGCTCTGGAGGATTTCTTATCGAGACCATAGGCTATAGCCGCCGCCGTCGGCTAGTTGATAATC
>JANQBM010000221.1:1300739-1330794 GCA_025594535.1 Erythroxylum domingense | reverse complement strand
CGAGTCATAAAAGATTTTGTCACTAAAGCATCCTCAGTTCTGCAATCTCAAGTTTTCTGCTATAATAATAATATCAGTTATCAACTCTTATCCTTTGAGATTGTGTTTTTTCTCTCTTGTTTTTGTATTATTTAACATAACACACTTAAACCCCCTCTACTGCCATTGGATTGTTATACGTCAATTACACTCTGTCCTTCTTTGGTACTTCCAGTGCCCTTATTTTCATTTCACTACGATTTTATTCTTACACTTTGATAGATGCAATTGACCTTTTTGTCCTCTCCAGTTGCTTTCCACCTTTATCTGTTTATCCACAGTCAAGACTTCGCGTGATACAATTAGTGAATGGCCTCATGTCAGGGCCTAAAAGAGTGCCACTGTTACTATTTGGAGTCTGGAGAGAGACCCTTCTCAGCCACAATGACTATCTAATATCTTTAGAATCTTTCATGCTATCAACATATCTTTTCTGCGATTATCTTAGTGGATACTATAACTTTTCTCTCACCTTACTGTTGCTGTCTTGTAAGCATGATTCAGACAAGACATATTGTTGGTTTCATTCTCATTGTTGTCTTTTGTCTTTTTGTCCCACGCAGACCAAGCTCAGCTCATGAAGGTGTCCTGATTGCTGAGTCCCTACTGTATCAACGGCAGTATTTGCAGTCTAATGATCTTATACTTACCCTATGTATACTCTTGGCTTATTTTCAGGGCAATCATACCAACAGTTGAAGAAAGCAATCCACAAGGCATTTCTTTGAAATGCTAAACTTGCATCATATATGATAAATAAACTAATGGGAATAAGACATGTTGAGATTACGATGGTTAGATGAATTAGCTGATTTGTAAACAAAGAATGAAGAATTTGTACATTATCATTGTAACATCCCATTACTTATGGGAATGTTAGATTGGTAAATAGGAGTATTCAGTGAGGCAAGAAATGCATTTTTCATGCTCATGTATAATATGACATACAAATACACGTGATTAGTGAAGGTTATGCACATGAAAATAATTGTACATGCATTCATGAATAATTTTGGGTATAATTGGACTGAATTGTAAATTTTTGAGAATTTTAAATATTTCTGCATTGAAAATATTATTGGTTAGTAGAATTGTGATATTTATGAATTTTGGTGAACTTAGGATTTATTTTTGTAATTTATAAAATATTATGGAAGATAGGAAAAACAAGAGAAGAAATCAAATGAAGATTTGGAAATAGTTGAATTGTAAAGATGAGAGTTAGATGGAGTTGGTTCAAAAGAAATTAAGTTAGAACTTAGACTTTAGGAAAGTGACATCTGTAAAGTTGCTTTTATTATATGTCATAAGCAAGTTTGAGTAATCCGAGAATTAAAAAAGGGATTGGTACTTTTTCAAAGTTCTTATCCCTATTATCATCTTCTTCGAAATTCTTTCTATACAAAGAGTTTTTCATCAAATTCCTTCTGAGAGTTAACTCTGATTTTTCATATCCCTTATCATTTCCTTTACTCCTTAAGTGTTTCTTCTGCCTTAAGGAAAACCAGAAGTGGATTAGTATTCACAGAGTAGTACGTGATTTTGCATGAAATTAAGGCTTTGTGGATAGTTGAATATCTTGGAGTTTTTCAACAAAAAGACGGTGAATAAATTCTTTAGTATTGAAGATGTTGAAATAAACCTGTTGAGTTACTGTAATCTGCATGAGAATGTCATTTACATATCATTATATTTTTTAACACTGTGATAAAGGGGTGAAAATTTGAGGATATAGTGTTATTTGAGTTTTGATGGATTATTAGTGATTAGGTGTTGTGAAATAGTTCTTAGGAGTTGAAATAGCAATGAAATGATGTATACGATTAGTGTAGAGAGTTAGATATGGAAAAGTGATATGTTCTGTTTCTTCACTGAGCATGTATGAATATATAAGTTTTGTACGAGTTGATAAAGACGAAGAGATGTTCAAGGAAAAGGTTTTTGAGTTGAGAAGTATAGATATTATCTTTTGAGTCTATCTTTTTGCGTCTATCTTTCTGCGTCTACCTTTCTGCCCCTATGTTTTTGCATCTATGTTTCTGCGTCTATCTTTCTGCGTATATCTTTCTGCGTCTATATTTTTGCGTCTATTTTTTTGTGTTTATATTTCTGTGTCTATCTCTCTGCGTCTATTTTTCTGCGTTTATGTTTCTGTGTCTATATTTCTGCATCTATCTTTCTGCGTCTATATTTCTGCGTCTATTTTCGGGGTCTATCTTATGCTTAGTCTACTTTCTGCTTCGTTTACTTTTCACTTATATGACCATAACTTCTTCTTTAGATCTCCAAATGATCTGATTTTTGAACAAATAGATTCCTAACACGGTGTTCTATCACTCCATAAACTTTTGTAGCATTCTGAATTGAATTGAGAAATATTGTCCACATCAAAGTATGGAATATATTGGAACAGTGAAATAGGATTTTCTTCCTAAACATCCTTCGGTATTTTAATTATATTTGAATCTATAAGATTCTAAATGAGACGTTTTTTAATTTGGAGTAAACTAGAGATATAGGCTTACAAATTATCTCAAGAAGTCTAATTTTGATTATTTCTCTAAGATATTGAATTTCTGGATAGAAGTTATACGTAGTATACTGTTTTTGAATGTGAACAATATATCTGAAAGTGTAAGTTGGAAAAATCTGAAGTGAGTCAATAAAAAATGAATTGAGATTCTAATGGTCTTAGTGAGGCATAAACTTAAGTATAAATTGTACTTAGATGAGTTTTGATATGAAAATAATTTTGTGAATGAAATTGATGGGAAGATACCCGGGGTTGTCATGAACATGTATTATAATTTATTTCATACATGTGCATTATTAAGCACTCATAATTTTGCAAATTGTGATATATATATATGTATGGTGTTTGACATAGAGGAGCAATTAGAACATCAACCTCCAGACGTTGCCGGAACTTCTAAGCATTAGCTTTGGGAGCAATTTGTGAGTAACCTAGACGGTTTCACTTAATTTATAGTTGTTTAAATTTTGTTGAAAATGTCTGAGTGAATGTGTATTGAATGTTGATTCCGGACATGGGGGTTTGATGATTGTGATATTGGATTGAGATATTGAAATGCTACTTGTATATAAATGAGATGAAATAAATGTGCATTTGATATGAATTTGTCTTCTGATTTTCAACGAAAGTTGAATGTCAGACTTAGGTCCGATGACTAAAATTTTGTGTGAACTTTCATATAAGATTATGATATATGAAGTACTGAGAATGTGTTGCATTTTATAAAATGCATGCTCAGATAAAGGCGTTGTGACTTGAGCTGTCATTATGAAGTGCTTCTACGCAGAACTTTGCTCTGTGATTTTTTTTGTTCTGGCACGTAGAGCTAAGCTTCGTGATTCTATCTAATTGAGTCCTGTGGGCTAATATTTGTATAAGCCTGTGAGAGGTACTCGGTCACAACAATAAAAAAGAAAGTAAGTCTCATGTACATTGCTAATATAATATCTGAATGATTATAAAGTGTTAAATGTACAATGTGACATGATTGATTAAGTGTATGTGATTATATGTTATGTGAAATAATGTGATGTATGAATTGAGTGAACCATCGATGATGGTTATCTCATTGAGTTCGCAAAATTCACCCAAAATTTGCAACTATTTTTCAGGATCAGAAGAATATCCCGTTAAGCTAACGGAAGTATGCCTATAACATACAAGTGAAGGATAGAGGTTGGGATCAGTTCGCGTCTGCACTGTATTTGCTTAATTGTATTGACTTGATTATTCCGCTACTTTTTGTATAAAAAAAATGTATTTCAAAGCAACTAAGGTGTTTTATGAATGTGAAAAGGCCCAAATGGCTATTGTAGATAATGGTGATAGTATTGTGTTAATCGAAAATAGTTATGAAATAAAGTGGGGCCTAATTTGGGTATCGATTTCTGCATTTTATGTTTTTAGTTTTCAAAACTAAAAAGAAGATTTATATTGAAATATGAGTGATTGATTGCTCTAGCATGTCACCCTCGTGAGACACGAGCTCGGACATCACTTATTGGTGTCAGGTTCGGGTCTTGCAGGAGTGGGATGCTACAATCATAGTCAAAAAAATAACCATCCTACCATTAAAGTGTTGCCGATGGTTAGAAATTATACTCCATTTCTTCCCAAAAAAAAAAAGACTAATATTGCAATTACTTACTTTTATTTAAGATCGTTGGCATATTGTTTCCACCCCAAAAAAGACACTATTTGAGATTATTGACGTATTGTTTTCACCTTTGATTAGAAGAATTAAGAGTATTAATATAATTTTGTAGCAATTATTTAAAAATATGGAGGTGACGTCTTCAACTAACACTGCATTAAATTCAAATAAAGATTATCTGATGTGTTATTATAGTTTAAGAGCTTCGTTAAAAAGTTCATGGAGTGATAAAAACCCAGGAAGAAGATTTTATGAATGCCCCAAATATCATGTAAGTTTATTTTCGATAACTTAAAATTGTCTGTATATATGTGTAATGTTTTTGTTGTTAATTATTAATTATCTTTTAGGTTAAAAGATGTCAGATTTTTAAATGATACGATAAAAAATTTAGCGAGAGAGCTATTGAAATAATTCATAACCTGAAGAAAGAAGTAGATAGCTTGAAGCAGGAGGCTCAACAAACCACAATTGAATCACGTTCAACGTTGCAAATTGAGGAGCAAATAAAGTTAATGAAAGAAGACATTGTTTTGCTGACAAAAGAGAAAAATGAATTTAAATTTGTTGTACTGGTTATCGCAATACGGGTTTTTGTATTATGGTGAGTTTTATAATATAGTTTGTTATGGGCAAGTATAACTAAATTGTACTTTAAAAAAAAACTTGAATTGTGAAGAATGAAAAATCCTCATTTAAACTAATATATTATGCACTATGATTTGTTTGTATTGTTTTGTTATTTATGCAGTTGTCTTAATAATACCTAACTAATAGTTGTTAAACTTATGAAAAATTAAGTACAAAAGTGATATCACGGTAAACAATTAGAGCAACATTTAAAATTGTGATTATATAATAATAAATAATTAGAGCAGTATATATAATAAATAATAATTATATTACATTGCATTTATATACAAAAATTATACTATCTAACCGTTCATAAAAAAAAGAATCTATAAGGATGTATTGATTAAAGTGTGAACAACACATAAACAACATTAATGTAAAGTCTATGAATCAACTACTTTATAATTCAAAAATACTATTTGTAGTAGATGGTAGTTAAGATCGTTAGTATATCAGTTGGAGGGTGTTAAATAACACTTCCCCTACGACTATTGTATGTTCATTTTCCCTCTCTCTATTCTCTTAACTTCTCTCAATTCCTTTTTGTACTTCTTCTATTCCCCTCTTTTTTCCTCTTATTCTCTCTGTTTCCCTCCCTTTCTCTCTTTTCTCTCTCTCTTTGCTTTCATCTACCACTTTCAATTACAGTGGCATCAGAGCATTACGCTCCTCAGACTGATAGCAGAGACGAGTGCCCAAACTTCTGTTCGTGATCTTGATGAGCGCATAATGACGCTAGAACAAGGATTCCAACGATTGGCCGCCTTGTCTGACATGGTGCAGGGGATGTCTGTACAGTTGATATGCTTCATGCAGGCCCAAGAAGAGTCAGTCAATGATGGTGAAAGGGGCCCAGGACAAGACAGAGGCTGGAGTCACATTATAAGGCAGCAAGATTGAGGTTGGAACCAGGGTGATCAATGTAATGCCCAGCGATAATGTCCATAGACTTACGACTACCAGTGCCCCACCCGTTTCACTTAGATGGAGTTCCTAAGATTCTAAAAAAGTGACGTTCTTGGGTGGATTTTGAAATGTGAGAGGTACTTTTAGTAGGACGAGACACCAAATGTGTCGAAGGTACGAATGTCAATTTTGGCCCGGCTCGCCCAACCCAACCTAATTTTGGCTTGGGTTAACTGAATCACGAGTGGGCCATCGGAACGTCAAAAATGGCGCCGTTTTTTAACTTTTAAAAAATATATATATAAGGTTAAGCTGTGCCACGGACCACCCAACCCGTGGGTCGGGCCAGCCAGGTCAGAGGGGCCCGACCCCGACCCAATCCGATATATTGACATCCCTAATTGAAGGTCACAATGGTGAGCTTGCATCTTAATGAGAAAACGTCTCAGTGGTACCAAGCTTTCAAACAAACATAGGTAAACGAGGTTTTGGAATGGCAGAAGTGTGTGGTGGCTCTCAAGAATCGATTTGGACCTTCATATTAGCCACCAATGGAAGACTTGATGGCTTTGAGATAATAAGGCTTGTTGTCTGATTTTAATGATCTTTTTTACTCCATATCTTGCAAATTATGGCTACCAGAGGAGTACTTATTCCATGCATATATTGCTAGACTTAAGACTGGTGCAATAAGATTTTTTAAACTTGCAACATTACTGAAGGTAAGAAGCTTGGCTAGAGTCCAAGAAATTAACATGCAGAAAAAGATTAAAGAGGTGATAGCTGGAAGAAGTCCTAGGTGTTAAGCAAAGTAATAGTGGAGTTACTTTGGGCTTGGGTAAGATAGGTGGAAAAGCTACATAAATGTTGTAGTGGGAAGTGGGTCCCATCAAACAATCTTAGTGGGAGTTGGAGCTCAACCGAAGACCAAATTGGATGTGAATACAGTTGGAGACAACAAAAATCAAAGCAAGAAAGCAGCTTCTTTTAGGAAAATCTTGACTCTTAAAGAAGTGGAAGAGCACTGAGCATATAAATGTTTTTATTGCCATAAGAAATTTTCTAAGGATCACGTCTGCCCTCAAAGAAGGAAGTTGCAGCTACATTTGTTGGAACATGAAACAGATGGAGATGCAGATGAAGGGCGATACGAATGAAGTTGGAGAGTTTTCCCGCCTTAAATTTCACTGCATGCCATAAAAGGTACTGACAAGGTTACTTTTATGAGAGTGCAAGGCCAAGTAGGAAGAAAAACTGTGCAGATTCTGATTGACAGTGGTAGCACTCTTGATTTTCTAGGTTATAACTTGGCAAGAAAGCTTCAGTGGTCTGAGAATGGTGTTACCGGGGAAGTTGAGGTAGTCGATGGTCATAAGCTAAAGGTATTTGCTATTTGGCATAATTTTAAGTAGAGAACGCAAGGTGAAGAGTTTATGATAGATCTAAGAATTATGAAAATTCGGACATATGATACGGTGTTGGGCTTGAAGTGGCTCAAGAGCATTGGAATTACCTACTAGGACTATGCTTCTCTCTCTACGTTCTTTTGGTATAATGGGAAGGTTGATAAACTACAAACTAGTATGCCATATGCGTGGAAGTTAGTAGGTCCTAAGAGAATTGGAGAAGATAGGGGTCAAATGTTCATGATACAAGTGGTTAAAAGTGCAGGGGAAGAGCTTCGGTGCTAATCAATGAGAAGTGATGATGGGGAATTGCCAAATGCGATTAAATCTATTCATGAGACTTTTATGATGTTTTTGAGGAACCCAAGAGTTTACCCCCTCTTAGAGAAGGCCACAATTACCTAGTAGTTCTGCAAGAAGGAACTGACCCCATCAACTTGAGCCTTGTAGATACCCTTCTGCTCAAAAGGATGTAATTGAGAAGATGGTGAATGAGCTACTGCATATAGGTATACGTGAGAGTTGTTCTCCCTTCTCAGCACCTATAATATTAGTCAAAAAGAAGGATGGTTTGTGGGGTATGTATATTGACTATAGGGAATTGAATAAAAATAAAGTGAAGAATCAATATCCTGTTCCTCTAGTTGAAAAGTTATTTGATGAGTTTAGTGCAACAAGATGGTATACTATGCTGGATTTAAAGGTTGGGTATCACCAAATTTGTATGGTGCCAGAATATGCTCACAAGACTGCTTTTAAAACGCACAGTGGACACTATGAATGGTTAGTTATACCTTTTGTGCTAATCAATGAGCCTGCCACATTTCAAGGAGCTATGAACAATATCTTCAAGGAATATCTGAGGAGTTTTGTGTTGGTGTTTTTTGATGATATTCTTGTATACAATCCCTCCATTGATGAGCATGTACAACACTTGAAGTTGTGCTAGAAGTTCTGAGCCATCATTGTTATTTTGTTAAAAGGAGCAAATGTACATTTGCTACAACAAAAATGGAATATTTAGGGCATATAATCAGGAATGGTACTATTTATGTCTCTAGAAATGATGATTTGTTTGGTAGAAAGACAGAGGACCTTATATGCTTTTTGACAAAATGAATAGCCAATAAAAATGCATGGAAATGCTCTTGGCTAAAATTTGTCTCTTTGTTTAGCATTAGTGGATACATAGCAAAAGCAACTGATATTTCTAAGGTGATTTAAGGGAGATTTGGATTTAAACAGTCTTTCAAATGGACTGACTCCATTGAGAACTTGAGTTAGCATTCTGTTAATTAAATAAATTGCAGTGAGAACAAATGCCCCCAATAAGAGATAGATAATCTTGATTGAAAATGAAGAGCTTTAGAAACCTTTAATATGTGTCTCTGCTTACGCTCAACTACTCCATTTTTGTTGTGGAGTATAGGGTGTGCTTTTGTGACGAATAATCCCCAAGGAAGCTAAATATTCTTTTCCTTCTCTGCTATTACACAATTCTGAAGCATTATCGATTCTCAATATTTTTATGGTCTTGTGAAACTGAGTTTGAACGAGGGATACAAAGGACTTGATCATTGTGAAACCACTACTTTTATGTGACAAAAGATGAACCTACGTATTTCTGCTATAATCGTCCATTATGGTCATGAAATAACGAAGACCATTATGAGTACGATGTCTACAAGGTCCCCAAATATCCACATGATAATATCAAATGGTTATGTAGTTTTGATTAAGCTATTAGAAAATGATAATCTGTGTTGTTTGGCTTGTGAATTGATGAGACAAGGTAGAATATCACTAAATGTATATGGTATAACTAACAAAAGCTTCAGTTTATTTACAAGTAAATGGCCGAGTCTACCATGCCAAAGATGTACATCAATAGATGAAGAACTAATGCAACTGGGAATGAATTTAGAGGTGTTACAATCAGAGTGTAAGACATTATCAGCTAAAGAAGGAGAGTTCATGGTTGACGCGTTGACTTTTTCGTGATGCAGAATGTATAAACCACCATCTTCTTACTAGGGGGAATTGGCCTCTTCAATGAAAGGGCCTGCAAAAGACAAGAGTTAGCGTGGAAAAGGATGGTACAATTTAATTGAGTGACAAGTTTACTTATGGAAATGAGATTGTATTTAAATGAAGGAACAAATAGCATATGAGTAAGAATGATGTGGTCATTGAGTTTGACTTGTCCTATGGTTGGTACTTGAATATTAAAACCATTAGGCAAGGTTATGGAATAAGAATTTGGGAGTTGATTAAGAGAAGAAAACAAGGTCTTATTAGAACACATATGATCAAATGCACCTGAGTCAAGTATCCATGAAGCATGTAAATGATCAGGTCGAGAAACAGAAGTGCAAGAGCTTACAACACAAATAGGCATTATTGTTAATTTATCATTGAAGCTACCTGTGAAATTGGATGAACCAGAAGTAATAGCGAGATTCCCTTGAGAGATACCAGCAAATTGATCATTAATCTTGTGTTGGTTTAGGAGTGAGATGAGCTGATTATACTGTTCTTGAGTGTTTTGAGCTACAGCAACGTTACCAGGATCTGTTTGGGCTTGAGAAGCACCTTCAGAAGCATATTGAATATTGACTGAATTTGCTGAACTGAAGTGTTTGGGTTTGGTGAACTTAAAATCTGAGGGAAAGCCATTGATTCAGTAGCATTGAGCTTTCACATGTCCTGGCTTTTTACAGTGATTGCAAATTATGTTAGGATTGAACTTATTATCCTTTCCATTATTTCCTTGTTTGGTACCAGAATTATAACCAGCAGAAATTACATTCATGGCTGAAGATTCTTGAATGAATTGAGCAGAAGAAGAGATCTCCCTTTGTTTTTCTTCGTGAATAAGAATTGAGTAAACAGAAGTAATGTTAGGAATAGGTTGCATCATCAATATCTGACCTCTAATCGCAGCATAGGAATCATTAAGCCCCATAAGAAGTTGAATGACTTTCTGATCTTCTTGTATTTTTGCCATGACAGTTACAGTACCACACGTACAAATATGAATTTTAAGAAGCAATTTATATTCGTCCCAAATACGTTTCATCTTAGTGAAGTAAGTTGAGACGCTATCAGCTCCTTATGAAGTTGAATACAGATCCTTCTGGATTTGATAAATCGTAGCTCCATTGGACTGCTCATATCGTTCAAACCATACTTCACTAGCTGTGCTGAAATATTATACGCTCTCAACAATTCCCTTACTCAGAGAGTTTAATAGCAAGCTTATGACTATTGAATTACATCTATTCCAGTTACTGAGGAGAGGTGAATCTGAATCTATTCCACCGATGTCTACATGAAGGTTACTCACCGAGATGTAGTTAATGTCTTTTGTAACTTTTTTAACACGTAAATTTCTAAATATATGTTCACAACAGAGAAACCTTAACTTCATATGTATAACATCATGTCGCCCTTTTCCATTACAGGTCGAATACGGGTCTAAGTGACAGTGACACTAGCTAATGTCCACTTCTTTGCAGCTCACTAATTCAAACTCTTTACTGTACCATTTATTATCTTTCTCATGATAAAACTTTGAATTGCTTAACCACTAAGTTATTTAAAACGTTAAATGTCCACCCCGTAGTAAAGAAGCTAACAAGAACCCCATCAGCAACGAAGCCCTCCAAGCAATCCCTTTATCGATCTACACCTATCCCTTTTCGTAATTCTGTTTCAGTTTCTGTTACATAAAGTTATAATCTTTAGAGATTTTAAGTAGTCTAGCTGAATCTGCAGGCAGAGACACTCTTGCAAATAGGAAAACAATCGTCTTTTTTAGTTTTGCTCGTTGTAATCTTTCTGGGTCTTGCTTTTTTTTTTTTGGGATCCTTTTCTCTGTGTGTGCTTCGATTTGGACGGCGGAGATTCAATCTTTGAGTGAAAGATCAAGGAATGGAGCAAGGTGATCGGACGGTGTTGGACTTGAGTCCTGGCGGTGGTCAAGGAAGCAGACTCTTCAACCCACTCTCAGAGTTCTCCTCTTCCTCTAATAACTCTTCTTTTTCGTCGTCTTCTTTTGCTTTTGGCGATCTCCCTAATTTGCGCCCTCATGGTGGCGCTCCTCCTTTGAAGGTTCTCCTCGTTGCCCATCTAGGATTTATATCTATTTGATGCGTCTATCTGTTTGTTTTGATTTCCCAAATCTGCTTTTGCGTGTTTAAGACTGATTTTTGTCTTGTTGTAGTTTTAAATCCGAGGATTGGATTTTCTGTGTTAAGAGTGTAGTTGTGGTATTGGATCTGTTACTGATTATCCACTACCGTTCACTTCTGATGATTATTTTTCTACTTCTTTTTAGATTAATGCAAGTGTTGAAATAGAAGAATATTTAATATATGGACTTTTTATTTTGGCAAGTTACGTTTTTTATTTTATTTAACACAATACATTTAAGTAACTTATGCATGTAGCTTGTTCATGTATGAACTTTCACTGTCCTAATTCTTGGTGTAGCACTAAATATGTGTTCCTGCTATAAATATGGACAAAGATGCTAGCTTTAAAATAATAATCTTGTAATTATTTCATTCAGTTAGTTGATCTGTTGCTTAATATTAACGTCTCTTAAATTTGTTGCTGCATTCATTTGGTTTCATATTTGTTTTTATTATGTATAACAGGGAGGACCAACTCCTTCTTTGGTGAAGGCTGAAGTTCCATGGTCAGCTAGAAGGGGAAATCTTTCTGAAAAGGAGCGTGTCTTGAAGACTGTTAAGGGGTAACTATAAAAATTATTTCTGAAATCTCTCTTTTACACCATCTTTTTTCTTGTAGCAATGCATGTTTTCTTGATGCTATCGCTCTTATTCATGGAATTATTTCTGAAATTTTTGTGGAATTCTAAAAATAATTAGATGTTTTTGAAGTTTATACATTAGTAGTATCATTTTAACAAGTTCAATTGCTGCTTTTCATACAGGATATTGAACAAGCTCACACCTGAGAAGTTTTATCTTCTTAAGGGTCAACTGATAAATTCTGGGATAACATCTGCTGATATCTTAAAGGTTAATACCCTTCTCTCTTATTCACCTTTCTTTTTACTCTTTGCTATTAGGAATTTTTAGCTCACTGTTGTCTTGAAACACAGGGAGTGGTTTCACTAATATTCGACAAGGCTGTTATGGAACCCACATTTTGCCCCATGTGTGCCCAGCTAAGTGCTGATCTTAATGCGAAGCTCCCTCCATTCCCATCAGATGAGCCTGGTGGCAAAGAAATCACATTTAAGAGAGTTCTATTGAATAATTGCCAGGAGGCATTTGAGGGTGCCGATAAACTAAGGGAGGAGGTGAGGCAGATGACAGCTCCAGAACAGGAGCTTGAGCGTCAGGATAAGGAAAGACTGGTCAAACTACGTACTCTTAGAAATATCCGTTTGATTGGAGAGCTTCTGAAGCAAAGGATGGTTCCTGAAAGGATTGCCTATCACATTGTCCAGGTTAGAATTATAGATTATAATGTTAATGATATGTCCAGGTGACTCCTTGTTCATTTGTCATCGTAACTTGATATGTTCAACAGGAGCTTCTGGGACTAGATAATAAAGTTTGTCCTGCTGAAGAAAATGTGGAGGCAATATGCCAGTTCTTCAACACCATCGGGAAGCAGCTTGATCAGAGGCCAACATCACGGTGCATAAATGATATGCACTTCAGTCGGATGAAAGAATTGTCTTCAAACCCTGAACTTGCTCCTCGATTGAGGTTCATGATTAGGGATGTCCTTGAATTGCGTGCAAATAACTGGGTTCCCAGATGTGAAGAGGTAGACTTTTGTGCCCTACTGGTTAAAGTTTGTTGCATATATATTCAGTTGCTTACTTAGTCTAGCTTTTTTCTTATTAGCCAATCACCATTTTTTTCATTTGTGTAGGTGAAGATTTACCCTTAAAATTACAAGTCAATAATCCTAATTTGGCTAGCACTAGTTCTTAAACTATCATTCAAATGTCTATGGTTCAACCTTCTCCGTTTAGCCTTGTGAGTAAATCTTGTGCTATTAAAATAACCCAGAACAATTCAAAGACTTTGATTGCTCACATGTATCTATTGTAAATTATTCCACAAGGCATTTCTTTGAAATGCTAAACTTGCATCATATATGATAAATAAACCAATGGGAATAAGACATGTTAAGATTATGATGGTTAGATGGATTAGCTGATTTGTGAACAAAGAATGAAGAATTTGTACATTATCATATTCAAAAAAATAAATATCCTACCATTAAAGCGTTGCTGATGGTTAGAAATTATACTCCATTTCTTCCCCAAAAAAAAAAAAAAAACAGACTACCATTGTTGCTACTGATTTTTATTTAAGATTGTTGGCATATTGTTTCCACCTCTAAAAAGGCACTATTTGAGATTGTTGACATATTTTTTCCACCTTTGATTAGAAGAACTAAGAGTATTAATATAATTTTGCAGCAACTATTTAAAGATATGGAGGTGACGTCTTCATATCTGGTGTGTTATTGTGGTTTAAGAGCTTCGTTAAAAAGTTCATGGAGTGATAAAAACCCAGGAAGAAGATTTTATGGATGCCCCAAGTATCGTGTAAGTTTATTTTTCGATAAGTTAAATTGTTTGTACATATGTTTAATGTTTTTGTTGTTAATTACCAATTATCTTTTAGGTTGAAAGATGTCAATTTTTTAAGTGGTACGATGATAAATTTAGCGAGAGAGCTATTGAAATAATTGATAGCCTGAAGAAAGAAGTAGATAGCTTGAAGCTGGAGGCTCAACGAACCACAATTGAATCACGTTCAACGTTGGAAATTGAGGAGCAAATAAAGCGAATGAAAGAAGACATTGTTTTGCTGACAAAAGAGAAAAATGAATTTAAATTTGTTGTACTGTTTATCGCAATAGGGGTTTTTGTATTTATGGTGAGTTTTATAATATAGTTTGTTATGGGCAAGTATAACTATATTGTACTTTTTAAAAAAAAACTTGAATTATGAAGAATGAAAAACCCTCATTTGAACTAATATATTATGCACTATGTTTTGTTTTTATTGTTTTGTTATTTATGAAGTTGCCTTAATGATGCCTAATTAATAGTTGTTAAACTTATGAACAATTAAGTACAAAAGTGATATCACGGGGAACAATTGGAGCAACATTAAAAATTGTAATTATATAATAATAATTAATTAGAGCAGTATATATAATAAGTAATAATTATATTACATTGCGATTATATACAAAAATTATGCTATCTAACCGTTCATAAAAAAAAGAATCTATAAGGATGTATTGATTAAAGTATGAACAACATACAAACAACATTAATGTAAAGTCTATGAATCAATTACTTTATAATTCGAAAATACGTATTTGTAGTAGATGGAAATTAAGATCTTTAGTATATCAATTGGAGGGTGTTAAATAACACTTCCCCCACGACTATTGTATGTTCATTTTTCTTTTTTCTCAATTCTCTCAACTTCTCTCAATTCCTTTATGTTCTTCTTCTATTCCCCTCTTTTTTCCTCTTATTCTCACTGTTTTCCTCCCTTTCTCTCTTTTCTCTTCTCTTTTCTCTCTCTTTTTGCTTTCATCTACCACTTTCAATAACAGTGGCATTAGAGCATTACGCTCCTCAGACTGATAGCAGAGACGAGTGCCCAGACTTTTGTTCGTGATCTTGATGAGCGCATAATGATGCTAGAACAAGGATTCCAGCGATTGGCCGCCTTGTCTGACATGGTGCAGGAGATGTCTGTACAGTTGATATGCTTTATGCAAGCCCAAGAAGAGTCAGTCAATGATGGTGAAAGGGGCCCAAGCCAAGACAGAGGCTAGAGTCACATTATAAGGCAGGAAGATCGAGGGTGATCAATGTAATGCCCAGCGATAATATCCATAGACTTACGACTACCAACGCTCCACCCGTTTTACTTAGATGGAGTTCCCAAGATTCTAAAGAAGTGACGTTCTTGGGTGGATTTTGAAATGTGAGAGGTACTTTTAGTAGAACGAGACACCAGATATGTTGAAGGTACGAATGTCAATTTTAGCCCGGCTCGCTCGACCCATCCTGATTTTGGCTTGGGTTAACTGAACCACTAGTGGGCCACTGGAATGTCAAAAACGATGTCGTTTTTTAACTTTTAAAAAAAATATAAGGTTGAGCTAGGCCACGGACCACCCAGCCTGTGGGTCAGGCCGACCCCGACCCGATCCGACCTATTGACATCCCTAATTGAAGGTCACAATGGCGAGCTTGCATCTTGATGAGAAAACGTTTTAGTGGTACCAAGCTTTCGAACAAACATGGGAAAATGAGGTTTTGGAATGGGAGGAGTATGTGGTGACTCTCAAGAATCGATTTGGACCTTCATATTAGCCACCAATGGAAGACTTGATGGCTCTGAGATAGTAAGGCTTGCTGACTGATTTTAATGATCTTTTTTACTCCATATCTTGCAAATTATGGCTACCAGAGGAGTACTTATTCTGTGCATATATTGCTAGACTTAAGAAGGAGTTTACGGGTCCAATAAGATTGTTTAAACTTGCAAAATTGCTGGAGGTAAGAAGCTTGGCTAGAGTCTAAGAAATTAACATGAAGAAAAAGAATAAAGAGATGATAGCTAGAAGAAGTCCTAGGTGTTAAGCTAAGTAATAGTGGAGTTATTTTGGGCTTGAGTAAGATAGGTGAAAAAGCTACATAAATGTTGTAGTGGGAAGTGGGTCCCATCAAACAAACTTAGTGGAAGGTGGAGCTCAACCAAAGACCAAATTGGATGTGAATATAGTTGGAGACAACAAAAATCAAAGCAAGAAAGCAGCTTCTTTTAGGAAAAGCTTGACTCCTAAAGAAGTGGAAGAGCACCGAGCATATAAATGTTTTTACTGCCATGAGAAATCTTCTAAGGATCACGTCTGCCCTCAAGATAAAACAAGGTTACTTTTATGAGAGTGCAAGGCCAGGTGGGAAGAAAAACTATGCATATTCTAATTGATGGTGGTAGCACTCTTGATTTTCTAGGTTATAACTTGCCAAGAAAGCTTCAGTGGTCTGAGAATGGTGTAACTGGGGAAGTTAAGGTAGTCGATGGTCAGAAGCTGAAGGTATTTAGTATTTGGTAGAATTTTAAATGGAGAATGCAAGGTGAAGAGTTTATGATAGATCTAAGAATTATGAAAATTGGGACATATGATATGGTGTTGAGTTTGAAGTGGCTCAAGAACATTGGAATTGCCTACTAGGACTATGCTTCTCTCTCTATGTTCTTTTGGCATAATGGGAAGGCGGATAAACTACAAACTAGTATGTCATATGCGTGGAAGTTAGTGGGTCCTAAGGGAACTGGAAAAGATAGGGGTCAAATGTTCATAATACAAGTGGTTAAAAGTGCAGGGGAAGAGCTTCAGTGCTAATCAATGAGAAGTGATGATGGGGAATTGCCAAATGGGATTAAATCTATTTTATGAGACTTTTATGATGTTTTTGAGGAACCCAAGAGTTTACCCCCTTTTAGAGAAGGCCACAATTACCTAATAGTTCTGCAAGAAGGAACTGACCCCATCAACTTGAGCCTTATAGATACCCTTTCGCTCAAAAGGATGTAATTGAGAAGATGGTGAATGAGCTACTACATATCGATGTTATACGTGAGAGTTGTTCTCCTTTCTCAGCACCTATAATATTAGTCAAAAAGAAGGATGGTTTGTGGGGTATGTATATTGACTATAGGGAATTGAATAAAAATAAAGTGAAGAATCAATATCTCATTCCTCTAGTTGAAGAGTTATTTGATGAGTTTAGTGCAACAAGATGGTATACTATGCTGGATTTAAAGGCTGGGTATCACCAAATTTGTATGGTGCTGGAAGATGCTCACAAGACTGCTTTTAAAACGCACAGTGGACACTATGAATGATTAGTTATGCCCTTTGTGCTAATCAATGCGCCTGCCACATTTCAAAGGGCTATGAACAATATCTTCAAAGAATATCTGAGGAATTTTGTGTTAGTGTTTTTTGATGATATTCTTTTATACAATCCCTCCATTGATGAGCATGTACAACACTTAAGAGTTGTGCTAGAAGTTTTGAGCCATCATTGTTATTTTGTTAAAAGGAGTAAGTGTACATTTGCTGCAACAAAAATGGAATAATTGGGGCATATAATCAGGAATGGTATTATTTATACAGATCCCAAGAAGTTGCAAGTTGTGCAAGAATGGTCCGAACCTAAAACAGTGAAGCAACTGAGAGTTTTTTTGGCTTATCGGGGTATTATAGAAGGTTTATTCGTAACTATGGTGAGATTGCCAAGCCTTTGACAATATTGTTGAGGAAGAATGGGTTTGTATGGGATGATGCTGCGGCTAAAACCTTTATAAAGTTAAAAGAGGTGTTATGACAACCTCGGTTCTTGCATTGCCAGACTTTAGAAAGGTTTTTGTCTTAGAAATAGGTGCATGTAAGTCTGGAATTGGGGCAGTGCTTATAAAGCAGGGTCAACCTTTAGCTTTTTACAGCAAAGCCTTGGCTTTTAAGCATTTGAGTCTTTCCATATATGAGAAGGAACTGATGGCGGTAGTATAAGCTATTGAGCATTGACATCAATATTTAGAAAGGAGGAAATTTATAATCCGCACATATCAACAGAGTCTTAAATTTTTGTTTGATAAAAAATTAAAGACTTCGTTTCAGATGTATTAGGTAGCTCAACTTATGGAGTATGACTATGAGATACACTATAAGAAGGGCAATAATAAAACTGTTGTAGATGCTTTCTCATGAGTGCAAAGGGCTGAGTTATTGCAGATAACTTTTGACACAACTTTTTCTAACTTATTAAAGTTTATTAAAGAGAGATGGGTGAAATATGTTAATTTTAGAGCATTTATTTCCCATTTACAACAGTAAGGTTGAGTTGTGGGGAAATACTCATGGGATGGCATATTTTAACAAGACATGGTAAGCTGGTGGTGGGTAACAATATTGAGTTGAAACAAAAGTTGTTGGATTTGATGCATACTAGCCCTCAAGGAGGACATTCTGGGGTGTAGGCCACGTATCAACTTATGAGGAAGCTCTTTTAGTGGAAAAAGATGATACATGATATTAAAGATTATATTAAAAGTTATCATACATGTGCCCGGTGTAAGTATGAAACCATTGTTACACCTAGACTATTACAACCATACCAATACCTAGTAAGTTTGGGAAAGTATTACAATAAATCTTATTGAAGGGCTTCCCAAATATGGAAGAAAAGACACTATATAGGTTGTTATTGATAGAATGAGTAAATATACTCATTTCTTATCTCTTTCTTACCCTTATATAGCCTCTATGCTTGCGTAAAACTTCCTGGATCACATCTACAGGTTACATAGTGTTCCAACAGAAATAATAAGTGATAGAGACCCAATCTTTGTCAGTAACATTTGGAAAGAGTATTTTGGGTGTTGAACAGAAACTATCTTCTACTTATCATCCCCAAATAGATGGTCAATCTGAGGTTCTAAATCGTTGCCCAAAGACTTACTTAAGATGCATATATTGGAAAATTCCCAAGGGGTGGAGTAAGTGGCTGCCTACAGTTGAGTGGTGATATAATACCTCATTTCATGCAACAACGCAAGCTACTCCTTATGAGCTATTATATGGACAAAAACCTCAACTGCATATTCCCTATCTCCCTAGAGATTATGTTCTAGAAGTTGTCAATATGAGTTTTACTGCTAGAGAACACATGCTTGTTGTACTTAAACACCATTTGCATAGAGCAGTGAACAGAATGAAGCAAAAAGCTGACGTGAAGAGGACTGATCGAGATTTTGAAGTTGGATTGTGGGTCTTTTTAAAATTGCAGCCCTATAGACATGTTTCTGCAACTATTCGGAGTTCCTAAAAGTTGGCTCTAAGATATTTTGGACCCTACCAGGTATTTGAAAGAGTGGGACAGTTGCTTACAGGTTGAAACTACCTCCAAATTTAAGGATAAATTTTACATTCTATGTCTCTTTACTGAAGCTATGTCCTAATCCTTAAGTAAAGCCTAGATATCCTCCTATGGACTAGCCTACAGCTCCAGAGAGTCATATTCCCGAGAAGGTTTTGAATAAAAGGATGGGTAGGAGGAAAGGGTGAATAATTAAAGAAATATTGGTGCAATGGAGAGGATTGCCAGATGAAGAGGCCTCATAGTTCCATTATTTCATTTCCAGCAAAAATTTCCTCAAGTTTTCTGTCTCAAACCTTTGAGGGAAAAGATTCTTAAGGAGGGTATTGATACGAAAATATGTACTTATAGTAGATGGCAGTTAAGACAGTTAGTACGTCAGTTGAAGGGTGTTAAATAACATTTCTCCCACAGCTATTGTATGTTTTGGCAATTAATGAGAATCCTATTGCATTTTCCCTTTCTCTCTACTCTCCCAACTTCACTTGATTCCTCTCTGTTCTTCTTTTATTCCCTTCTTTTCTCCTTTGTTTCTCTTTGTTTCCCTCCCTTTCTCTTCTCTTCTCTTTCTCTTTTTCCCTCTTTTCACTTTCATCAACCACTTTCAATAACACTTTACTTCTCTCATTTGCACTTAACTGAGAAGGTTGATCATGTACTAGTTGATTCATTAATGATCTCCTCTTCATTGCTTCAGTTTGTAACTATAGAAAAGTTATTATGGATTTTCATTTGAACCTTATACCTCTTGGTTCGAAAGATGGTTTGAATGAATATGGATCAGCTTTTCCAAACTTTCGTTTACTACTATGCAAAGAGCTACCAACCTACAAATAAACATATTGTTAACAATATTCAATCTTGAAAGTAATCAATAATGATATTTATGGTAATATACTCACAATATTACTTTGTTGACTTGCAACAACATGTTCAACTTGTAAAGAGACCTCGAGGATAACCTAATAAATAAGAATCAAAGATTGTTATAAATGATCTTAAATATATGAAGCTATTCATAGTAATCAAAGAATGTTACATAACTATGGAGATTGTGGAGCTGGTTGAGCTGAGCCTTGATTCTTACATTTTCTGGCATTGTGACCAGAATTGCCAAATTTTCCATATTTTTGCACTCGACCCTTTTGAGTATATTTGTTTGGATTTTTCAACTTAATAGGCTTGTTTACTCCTCTCTTCCAGTTGTTTTAGGTCTTTATGGCATAACTCTCATAGATTTCTTATAGCACTCATCCACATATGACTCCGACCATTGTTTGAAATGGTGAATAACATTTATAGCATGCTTGCAAAGATATCCATACAGCTCTCACGCCTGACAACTACATGATTGATTTTTACCAATCCTTACAATATGTTTGCCATTATCTTTGGAAACTTCATATGCTCCATCACCATTCCAAACTATTCTCCACTGTATAACATGTTTCTTATTCTTCTCTAATTTCTTAATAATCTTGGGTGCAACATTTGACTTCCAACTGTGCACAAATTCTCTCCTATCTGTATGCCTCTTCATCATTATGATTCTGATGGTTTTAAGCATGCTTATAATTGATCTATCTCTAGCTGGTAAGATTCATCCATTGAATATTTCACTCATGTTATTATCAACAATCGAACATTTCGATTCAAAGGATTGGTAACATCTTGCCCATCTCTAGCTCCTTGAGATATTTAAGCAATGATGATGGACATTTATGCTTGATTTTATCCAATCTTTTCAACTGCTTGTTAAAATCTCCTACGTACATTGACCAAACACAATTCCAAAATTATTTTCGTTAATATTTTCCCTTCCAATTCATATTCCAATAATGGTATATGTGCCTAGCACACATCCGATAAGTGGCATGTGGTATTGTCTTTTCACTACTCTAATCAATCCCTATAACAATACAATAGATTAAGTTAATATATATTTGATAGAACATCTAACTGTTAATCAATGAATAAAAACATTACCTTTGCATATTTGTTATCATAGTTAGTCCTTCAACACTACCTAATTCCAAGTTCGATGCTAGCAAACTTATAAATCAAGTCCAAGAGTCAATGTTATTTACCTCCTCAATAGCCCAAGCTAACAAATACATCCCTCCATCGCCATTCCTCCCAACTATACTCAATAATTGGCCTTGGAATTTAGTCCTCAAAAAATAGTCATCAATATCAAAAATTGGCCTCAAATGCCTCCCTCCTTTTTTCATGACATCGAAGCATATATACAATCTTTTGAACTACAAAAAAAGAGATAAAGATGTATGACTAAATTTCATAAATAAATAAATGAAATAATTATTATTGTCAATAATATGTAAAACTTAATTTTGCATACCTGTAACAAAATAGTTTCTTCATTCCTAACCAGCTTTAACTCAATTGTTGATCCTCAACTTATGAACGTATCCTTGTAGCTTCGCATATTTATTTACATAATCACTCGCCTTTCCTTTCCTCAATCTCCTATTTACAACTCTACACATACTTGAGTGGAAAAATATATTGAGTTTTTCTCTGCATTCTTTAACCATCTTCGTTGTCGAGATACTAGGCTTATTAAGTATTCTTTCCTTAAAATGTCTCATTAAGAACTTTACGGAAACCAATTTAGGTTTGTTGGTCGTAAAACATCTATGCCCAACATTGTATGCCACTACTTTAAAGCACCATTCATTCTTGTCACAAATTACATACAACTCTCATGGGCATCCAGTACATCTCACTCTCATCATATGTCTTTCACTTTTTTTAAACTTCACGTTGTAGCTTGTTCGTATTATGTAATCCACAACAAACTCTTTGAATTCTTTTGCAGAGCCAAACTTCATCCCTAATCTCCAATTTGCTTCAACATCAAATGGATTATGCCTAATACCACTACCATGTCTTCAAAATGGTTCACCAAGCTCTTCTCCGCTTGAATATTCATCATTACCAATAAAACTACCAAAATCAGTCGACTCAATTTTAACTGGTTGGTGGTCATCGGGAATCTCAATTTTTATAAAACCCGCGTATGCTCATCATCACCCATCTCTTCATCAACTCCTTTGTTAACTCCTAAACTAATTCCTTCCCTAACACCTTCAGTACTAACACCTTCAATAGCTCCACAAATTCCCTCTTTACCCTCCCTATGTCCATCTTCTCCTCCATATATAGGCAATATGTCAGGTACAAATGATGGGTGTCTAACAAATGAGTTACATATACATTAATCACTTGGTGGATTTTTATTAGAGTAATAAGTCTTAGACAAAAAAATATAAGGGTGAGTGTATCACCAAAAAGCATAGATTTAAATGATATCATCAACATTATAATGCATACCACATGTATAATTATATATTTAGAGGATAACGTAAGCATTTAAACATTTCTAATTTGATAAAATAATCTCAATAAACTTAAAATAATAGTCATGCATCATAAATAAACTTAAACTACTATAAATCATGCATCGTAACATGATACTAATAGATTATCAACAACTTTTTTCCATTTCTAATGCATCTTCGTATTACCAACATTAACTGATGCATCATAAATTCTCGCAAATTACACTTGTATTCTCTACTCATATATAAAACATTAGACCTAGTCCATACAACATGTCACCTCTCAAGGTCAAAATTTAAAAATCTAAGGTAAAATTATGAGTGTTCAAGCACTTCAAAACTCGCAATGCAAGGTAGTAACTTATTAATTATACTGTTTAATTTTTTAAAAAAGAATTATACTGTTTAATATTAATAGACTTGCATGGTTGAGAAACATAATATATATTTAGGTTTTAATGTAATATACATCTCATCTAACTTCTAAAAATAAGTTTAATTCCGATAATTGAACATTTAAAATTAAAGATACAGGTATATTATATGTAAATTACAATCTCATCACCTAAAACTAAAGGTACATCTCACAAAATCTCACTATGTAATCAATCTTGACTTTAAAATATTAAAACTGAATATGGGTTAATGATTTTGTAAGTAATTAACAGAGGGGATATAAGCCAGACGAAGAGCACTATATTAAACTTGATCTTGAATGAAGTGAAAGTCAATGACAACATGTTTCATTTTTGAATGGAACACATGATTTGAACCCAAATATGTATCACCAACATTATCACAATAAATGACAGACATGTGAGGAAGAGGGAGATCAAGATCAAACAAGAGATAAAAAACACAAGTGAGTTCAACAACAATTGTAGCAGTAAAGCAATATTCGGCCTCTATAAAAGAGTAATGTTGTATGATCTAATATGCAAAAATCTATTGAAAATATATGGGAAGATACTACTACTAGAAGTTTGACTCTTGGTATAGTTCAAAACTCATTTTAGGCTATTATTAATCCCTTTTGCATGAATTTCTTACCTTCGCATGAAAAACATACGTGTAGTGTGTGAGTGTGTTTATATATATATATATATATATATATATATAATCATTTTGAATGAACCGCATTTATTATTTCAAGTTGGGTGAAAGTTTGACCGAAATGTGCAAGACAGATGAAACTATATCATAAAAAACTAACACATTCACAACCAACATCCAATTTTTGCATGTATAAGGGACCAAAACTTACATACAACACCTCAATAAGCATAGGGGATGACAACATACAATCATAAACAAACAAACAGATTTAGGGGACCACGTATATAGAAACATAAAAGTCAGACAACAATGGACCTATCACGATGAAATTTCTACTTCTTGTTCAGAAACCCTAAGAGCATGTGAATTGAGTTACTTATAACATTGGAAACGATGTGTGCGACAATAAGAAATAATTATGGTGCAAATGAAATTGTCCGAGGAAGAACACAACTAGGGGTTGAAGTTAACAGATTATGGATTGTGTGAAAGTGAAGAAGAACACAGACTAGGGATTTTCTGAGGAAGAAGCAAATGCTGCGTGATGTTGGTTCTTCAAAACGGTGCGTCTCTTGCTCTATATACGTTGCGTTTAAGAATCAAAAGCAAAGGGGGCGCTGCATTGAAGAAGGAAACGCTGCGTTTATGAACGAAGAGAACAAAACAATGCATTTAATCATCACATGTTGCTTAATGAAATTAAAAAAAAAAAGACAAAACCCTGTCCCAAAATGTTGCGTTATAAATTAACGTGGAACTCACTTCCTTTAAAAAATGCCACATAATCAAATGGTGAGTCCCACGTTATTTTTTTTTTTAAATCCACGTCAATTTAAACTTTTTCCAAATATTATGATTCATTTTGAACACCCTACAGTGTTAGGGCCCATTTTAGAAACCAATGTAAACATTGGAGTTCAGTCTACTCTTTTGGCCAAAATTTAAAATACATGTTACATGAATATTACATATAAACTGATGAAATAATGCCTATATATCAATGTAACTTAAAATTTTAACTTAAACCGAACAAATTAAATATAACTTGAATTAATAATTTATTATAATTGTCTTAAATTATTAATTTATATCAAATTGAATATATTTAGATCGAATCTAAGAATAAGTTGAATTATGATAATGGAGTGAACTTCTTGGTTATTTTTCAACCAAAATCTAAAAATAGACATCTTTTTAAAAATTAAAAATGAAAATTTTTTCAATTCTAAATTTTTTTAAAATCACATAAAATATCTACATCCTTTATCATATCATAAATATATATAGCCATAACAAAAATGAAATTATCTTCATTTTGTATCTTAACCTAATTTCACCGCAACAATAGCAAAAAAAAAGAATTTTTTTAGTCTCAAAATTTTCCACACCCTAGAATTACAAAACCAAGGTTTTTAATTATGTTTGTTTTTTCAAAATTAGAGAAGTAATATATTGAAAAGGACTCAAAGGTCAATAAATGCCAATTAAAATCCAACAAAGTCAAGTTTAATATTGTAATCCAAATTCAAAACCAAATCCGACACCAAAAAAAAAAAAAGAAAATAAAAACACAAAAAAAAATCAATAATATCAAATAAAAAGAACTCTCTCTCTTTTTTTAATAATCCCCGAAACAAGGGTTTGTGTGTGTGTGGGCGCTATATTATCTTCACCCGGCCACAGCATCATCATATTGCTCTTCTCTCCTCTTCTTTGCCCTCAGCAGAAGAGAGAGAACCCCATCAGCAACGAAGCCCTCCAATCAATCCCTTTATCTATCTACACCTATCCCTTTTCGTATCTCTCTCTGTTTCAGTTTCTGTTACATAAAGTTATAATCTTTAGAGCGTTTAAATAGTCTAGCTGAATCTGCAGGGCATAGATACTCTTGCAGATAGGAAAAGAGTCGTCTTTTTTTGGTTGTACTCGTTGTAATCTTTTCTGGGTCTTGCCTTTTTTTTGGATCCTTTTCTCTGTGTTTACTTCGATTTCGACGGCGGAGATTCAATCTTTGAGTGAAAGATCAAGGAATGCAGCAAGGTGATCAGACGGTGTTGAGCTTGAGGCCTGGTGGTGGTCGAGGAAGCAGACTCTTCAACGCACGTTCAGAGTCCTCCTCTTCCTCTAATAACTCTTCTTTTTCGTCGTCTTCTTTTGCTTTTGGCGATCTCCCTCATTTGCGCCCTCACGGCGGCGCTCCTCCTTTGAAGGTTTTCCTCGTTGCCCATTTTGGATCTAGATCCATTTGATGCGTCTATCTATTTTTTTATGTCCTGCATCTGTTTTTGCGTGTTTCGGATTGATTTTTGTGTTGTTGTTTGAGAAAGATGCTAGCTTTAAATCTGAGGATTGGATTTTCTGTGTTAGGGTGTGGTTGTGATATTGGATCTGTTACTGATTATCAACTACCAGTTCATATCTGCTTCTGATGATTATTTGTTTTCAATGGTTGTCTCTGCTTAATTACGTTGTCTTTATCTGTTTCTCCATGGATGATTTAAAAAATGCGAGAATCATTATGTATTGGGTTTCATGGCAAAAAATAAGCCTTCATTCCTGGTTGGATATTTTTCTACTTCTTTTGAAAACAGCCTCTCTGCTATTTAGGTCAAGCGTACTGGATCTCTCCAGACTCCCCAAATACTGGCTGTTGTTGTTTATGTTTTTAGATTTATGCAAGTGTTGAAAAAGAAGAATGTTTAATATATGGACTTTTTGTTTTGGTAAGTGACTTTTTATTTTATTTTATTTAACACAATACATTTAAGTAACTTTTGCATGTAGCTTATTCGTGTGTAAATTTTAACTGTCCTAATTCTTGGTGGGGCACTAAATATGTGTTCCTGCTGTAAATATGGACAAACAGCAATATTTTAGGCTTTAGGTGGGCAGTTAAGGAGCTTCAAATTGCCCATAAAGAAATCTACTGACATTTCTTCTTTATGTAAGTGCAAATGCTGTTAACATGTAATGTGATAGGTACCTCATTTGAAGATTATTAGTATTTACTGCATTCACATGGTGCCCTTGCTGTAGTTTTTTTTTTTTTTCCGTAGTTCTGCCCTGTGGCTGGACTGTGTAAATTTTGTCAGATAATGTGGCTGCAGTTGAATCATGCTTAAATAGAATCACTTGAATAAGTAGTTGCCTTTGTTTTCTTGCTACATTACTGTCTTAAATTTATTAAAACTTGGAACGTGGAAAATATGGGAAACATCAAATTTCTACTTTAGTCTGTTTTCCTCTGTATGCTTATTCCTGTTATACTTAGTTATCACAAATGTGTGTGCCAAGATGTGCCTGCTTCTTGTACTTCTACTAATTGATATTGGCAGCACCTTTGAAAAATATTTCATCTTATATTTCCAGTCATGTGGTGTATCTTCCGTTGCAGGATCATTGTTTGTGAACTTGCCATTATTTGGCCGTAGCTCGCTGAAATTTGTTGATTAATGTGTAATTGTTCATATTTTTTTGTTATTTTTAGACTGGGGACCTGCGATTTGAGGGTCGGGATCGACTACGCTATACCAGAGAGCAGCTCTTGCAACTTAGAGAGGTAATACTTGTTTTATATACCTTAGATTGATTCCGAATTTCTGATGGCTTATATATGCTGTACCAAATGATGAGTGTATGTTGGATAGAATATATGGCAAAATGGGTTACCAAGATTTAAATTATGAGTGCTGATTGATCTTTTTGTGCCGATCATAGATCTCTGGTGTTATGTTAAAACGTAGCATATTACTTCATTCCTTTAATTTTGTGCTTTCTAGTTCCTTATTAATTTTTTTTTAAGGGAATGTTATTTAAAATAGTAAATGGCTTTTTCATTACTGTTAGTTAAATATAACCTTAGTCATTTTATTTCTACTTCTTAAGAATCAGATTACGAGAGTATTTCCTTCTGGGTAATTTATGTCTGGATCTTATTGTGTTCATGAATTTCTTATAGGCTGCTGTAAGCTCCGATGAGATTTTAAAAGTCAAACAAGAAATTGAAGCTGAAGTATTTGGTGAAGATCAAAGCTGGACTCGTGGGGAGAGTAATGTGAGTTGCTGTTCTATTTTTATCATAACTTCATGCTTTTCTGTACCTAGACCTTTTGTTGAAATTCCTAGATTTTCTTTTAGATTGAATAGCTAGTTATCTTAGCTTTGTATCCAGTTTTAATGCAGATGTGTACCAGTACTGGTGGGAAGGGGAATTAAGGCAATTATTGTGATATTTATTGTATGTAAGTTGTCAGCTTTAAGATAACAACATTTTCTGGTGAATACAGCCACCAAATCAGTTGCAGAATCGTTATTCTGAGCCAGATAGTCGTGATTGGCGTGGTCGATCTGCACAATTTCCAACATCTGGAGAGGACAGGTCCTGGGATTCTGTTCGAGACAATAGAGAGTTTGGGGCTAGATATGACTCCAGGTCTGAATCAAATCAGTTTAATCGTCAAGATCAATTGAACTCCCAGTTTGCTAGAGCTCAAATCTCTCCTAATCAAGTGGTAATCTAACTGATATATTCCATTTATTTGTGTGTAGCCAGCCTACTGGTAATAAGTGATCTTTTAAAAATGTTAACCTTGTAATTATTTCATTCAATTAGTTGACCTGTTGCTTAATATTAATGTCTCTTAAATTTGTTGCTGGATTCATTTAGTTTCATATATGTTTTTATTGTGTGTAACAGGGAGGACCAACTCCTCCTTTGGTGAAAGCTGAAGTTCCATGGTCAGCTAGAAGGGGAAATCTTTCTGAAAAGGAGCGTGTCTTGAAGACTGTTAAGGGGTAACCATAAAAATTATTTCTGAAATCCCTCTTTTTCACCATCTTTTTTCTTGTGGCAATACATGGTTTCTTGATGCTATTGCTCTTATTCATGGAATTATTTCTGACATTTTTGTCGAATTCTAAAAATAATTAGATGTTTTTGAAGTTTATACATTAGTAGTATCATTTTAACAAGTTCAATTGCTGCTTTTCATACAGGATACTGAACAAGCTCACACCTGAGAAGTTCGATCTTCTTAAGGGTCAACTGATAGATTCTGGAATAATGTCTGCTGATATCTTAAAGGTTAATACCCTTCTCTCTTATTCACCTTTCTTTTTACTCTTTGCTATTGGGAATTTTGAGCTCACTGTTGTCTTGAAACACAGGGTGTGATATCACTAATATTCGACAAGGCTGTTCTGGAACCCACATTTTGCCCCATGTATGCCCAGCTATGTGCTGGTCTTAATGCAAAGCTCCCTCCATTCCCATCAGATGAACCTGGTGGCAAAGAAATCACGTTTAAGAGAGTTCTATTGAATAACTGCCAGGAGGCATTTGAGGGTGCTGATAAACTAAGGGAGGAGGTGAGGCAGATGACAGCTCCAGAACAGGAGCTTGAGCGTAAGGATAAGGAAAGACTGGTCAAACTACGTACTCTTGGAAATATCCGTTTGATTGGAGAGCTTCTGAAGCAAAAGATGGTTACTGAAAAGATTGTCCATCACATTGTCCAGGTTAGTTAGAACTATAGATTATAATGCTAATGATATGTCCAGGTGACTCCTTGTTCATTTGTCATCGTAACTCGATATCTTAAACAGGAGCTTCTGGGACCAGATAATAAAGTTTGTCCTGCTGAAGAAAATGTTGAGGCAATATGCCAGTTCTTTAACACCATTGGTAAGCAGCTTGATGAGAGCCCAAAATCACGTTACATAAATGATATGTACTTCAGCCGGATGAAGGAATTGTCATCAAACCCTCAGCTTGCTCCTCGATTGAGGTTCATGATTAGGGATGTCCTTGACTTGCGTGCAAATAACTGGGTTCCCAGACGTGAAGAGGTAGACTTTTGTGCTCTACTGGTTAAAGTTTGTTGCATATATTCTTATTGAGACAACATTTTTGTTGTTGCAGGTCAAAGCCAAGACGATTACTGAGATACATTCTGAGGCTGAAAAGAATCTTGGCCTGAGGCCTGGTGCTACCGCAAGTATTAGAAATAACCGTGGTGTTATTTCCACTGCACCCGGGAGTCCTGGTCCTGTTGGATTCCCTGTAAACCGACCTGGGACTGGGGGGATGATGCCTGGAATGCCTGGAACTAGAAGAATGCCCGGAATGCCTGGTATTGATAATGAAAATTGGGAGGTGCCCAGAACACGGTCTATGCCAAGAGGTGATGGTCAAGTAATGCAGAGTGTAGGGCGCATACAATCACCGATTGTGAACAAGTCAACTCCACTCAACACAAGGTTCTTACCTCAGGGTAGTGGTGGCTTCATTAGCGGGAAGAGTAGTGCCCTCTTGCAGGGATCTGGCCCTTCCAACTTTGGTTTCAGTACAGAGCCTCCTGTCCAGGTCCCTGCACCTAGTAAAACTTATACAACTCCCTATGTGCCTCCAGTTTCTGAGAAACCTGTGTCTCCTGCTGTGAAGTTGAACATTGATGAACTTAGGAGAAAAACAATCTCACTTCTCAAGGAGTA
>JANQBM010000221.1:1257960-1295249 GCA_025594535.1 Erythroxylum domingense | reverse complement strand
CTGGACTACTCAGCTACAACTAATAATACATAATACAAAACACACAGTACACAGTACACAATACATTATTCTTCACAGACATTCAAGTTAGGCAACAACATATACGTTCGGTGCCAAAATTGGCATGTGGTTGGTAACTTAGACCCTCCTAAATTCGGATAAATAGTAAAAAATCGTTATTTTAGTCAATAATATAAAAATGATATTGTTTTTTCAATTTAGTTCGGGTCTTTCAAGTCGAGTTGATCGTTTTAGACTTAAGTTTACTTAACGTTTATTTACATTTCAATTCATGATAAAACTATTTTATTATGATCTATTAAAAACTTTACGTCCAATTAAATATAGTCTAAGATTTGCCGTTCTAGCTAAGATTTTTTATATACACGAAATATTCGATCAGGCTCAAACTAAACTTAAGCCACATATAAGAGGTCGAATTTGGCTCGACTTATAGCTAACCTTACCTATTTCCCTAATCCCTTCTTTTGGTGAAAGGTTGATAATGTGTTTCTGGCATCCATTAGGTTACCATACAAAAGTTATCTCTTTATGAGTTTTTGCATCGAAAAGGGTATCCTCTCGTATAGTGGTATACCCTAAAGAGGAAAGGAGGAGATAGTGATTTTTGGTTGGTCTTTTTGCCAAGATTTGTCTCATGTAATGTACATAAAAGAACCTTTCTTGCACAAATTGCGTCACATCCCCACATCATTATCTCTTTTCAAGGACCACTATAGCAAAGGGAGGACTAAACATTTCAAGGTTTCAAGTAACCAAAACTATGCTTAAAGTATAACAAGAAAACATTTTACTAAGAATTCCACTAAAATACAGAGATTTAGAAGTTCAATTTCGATTTTTCACTGGGTGTTTAGAAATTAATGAATTAGATTCAATTCATTAATTTTATGTAATTGAATTCAATTCATGTGTTTGGAATACTAAAAAAGAGATGACTTGAATTCAGCAACGTAATTGAATCTCATTTTCTTTATGAATTCAATTCACTTCTCAAATGATGTGAATTGAATTCTGAATTGAAGAGTCAATTATTTTCAAAACATTAAAAATTCCTTTTCCAAATATGCACATCGTAAATATACAAATTATTACAAAACACACACACGTTGATTACATACTATTTTTAGTTAAGGATAAAAAAGTCATATAAAGTAGTTGAATTTATTTTTATTGTGTTCCAAACAATGTAATTGAATTCAATTCTAATATTTATAGATTTATTCCAAACAGTGTAAATCGAATTTAGTTCAATCCCACAAATGTAATTGAATCTAATTAGTCAATGAATCCAATTCGAAAGTTTTCAAACGGCCTGATAATCTTATCTTTAATTAGTAAAGAGATTATTTTTTATAAATTCACAATTTTTTTTAAAAATAGTCGAAAGAAAACAGTGGTCAAATCTATAAAAAATAATTGTATCAATAAAAATAGAAAATAGAAAAGGATATGTTACCTAACATTTCCTATAAGAGTAGAGTGCCACCTAACAATAATTTATAATAATTATGATTCATTTGGTAATTTGTGCTACTAATTATGAAAACATTATCTATCATATTAGCATTAATCATACAAATGGAAAGGCATAGAGTTAAATGAGGGAAATTGCTGGTTTTGAAGTTTGCTAACATAGGTTGATCTCGTGATTCTTGAAGTTAAATGTATAGGAACCTAATAAAACTTCTTAAGATACAAAATATAAAAGATTAAAATTCTTTTATGATTTAATTTTTTTAAAAAATCTCTAGATCTTTAAATTTTTCAATTTTTATAAATTTTGTTTTTAAAAGATTTTTCTCTTATACTTCAGTTAAAAAATGATAAATTATATGCAATATAAATATTATATATAGACTAATTAAATAATGCTATCACACTAAGTTTGACTTAAACTAATTGAACTCAATATAAATTAATAATTTAATAAGATTTTAATAAATTATTAATTTAGGACCAATTTAATTAATTCGATTTAATTTTAATTATTGTCATATTCAAATGTGGGTCTACTGAAAAAGTCTCTCTACTATATAGAGGTAAGGCTGCGTACTATCAAATCTTCCTAAACCTTGCTTTGTTGCAGAATTTCGGACTGGGTAATGATGATTTAAATTTAAGAACTGAGTTGAATCATCGAATAAGCATCCTAAACCTCGATTTGTTACAGAATTTCGGGCTGGGTAATGATGATTTAAGTTTAAGAACT
Organism: Erythroxylum domingense; assembly: GCA_025594535.1. Taxonomy (NCBI): domain Eukaryota; kingdom Viridiplantae; phylum Streptophyta; class Magnoliopsida; order Malpighiales; family Erythroxylaceae; genus Erythroxylum; species Erythroxylum domingense. The sequence goes on along the minus strand of JANQBM010000221.1, from coordinate 1,293,016 downwards.
GAGTTGAATCATCGAATAAGCAATATTTGATTAGTTAACATATAATATCCGTATCGCGCTTATTTTATCATTATTTTTTTGGATGGAAGTGTTAGAGGGAGATTTTTATGAAAATTTTGAAAATTGTATCTTTTTTTCAAAAAATTTAAAGATTAAGAATTCTTTTAAAAATTTCTTAAACTATAATTATTTTTTATCAAGTGACCTTACAATAACAGTGAGTCAGACTCAAACACGAGTTCTAGAAAAGTTCAGTAATACGTGTATGTCTCAGACACGAGTTCTAAAAAAGTCCAGTAATGCGTGAGCAAGTAAAGAGTTAAAGAATCAAGTAATCTTAGAAAGCTACATAGCATTTGATTTCTTTCCTTATTTAAAAAAGTTTTCTGAAGAATGATTTTCATTAATGTAGAAAAGAGAAAGAGAAGTTCATATCATTCAACAGCTCAGACACAGTGACAATGAGAAGAACTTGTGATGCATTTATGATGCTTCTGAGTGGTTCCTAACTATGTTCTCATCTATGTTTGTTTCCCTCTCTACTGTTCCTATGCATCAACATTGAACTTCCAATATAGTTTGAGTGTATCAATACCTTACACTCAGTTCTTCTCCATTAAAACCTGTTGCAGTAGAACTGAACACAATACTGCTCTTTCTTCTTTCTCTCTTGTGGAGGGTGCAATGGCAGTTCAAGGAAGAACCCATTTCTTGTTTATAGTAGCTTTTGTTGCTTCATCCTCTATCACATCCATTTTTGCTGCTTTGAATGTGCAGCAAGAGCTAGACCAAATCTCAGCTCTACCTGGTCAACCACCAGTGACCTTCTCTCAATTCTCTGGCTATGTCAGTGTCAACCAGGAACATGGTCGTGCACTGTTCTACTGGTTCACAGAAGCAACAACGTCTTCTGACAAGAAACCACTCGTTCTTTGGCTCAATGGAGGTCAGTTATTTGGTTCTCATGCTTCTTTTTATTTTTTTTTCTCTTCGAAATGCATGTTTTTGTTTCTTTCTTTCCCATCTTCGTCATTGTCATCTGTTAGGAACTTTACATGAATTTGCATGAACTCAACAGAAGTATGAAAGTGAGAAGATTCTAATCTATTTTCAGGAAACAAGATTCCGACGAACTGCGAACTTCAAAACTATGGTTTCCAAGTTCCTTTATACATCAGAAGATTCACAGGATTCATCAATCTTTTCTTAAATAAAAACCCATCAAGCTCGTTTCTTTTTCATGAATGGAACCTGTATTATTCTATTAGTTACATCTTTACTATACCATAAATTAATATTCCATGCATGTCGTCTAGTCCCACTCTTCTCTTCTTTCTTCACCTCTTTGCAGTTGCACATGTCTTCTCTATCCATAGCTCTACCTTGGGGCAGATTAGTGTGTACCCTCGATTAAACAAAACGACCAGAAGTGAGAAAAAGAGAGAAAAAAAAAAAACCACATGGGTCTTTGTGATCTTCCTCTGTAACTTTAATGGTTTCATTCCTTCCATAACAGATGTTTATTCCTTATTGTAGGACAAACCCTGATTCCTCCCTAACGCCAAACACTTGTTCAAATCTTAATCTGTTCCTTTGTTGTCTCTTGCGGTGTATGTTTCTGTAGTCAAGCAGTATATACCAAAATGTAACCAGAAAAGTAAACCAGCTTTTTCCTGTTGGAAAAAACTGTCCACAACTTTTTCCATGTTTTGCCTGGCAGAAGGTTGCTTCTTTTCTCGCCAATAGTGGTTTACTTTTCATGCTTAGTTTCTTTCTCAGTTGACTATTAATAGGTACTGTAATAGAGAAAGGAAATGAAACTGCAACTCTCTTACTTGCAGTTGCAGCTTCACTTGTTTCTTAGTTGAAGCACGCGCATTCTGAAAGAAACTAGTGGCTATGATGATCTTTTATCTTTTCCAGGACCCAGAAATAGAGGAAAATAGTTTGTAATTATTAGTGAAAGCTTTAAAGGGTAGAGGCAGAGCAGGAAGATGGTCACTTTTGGGTCTTTTTGGTATTTGGAACCTGACACATCCAAGTAGAAATTTATAATGGTTTACTGTTTCAATCTCTGCTTTGCCTCGAGAGACTGAAATAGAAAGCATAATCTATGAAACCACAAAAGTTGTTGGACCACCTCCTTTAATGCCTCTGAACTTGTAAGAAGTTGCAACCTTTTTGGAACTGAGTAGGATTACAATGTCCATTACGGAACTTTTACTGCGCTTGTATCACAACAGTCTACAGAAAAGAATTAAATCAGATGTGCTTGGACTTAAGTTTCTGAATGATGAGGAACAAAGAAAAATTACCCCATCAATGAGTTTATGCAAACAATACTGATAAATTAGGTGTGCTAATGCAGGTCCTGGATGTTCATCAGTTGCATATGGAGCATCTGAGGAGATTGGACCGTTTCGGATCAGTAGAACTGGTTCTTCTCTGTATCTGAACAAGTATTCATGGAATAAAGGTGCATAAATATCACTGTACAAGCACTATATACTAGTTAAAAATGAATCTTCAAATGCTTATATCAGTCCGATTCGTGCTTATAGAAGCAAATCTTGTAGAACTGATTCTTCTCTGTATCTGAACAAGTATTAATGGAATAAAGGTGCATAAATATCACTGTACAAGCAGTATATACTAGTTAAAAATGAATCTTCAAATGCTTATATCAGTCCAATTCGTGCTTACAGAAGCAAATCTTCTCTTCCTGGAATCACCTGCTGGTGTTGGTTTCTCCTATACAAATAGAAGCTCTGATCTCAAAGACTCTGGGGACAAGAGGACAGGTTTATATCATCTCTATCTGTGTGTGTTTTCTTGTTATGCAATTTAGTAATAATCAGCATGACAATTTCTGTGACGCAGCTCGGGATGCATTTGTGTTTCTACTTAGATGGATGTCAAGATTTCCACAATACAATCACAGAGATCTCTATATTGCCGGGGAAAGTTATGCAGGGCATTATATTCCTCAGTTAGCAAAGAAAATCGTTGACTATAATAAAGCCTATTCAAAACCCATTATCAATATCAAAGGAATCCTTGTGAGTAGAACTTTAAAAAGTTTGCAGAATCACTTCATCCATGGAAGTTGGAAAATATTTTTCTTATGTTTTACTACTGCAAATTATGCAGGTGGGAAATGGTGTGACAGATAACTATTATGATAGCATAGGAACTATCACATTTTGGTGGACGCATTCGATGATATCGGATAAAACTTACCGAGCCATTATGGAGAATTGCAATTTCAAGGAAGATAAAACCACAAACAAATGTGATGATTCCATGAATTATGCAATGAATCATGAATTTGGAGACATTGATCAGTACAGTATATATACACCCTCTTGCATCCAACTTCCAAATAGTACTGTAAGGCTCAAGAATACAATTCTGCACAGAAGGGTCTCTGGTTATGATCCTTGCACTGAGAATTATGCAGAGAAGTACTACAACAGACCTGATGTTCAGAAGGCAATGCACGCTAATGTCACAGGAATTCCTTACAAGTGGACTGCCTGCAGGTGAACTCAATTGTTCTTTGTAACCCATTTTTCTGTTTATTCATTTTCAGAAAGAAAACTTGAAAACTTGGCCTTATTCTCAGTGATGTACTCATTAAGAATTGGAACGATTCTGAATCTTCTATGTTGCCTACCTACAAGGAGCTAATTGCCGCTGGTTTACGAATCTGGGTTTTCAGGTAAATTCTTGAAAACAGTGTCTGTCTAGTAATCATTCATATTGTTTATTGACAACCATTGACCAGTTATAAATGATAAAGTTTGAGTATTTAGACTTGATCGAACTCAAATTCTGACATTAGACCGAACAAATTACTAATTGAAAAATGTCAGATTTCTCCTTTTTTGGGGTCTCCTACAGTATATTGGTCTTAATGAATGAATCGTGTATGACAAATGAACATTCTCTGACGTCTCTTGTTCTGATACAGTGGTGATACGGACTCGGTGGTTCCGGTGATGGCCACCAGGTTTTCTCTCAGCCACCTTAATCTTACCATTAAAACTCGGTGGTATCCGTGGTACTCCGGCAACCAGGTTGGAGGATGGACTGAAGTTTATAACGGGCTAACGTTTGCAACCATAAGAGGAGCTGGTCATGAAGTTCCATTGTTTCAACCCAAAAGGGCTTTCATTCTTTTCAGATCATTCTTAGCAGGGAAACCGTTACCAAGAGTCCAATAACACGACAAGAATCATGGGTTTATATTCAAAAGAATTTATATTTATATGAACGTTAGGCAAGACCCCACGTAAGTGATTGTCAAGCACCTGATAGCTAGAATAGTCATCATTTGTTCAATATGAATTCTTGAGGACAATGTGTTCCGTTCAAAGTTTCCAACCATCAATCCCCAGAAAAACCCTGGAAAAATATTTTCTTTTCCCTGCTTTTGAACATCTGGAAATGGAGGAACATGCAGCTTTAAAAGATTCCTGTTCTTCTAAAGCACATATAAAGTCTAGCAAAGTGAAAATAATGAAGTTTCACAGCCTCTGATCATTAATAATGCAAACCCTGTAACAATAATCAGGTCTTTTAACCTACGCTGAGAAGGTGAAGAGTTCTTGTGAATGATAAGCTAAGTGTTATCCCAAAACTGATTGGTTCAATTTCTGAACATGCGTATTGCATATTTTGTAACATAAATGTCGCAGGTCCCAAATGTAATTCACTATTCAAACCATAAACAATTATTTTAAGATGAACAAGCTATTGAAATCGAGTTGTACAAATAAGCATTTCTACTGCTCTGTCCAACTACAAAATTGAAACTCACTTTGCACGATGTATATGAGACTAGTAACTTGTTTTATTTTAAACCCTCGCTTTGACCAGGTGGCATTCCTAAGCTTTGGGCAAGATCATTCATCCTTTGCTTCATGGCCTTTAAGAACCAGATGACACCAAGATTTCAGATTAGGTAAAATTACTGAGAGAAACAGCTTTGATTTGAGAAGGGAATCGATCTATTTTACCTGAACGCTTTTTTGGTGTGCGTCCTTGTAAGCTTCAGTAACTAAAAGTGAGAGTTTCTGCAATCAAAAGGATATTTATTCATTGGTCCGATTTGCAAATGGATTACAAACTGAAAATACCTCTGCATTGTTACCATGGAAATCAAGTACAGAGACCTAAGATCATCATATATGCATTTTCCATAACGTAGCAGAACTAGAAACTCAAGTTAGTTCATATACTCACTTCTGGACCTAATTCCATTGCAGCCTCAGTAATCTCAGTGCGCACAGGTTGTTGGTTTCCTGACAGCGTGACCTTAAATGTGAAAATAAGAAAGTAAAGAAACGTAAAGCCTTATGTCAGTTCAAACAGAACAATGCACATAACAGTTGCAATATTGGCAATTGAAGTAAAGAATGTTTGCTTTTCATTCAAACAAATGCCTAAACTATTACCCAGAACTACAAATCTTTTCAAGGGAAGAAAAAAATGCATGTACATTGCCAGCCACTCAGCCTCTATCTGAAGTTTAAAAGCAGGAGAGGGCTTTTATCCTAGGGATACATCGCTAACAGCTACAGATCAATCCTTAAAGGGTTTCTCCACATAAAGGTATGTGCCCTTTACAATGTTAAACCTATAAACAACCTAGTCCACTTCCATGGTGCTCAAAACTTCACCTGGTAATGAATCCACCTTAGAAGGCCAAACTATGCACTCCAAATAACTTTGTCCGCTGACCAAGAGATAAATAAGCAAGTTTTTCAAGCTTAGAATCTAGTTAAGAATAAATTTTACATCTTCAAAACAAAAAATTCTTGTGTTTTACAGACAATACTGGGGGAGAGTTTTGGACTAGTTGTACAATAGACCATAATCAAAGATTTAAACTACAAAAATCTTGTTTTTATCTTGATATAAAAGATGCCTGCAAAACATGGTAAAATACTTATACTCCATCAAGAAACAAGGACATTTAAATTGAACCACAGAAAATGTCAGCAAACTAGACCATAATCAAAGATTTAAATTACAAATTCTTGCTTTTCTCTTGACATACAAGTTGCTCGCAAAACACAAAAAAGTAGTTACTCAAGGATATTTAAATTGAACCACACAAAATGTCCAAAGAGATGGAGAGGCTACCTTGATCAGCTCACCTTCACAGTAACCATCAAATTCTGCTCTGTACAAAAGAACAATGAAACGGAAAGAAACTAGTGAGTAACTCACAAAAAGATAAGGAATTTATCGATGGAGACTGGATTATAGAAAGAAGTCATACGCAGCAAGCTCTTTTTGCACCCGAACTGCCTCAACTTGAACAACCATTTGTGCCTTCTTCACTGTCTCATACAGGTTCTGCATGTTCCCAAGAATTCCTGCCTACAACAAAATTTTAACAACTGTAGTTAGCCTTATTCAAACAGCTATTAATTAGAATTTTTGTTTCATAAATGGATGACTAAGAAGCCATGGAAACTAGTACAGGTTTAATATGTGTGTGTGTGTGTGTGTCAGAGAGAGAGAGAGAGAAATTTATAGCAAGAAAAGAGTGAAATGGTTAACCTTTGAAGGAGCATCATCACCCTTCTCATTATTTTCCTTTTTCCCTCCAAACAGACCATATACATAGAAACATCTATTACTAAGCCCACGATTGTGGTGACTAGACAAAGAGCCAAACTGCTTCCCAACAAGATTTGCATTTAGATTCAGGTTACCTGAATGTAAAGATAAGAGAAACGTTAAAGTACTCCCATAAGAAAAAGGAGAGTTGTCATTTCTCAAAACGCACAACAACAAATAAATGACTTGACCAACAAAGGAAATGCAAGTATATCATATAATTTTCCCATCAAAAGTTTCCCTGATCCAGTAACTTGTAGAAAAACTATACAAGCAATAGCTAAATGCTTGGAACTTAGAACACTCACATACAAAAAGAAAAAAGTAGATGTGCAAAGTTGAAATTGTTCCGATTCTAGAACCATATGCGAACAACTCACTGAAAACCTTCATTCCACCAAAATGTACATAGAAGACTGAGCATTATCATCCTCAACTGATCAATACCCAAACCATCACACTTTCACTCATATAAGTATCTAACTTTTAAACAGAGTTTTGATCAATTCAATGACATTCATCATCATTCTATGTCATTATACCTCCTGCTAGCTAAAAGGAACAAAACTTCCCCAGACTAACCAGTGACCTAGAATATTTACTCCACGAGCAGAGTCAACTAAACTATCCCATTCAAGCATTTCACTGCTACCCCACTTGTAATGAGCATATATTTTATTCCCTCAAATGACACACATTTCCATGATGTAATTACAAGTGCCAAAGCCAAACAAAGTGAGCCCTAACTGAATTCCGTACAAAAGACAAAATTGAAGGTCATAGAACCCGAATACAATCACAAGAAGTAGCAATACTAACCACAAAAAACTAAATCAGCAAATGAACAACCCAAAACTAAGGAAAAAAAATAACAAACAGCATCCAGATGAAGGTGAATCCAAGCTTGGAGAAGTTCAACTTTGTCTTACTTGCAAGAAACGAAGAACCGTAAGGCTTTCTTCGGTCACCGAGTGCGTTGAGGTTCGAGACCGGAGCAACCACCGCAGTCGTCGACGCCATTTTTACACAGTAGTAGATAAAGCTCAAACCTTTTGAGTATCTAATTTCTAATATTGTGTGTTATTTCTTTTTTTCCTTTTTGGTAACAAGTACATTGAACCATCTTAAAAAACGAACCATTACTGGAGTGCCACGTCGCGCAGACATTTTCTTTTGTACTTTCAGAGACAAGCTCTTGGGCTTAGGCCCATGTTGTTTGGGCTTTTGTCTCGTGATGTCGTGTTTTTTCTCCGCATTTTATATTCTAACTCTCAAATGCGACATCATTGTTCAGGTTTCAATTAAGTGAACTACTCAGGTCAAATTAGAGGTGGGTTGAACCTGAACCATAGTTGACTTGACTTGACTGGTCTGAACTAACTCGAATCCAATTCAACCAACCTTGGAAAAGCGTCAACATTTATCAGGCTTTGGACAGGTGGACTATTCGGGCTAGCCCAAAAAAGTTGGGTCAAATTTGAGTTTTAGTCAATCCCTTCGAAACTAATTCAACCAACCCCGAAAAACAATATCTTTGATCAAGCTTCCAACGGGTGGACTGTTCCGGCTGAGCGCAAAGAGAGTTGGATCGTGACGAAAGAGCCAGAGAGAATTCAAATTTCTTTAACAATCTATTTTCTTGGTCAACTGGAAATCCACCAGTTTCACAACTTGCAGTTGCTTTCCTTGAGTGAGCTATGTTCGATTGTAGTAAGTGCATACAACAACAGAGAATGCCATAGTGGTTTGTACGCAGGAATATGGATTCTTTCACTTAATTCACGGGTTGTCTCTAAACCAAGGATTTTAATCTTTGGTTATTGTTCATGACAGAGATCCATTTGGATCAGAGGAAGCCATGGAGGAGGAAGAGGAGGAAGAGAGTATAGACGAATCTTTCATGTTGGATTAATTCGGAGAATATATTCTTTTAATCAAACTTTCTTCCATAGAAACTGTAGAATACAAGCTATTTACATGTAAATAAGATGAACACGAAGTACACTGTAACTTGAGAAGAAAACCATAATTCACTGTGAATTAGTAAAACTTTAACAATTGCACGCTCAGTTGGAGTAACTTGTTATCTGCAGCCTACCAAAACATAGTTGTGCGGAATCCAAGTGGCTACCCACCTGATAAAGGTCCGATATAGACTAGCTTTGTCATACCTGAAATTGATGATCGCTGGTAGTGTGTTAATACCTAAGAATGATCTTTCATGTTCTTTTACTTGCATCTTCAAGACCAAGACGTCCGTGACTCCATTCCTTCCAGTTTCATTCTCAAAATCCCTGATAGTTGCGGAGAATATATGATGGGAATCAAGTTCTCAACCATGATTGAGAGCTTCTGCGATCGTATCTCTAGCTGCATTGCACAATAGCTCAGGGTCGCTTCCTTCTATAGACTTATGAATAACAACTTTCACAGACCCCATATTCAGGATACCCTCATTACCAGCAGGCATGATTTTCCCAGTTCCCATAATGGTCATAGGAACCACTGGCACTTTCATTTTTGTTGCAACACTGAATGCACCCCTCTGCAGGATAGCAACATCACAAAATAAGGGTTTAGATTCAAGTTTATGATATTACTATAGATCTTGGGAAAAGGAGAAAAATGTGACATGGCAAGGAGAAAGTGAGGCAGAGAAGCAGGCCATCTACTTGCAGTAACCTATTAAAGACGGATAAGTGATCCATAGATGTTAAGCTTAAACTTCGAGTCTTTAAATGGCTTCACTACATCCACTTCTAACTGAAACCAAATCTTCTTTCTCCAGGCACAGTCCATAGAGATAAAAAATATGAAAAGAAAAATAATCAGGATGCAGTAATAGATGATTGTGATGCATGCCAAAGTGCAGAAATAAAGTGCCTTTTCACTAGATATAAAATATGGTAAGTTTTTCATTGGGAGTCGAGAGCTTGTTTCTTATTTTTCATAATCAGAAAGTTTTGGTAATATCTAAAAAGCTACATAGAACATGGGTTAGAAGATTCCCAACTGAACTCACCTTGAAAGTGCCTAATTTTCCATCTTTACTTCGTGTTCCCTCTGGAAAGAAACAAACAGAGGCACCCTGCTTGAGTACATCCATGCATCGTTTAAGACACTCCTACATGCATAGAACTATCTCACACTCGAATCCACACCTTGGAAATAAGAATTCAGACTTACAACAAGCCAAATGCAATCATAGCAAAAGAAATAGATGAAAGGACATACCAACTGGCTTCTGCTGTCCATTCGCTTCAGAGGAATGACACCCATCATAGACATGGCCCACCCAATAATAGGATAGAGAAATATGCTAGTTTTACTGATGAACTTAAAGCTTCTTCCAAGTGTAAGGAGTGTAAAGATGTCTAGAAAACTTTGGTGGTTCGAAACATATACAGCAGGAGTATCTGGATGGGGGAGATTCTCCAACCCCTCATACTTAATTTTGAAAAAGGGAGTAACACTTAACGTTGCCCAAATTTTTGCAATAAAGAATTGTGCTTTTCGTCGATGATGATCCAGCAGGAGTACAAAAGGATGTTGTACCAGCATTAGCACAAAGAGAAAAATGGCAGCAGTAGCAGTAACAGCATAAAAGCATATTCCTCTAACTTTTGATGATAGTTTGGTATCTGTAAATGGAGAACTCTTGTTCAGGATACATATCAGTATTTAGATTGAAGGTGCAAGTCGGAGACGAGGTTCTTAAAAATACCTGATAGTGGATAGGCTGCCTCAGGAATCCCAGTTCCTGTAAGTTCGGATCTCACAACAGTGCTCCTCACAAACTTATCTCTTCTGTGAAGTTCACAACCAAAATGTTCATGGTTTGACTCATGCATAGTCTGATGCAATTGAATCACTTGGTGCTTCTTTGGAATGCATGGGAAGCCACTCAGGGCTTTCGTCAAAGGAAAGAAACAATCTAGAAGAGGATGGAGAGGAATAAATTAGAAAGCTAGGAGTCAGAAACACGGCATTCGAAGTCAAACAATATGTAACAAAATTGGGACGAAGACAGAGCTCTAATTTCAGCATTACAATGAATGCCCAAGCATTGCTATCTTAACCAATTAAATATTGAGATTCCGCTTGTCATCTAGTAAGGGAAGAAAAACATAAATAAAAAGAAGGTAGATGAACTTACACTGCTTTTGATTTCGAACAGCTTCCTGGTTATGGCGAGAGAATCCAATATGCAGTTCCATATACCCACATAACTGTATTAAGAAGCAACCAATAACTAAGTTAAAAGGCAAAGAAAATCTCCCAGAGTTGTAATAGAACGATTAATTACAGCCACAGCACTACAATGTATGGCACCCTAACAATCCCTTAACAGATATGATCCTATTTGTCAGAATACCAGAAATAGGAACATTAACATCGAACACTTCTTCAATCCTGGACCCTCCAACTTCTTGTTGAATATCTGTTCCTAAACATCTTCATCAAATTATACAACGAATGATGCCCTTTGGATCAACCATCAAAAGGGACGAAACTTTGGAACTAGGCATTAGAATAGCTCCTGAAACTCTGGAACAGTTATAGTTTCATTTCTCTTGCTCTTCACCAATCACACGTAACAAATCAAACATGAACTTTGAGCTCATTTTGATTGAACACACTCCAAAGCATTAGTAAACCAATTAAAAACAAAAGAAGAAACTTTCCAAGAAAATGGAAACGAAAAGGAATACCTTGATAAGATAGAGATAATTACCGGCAAAGAGGATGAGGGAGGAGACTTACTCGATCTTCTACAACCTAAAATTTCATAAGGAACGCACAAATTATATACTTATACACAAATTCAGAAAAGCATCCATATATATATATATATATATATATAGAGAGAGAGAGAGAGAGAGAGAGAGAGAGAGAGAGAGAGGCGAAATTACAGAGAAGAACAGGGGAATGGAGGGTGTGAAGAGAGACATCCATTGGATAGACCAGCAAATGCTTCAGTATCTCTGTGATTTCTCTATCACTCCCTTCTCTTTTATAGACAACAAAATGAGAAAGAGGTTTAGGGTTTGTTTGTTTGATTGGAAAAGAAAATGTCAATTCTAAGGCGTTAATTCACACACACTCTCGCTACGTTTTCCGTTTCAACCGCGAAGCGATTCACTCCGTTGGCGCCTCTGGATTGAAACCGCCACCACGCGTCGTGTGCCTCTGCTGCCACTGGTGGCAATGGCCGGGCCGAGGGCCAAGCCCGCAGTCCGTAACCACCAATATTAATTTCTTTATTTTTTAATTTAAATGGTTTAAATAACATTATTTTATTTAGGGTTGGCAAAACTTGTTCAGCCTCGGTAGGCCCATCCGAGTTGAACAAACTTCGAATCGGAGTCAAGCCTCTTTATTTTTCAAATTTTCGGGTTTCAAATTAGGTTCAAGTTTGGGCTACTCAATTCGGGCTGAAATTTTTAAATAAAATAATATTATTTTCAATAAAATGACGTCATTTTTAATTTTGAAAATTAAAAATATTTATATTTGGCGTAAACTCAGAGCCCCATTGAGCTTATTCCAACCTATTGTCAAACCTAAATTTACTTAAAAAATTTTAATTTCAGGACTTGCTTGAGTTTGAGTTTATGGACAAAACTCGAACATAATTGAACTTGGATAAAAAAATTAATTACTAAAAAATTCCAAAACTTTCTTCAATTTTTCAATTATAGCCTGAACTTTAAAAAATAACAATAAAATGCCTAAACTTTCATATTTTTTTTAATTCTAACCTGATGTTAGTCTTACCGTTATCTGTACTGACTTGGCACAGCCACGTGTTGCCACCCCTCCCTAATCAGACACCTTAGCTAGTTTAGGAGAAGATTGTTTTATTAGATGTCATTCCAACTAAAATTAGATGAAAAATCTTTTGCCTCTCTTCTTTGTCGCGCAACACTAAAAACTCTGTAACCTAAAATCCCCCAAATCCTACAAAGTTGGTGCTTCTTTTATCGTGCGTTTGTGCTTCTTCTATCGTGCGTTGGTTCTTCTTCTATCTCTGTGATTTCGTACGTTGGCGCTTCTTCTATCTCTGTGATTTCGTACGTCGGGTAAAAACTGAAGAAGCAGTCGCTAGACTTCCCGTGACGCCTACTAAAGTATAATTGGTCCTCACTCTCTATTATTCTTTCCACTCTGACTAGAGTAACTGAATGCATGATGGTCGACTTGCTTTTCATCTCGATGTTTAATGAAAAATATGATTTCTATTTGGCTTGCTCTATGCTCTAATATTTAATAGTTGGTTCAACTTGCATTCCATTTGGTAAAATACCGGATGCATTACATTTGGTAATTACTGAAAAATATGATTTCTATTTGGTAATTATTGAATGAATTCCATTTTGTTCGTCTCAAAATTTTTAATGTAGTTTCTTATTTGTATGTTGTGGATACATTTTTTTAAATGGTACATCCATAAAATGACTTACTTATGATCGTTTTCAATAGATGAGGCTGCTAAGTTGTGAAGTATTGTGAAAAAAATTCAGAAAATTTGTAAAGGTATGTATCTGGTGCCTTTCCATCATTTCAGTTTGTATTACCCTTGCATATGAAAATGTGAGTGTATTATTCTGATGCAATCATACTAATCTATTTATGTGAACTGTTAGATGTTGCTTCTTTTTTTCTTCTTGTAATATTTATCATTTTGTATTTAGTCACAGTTTGCCTTTGCAGATGTTGGTCAATTTTGAATTTCATTATGGTGGAGTGTTGGAAAGGCAGGAAAATAAATATTGTTAGGATATATATATATCTTTTGTTTTGGCATTTTATTTATTTTAATTGGACATACAAAATTCATTATTTTGTTAAAGTGTTGGAGCTGAAGTGAAACTCTTGTATTTGGATTTAAGTGAGATTGATTATTGCGATGATTGTGTTTTAAATGGATAAAAGAGATCAGGTTATTTCCTAGTTGTGTTGGAAGTATTCTTGGTGCAAGATATGTGTGTGTAGATTCTGTCATGAAGGATCAGGTCATTTTCCTAGTGGTGTTAGAAGTCTTCTTGAACAAAAAGACACGTGGGTACAGACTCCACAATAAGGTGTTGATTTTCGGTTGAAATAGGAGTCACATGGATTGCGTATTTTGTGGGTGTGATTTTCGGTATTGAAGATAGCTGGGTGTGTTGTTTTTGGTGCGTGTGAGTTTTCAGGTGGGAGGCTGCGTATTCGTGTGGGATTTTTTGTATTCACGAGTTCTTTGAGTGTTCCGTTTCTGGTCTTGTTTTTCTGTTTTTGAGGGACAGCTTGCTGTGAAGTCACAAGGGTGGTGTTACAGTGTAAGGTGAAATTTTCTGATTCAGCAGTGGTTCACATACGTTATTTGGTGACAGTCGTGGTATATGGTGGAGACAAATTCATAGGGAAGTTTCTGTTAATCTCAAGTAGCTGTTATTTAATTTTCAGTTGATTATACACTTGAGATATTTTTTTTTGTTATTACATTGAGCGAAAGTAGGAAGAAAAATCTTTTGTTGAAGTTAACACGAGTCGGTCGTGTTATCGAGCTTGAATATCTTTCACGGGTAGTTAGGTTGTGAGATAGTTGCAGATATTGAGAGAAGTTGTGTTGAACCAATTCTGTGTAATTCTATTAAACTCCTGTGAAAGTGATTAAGCTAGGTGAGGGACCCGCAAACGTAGGACAAGTGTGTCAAATTGAGTTATCAAATTTCGGTGTCTTTTTGTTATATTGATTTTATTTGTTTTATTCTATTGACGCCAAAGACGTTTGCGGAAAATTAAGAATTAATTAACCCTCAACAATTTTTCAAATATGTTGGTGGTAAGATTTTAAAAAAAAGAATATGAGTATTGATGAACTAAGTATGCTAATTTTAAAAGAGATTTATAAAGATAAAGGACATAGAGTAATCTCTACGTTTTACAAATTTCCACATAAGTCCATTAGAAGCTTGATGGAGTTAGGCTTAAAGCATGACAGGGACGTATTGGATATGCTGAAAAAATTGGAAGAATTGAATTGTCAGAATATTCAAATATACTATGATCATGGTTATGAAAATCCTGATGGTGAGGAGTCAAATTCTGATGATGAATTGGAGCAAGATGAGAACTTCACTATTATGTAGGATAATGATTCTGGTGATGTTTTAGTTGACGAGAAGTTTTTTGGAACTGATGATGAAGAATATGTTAATGCTAGAACAAATAAGAGGAGGTGTGTGAAGACTTGGCAAAGTGGGTTTGAATTTGATAATGTTGTCGATGGTGTCGGTGGAAGTGAAAACAATTTCAATAAAGTTGGTGATCATTCGAATGATACTGGAAGAACATAAAGAAGTTTCCATTATGCAAATAGTGATTATGATGAGAGTGCTAGTTCCTAGTGATGATGAAGCATCGATACCAAAGAAGAAACGAATTAGTTTTAATCCAAAAGTTGAAATGACAGATTTTAAGTTTGAAATTGAAATGAAGTTCAAGGACAAGAAGCAATTGAGGAAAGCTATAAGGAAATATGCAACTATAAATAGGTATAATGTTTCAATGGCGAGATTTGGTGTACGAATGGAAGCAGTTTGTGAGGCACGTTATCCTTTTCGGGTGTATGCTAGCTGGATTGGAAATGAGAAAATATTTGTTGTGAAGAGAGTCCAAAACACTCATACCTACAATAAAGTGCAGAGGACTAAGCAAGCTAGCCGGAAGTGGATTGCCAATGAATCCATACACAAGTTCATGAGGAACCCCAATTGGCCTATTAGTTAAATGATGAATGATTTTCAATCAAAATATGCACTAAAGGTCACTAAAATTCATTGCTATGGGGCTAAGTGGGAAGCAATTACTATGCTTCGGGGATCAACGGAAGGTCATTATGCGAAGTTACGGTCTTATGGACATGATTTAATGTAAGCTGACAAAGATTGAAAGTTTATTATTGAATGTAATTTTGATGAACAAGATGGGAGACCAATCTTCAAAAGATTTTATTTAGGTTTCAGTGCTTTGAAGTATGGTTTTCTTGATGAATGCAGGAAAATTATTGAGTTAGATGGATGTTTGCTGAAGACTTTCCTTAGTGGTGCATTATTATTTGCTGTTGGTCGTGAAGGAAACAATCAGACGTTTCCTATATGTTGGGTTGTAGTTGAAAGAGAAAATTATCAATCATGGAATTGGTTTTTGACCATTCTTGTTGAAGATCTCCATATAAGTGGAAATTTATGGACTTTCATAAGCAATCAGCATAAGGCAAACTTTAAATATCCATATATATCTTATTTTCATTTGTTTATATGATCAACACGTAATTAATTTATATAACTATTTGTTTTACAGGGTTTAGTGGAGTCATTAAAGAACTTGTTTCCAAAAGTTGAACATAAAAATGTGCCCATTATGTGTATGCAAACTGGTCTAGTATTCATAAAAGGCACACATATAGGACTTTATTTTGGAAAGCATTGAATTGCACAACGCAAGTTGATTTCGATAAAGTAATGAAAGAGTTGAAGAGCTTGTCAGTGAAGGCCTATGACGATTTTAAAAGTAAAAATCTGGAGATATTTGTGAAGGCCTTTTTAAGCATAAGACCGAAGTGTAAAATAGTACATAACAATATTTCAGAGACGTTTAATGGATTCACTTGTGAAGCTCATAGCGAAAGCTTGATTAGTATATTTGAAGACATTCAAGTTTCTTTAATGACTTGAATACATGAAAAAATGGATATGATAATGAAGTGCATAGATGAGATTTGTCCTAGAGGGAGGAAGAAACTAGAGGTAGCACAATGGGATGCAAGACACTGTATGTTCAGGACAAATGGAAATTTGAAATTTGAAGTCAACATTTTTGCGGACAAGTACATCGTTGATTTGCAAGCACGAACTTGTCAATGTAGACTATGCGATTTAACCGAGATTCCATGTAAACATGTTGTGGCTTGTATATCTTATCGGAGAGAAGATATCAATACTTACGTGAATCAATGTTATAAGCGTGATTCTTATTTGAAGGCTTACCAGTTTGGTATGGAACCCATTAGTGGTCTTAAGTTTTGGCCAAAGACTGAAAATCTTCTGCCAATATTACTTCCACTGATTAAAAAGATGCCTGAAGATCGAAACAAGGCAAGAAAAAGGGATCACACTAAAGACCTTCACAATCCTAGCAAATTGACCAAGGTTGGAGTAGTTATGAGATGACATCATTTTCACGAAATTGTCCACAATATAAGAGGATGCAAAAATAATAATCAACCTCCAAGCCAACCTGAAATTGTTAAAGTAGATATTTTAGTTGTGTAACAAATGTGTTGTTATTCATCAAGTATTATTAACTTTATGTTTATCTTCAATGTGTATAATGCACAAAACAAGAGGAAGGCCACTAAAATCAGTATCTACAGAACCCCTTTCATCCAGTACCCATAGCAGTCAAGTAGGTTGACCGACATAATCAGTATCTACAGGATCAAATACTGCATCTTCTATATTACGAAGAGAGACAAGAATGGTTTGTTAACTTTAAGGATAAAATTTAAGTTGTTTTCTAACTTATATAACATTATAAATCTTTTTGTTTTTATAGGCACGTAGAGAATATGGAGTAACATTTGGGGAAGTTTTTGGGAATACCTACTTTATAGTAAGTCATTTAAATTCATGCTTATACTACTTATAAATAATTATAAGGGAGATGATAATATTTACATAATTGTTTGCTTATACTTTATAGATGGGCGAGGGTCAATGTCAAGTGTTACAACCTCCCAATACTAACACAACAGCAATACAAGCATCCCAAAGTACACTTACTAATACAACTCAACCTAGGAGAAGGATCAAACTAATGGCCAAAAGATCTGCTACCGGGAAATCTTCATAATTGGTGAGTATTGCTTCATTACCTAATTCAAACATATATATGTAATGATCTTGAATCATTAGACAAATATTGCATCTTGTTATAGAGTCTTGCTTCAGTTATGGCTGGTTTAATGTATTTATTGAATTTTTTCGCCCTCGGTGGCTATGGAAGTAAGTTGTTGAATGATTATGGTCTAGTTTTTGTATGACATTTGGATGACAAGTTTTTCTTACTCTTTTCATTTCTATGTTTTTGGTGAAACAGGTGATAGTTCCTTTATGTGTTTGTGTATGTGATCTTGATGACATCACTTTTAAGCTAAATCATACCTCTAAATTTCAGCTAGTTACTGATTATGTAAGGATGGTATGAGTGATCAAGCACATCAGAAGTCCCTAGATTAAGCCTTTGGAGCTGGAGTTAATTACGTACTGATCTATTTGAGAAAGTTGGAAGACAGGGGCATGACTTTGAATTTGGAGATTTAGAAGCTTGTAAAATAATGTCAGTGTCTATAACCTATTTATTTACTTGTATGATCTTACTCTATAATTTACTCTTCAAAAATGATATTGACTTAGTTTTTTAATTTGGATATTTACTATTGGAGATTCTAGAGGAAAATTCTATCTAAAATTTTGTTTGCTTCTTTAACCATAGTTATTGAAATCCTTTTCACAATTTAGTTTGGTTTATTTTGAACTTATTAAACTAATTATGCAACATAACATAACAAAATGAACATATAACCATCTTGTAATAGTTACTAAATATAAAATATTTATCTTCATAAAAATAATATTTAATTGTTTATAGTGTTATATAAAGACATTAGTTAAAATGTGACCAAGTGCAAGTATTTCTTTTATTTAAGTGGCAAGGATTTAAGTTTTTTCTTTTTGGAAATGGTATTTATTAAGTCTTAGAGTTATGAAGAGATGATATTCTCTCGATCTCTCTTAACACAATCGCAGAAATATTCATGTTACTTGAATATACTCGTCCTCTTATTTCCTTGTTATTATAAAGAAGTTTAAAAGGCAAGGAATAACATGTAAAGGCTTGTGGCAGTACTTATATGGAGAGGTTCCATAGTGGGTTTGGCAGCCCTAAAAGAAGAAGAAATCCTCCTATACCTTCCTTTACGCTACTAAAAAACAACTAAACTAGAGGAAAAGTAATTATGAATGATACAAATGTAATTATAATTAATAGATAGAGTTTTGCAACAATTGCAGTTATTTCTACAATGTAAAACCTTGTAATAATTGCAGTTTTCTTAACAATATGAAAATCTTACAACTAAATATTAAAGTGGTAGGTGATTGAATAAAAGATAAAAAGAGTCACAATAAACATAATAGTTAGATTTGCTCTTCTAACTATTAAAATGTCTCCATTTTTTTTGTATTTACATCTGACGACCAAGTTATGAAATCGCATGGGCCTTACAAAATAAAGATATGAACACATATATTAGGACTTATGATAAATTTGCATTATGCATGTAAATTTTTACACATACTTACTTCTTGCGAACAACAATATAGCTTCCGAATAAGACTCTTACCCCAACACACAAAATTTGTTTGACATATTTTACTACAAAACAAACTTTCATCTCTTTCGCAAATACTAATTACCTACAAGAAGCCTTCAATTTGAATGTTGATTAACATTAATTTATACGATTGCCATTGCTACAAACAATAATTGAATTACTTACTTTCGTATTAACGCATTCATAAAAAAATTGACCAATATTAGGCTTAACATTTGAAATATGTAACTTCATCAAGGCATTACAATTAGGGCAATTAATATTCAACACCTGTATTATATATGGAAATTTCAATATTAATTATATTTGAATCCAATTAAATTATCACATATAATAAATAATATATATTACAGTTATTTTATCGTTAAACATAATGCTTTCTTTTCACAAAATTAAGAATATATCCTTCCAACTTCTGCTACATTATCAAAAGAAAAATGAATAGCACCCTTGAATCCATTAACAACACTTTGACACTCTTCCTATATGAAATATATACCATGTATATGCCCAACGAAAGCTACATATACTTTATTTCTATCCATAAATAGTTATCCTGTTACAATATCATCATACAAATATTTAATTACTACCTTAAATGCAACACTACTATGATTTCTTTTTATAAATTCGTCCAACAAAGAATTAAATTTCCAAAATGTTAGCATAGTATCCCCAATACTAACATTTTAACTAAACTACCATTGTATTTACAAAATGAAAGCGAGGAAGCTTCTTCCCGCAAATTAGGATGAAGTATCACATAATTGAATATTTAGCCTGTGGACTATGTAATGTCATGTTTTTCAATAATTTCCAAGATATATATATTCTGCATACAACAGAAAACAAAGTATGAATCGACTATCATGCATTCAGTTACACTGTTTTTTTTTCGACTTACATTTCATACTGAAAACTAAGCGTATGAGTATTCAAGGTTTTTACTGTTCAATTCGCTATATGCACAGACAAGTCAATCCTTCTTTTCAATAACAAACAAATCGTACCCTACCATAATCCAATTTGAAACCCTAGTTCTCTAACACAATACAAGTCAATTTTCTAGAAGCACAAATTCAATTTGAAAACCCATTACAATAAATTGGATTTGTGCTTTCGGAACCCTAGCACAATATAAATTCAATTTTCTAGAAGTACAAGTCATTTGCGGACAAGATGAAATATAAGTCAACCATCATGCATTCAATTACTTTACTTAGAGTGGAACGAAGAATAGAGAGAGAGACGATCAATCATACCTTAGTTAGTGCCATAGGAAGTCCGGCGACTACTTCGTCAGTTTTACTTGACGAAGAAATCACAAAAATAGAAGAAGCACCAACGCACGAAATCATAGAGATAGAAGAAGCACCAACGCACAATAGCGTTTAACTAAAATCAGATGAAAAATCTTTTGTCTCTCTTCTTTGTCTCTTCTCTGTTGCGCAACACAAACTCTGTATCCTAAAATCCCCCAAATCCCGTTGTTTCTCTAATTAGACAATCTTCTCCTAAGCCAACTAAGGTGTCTGATTAGGGAGGGCGTCGACCCGTGGTTGTGCCACATCAATATAAATAACAATGAGACTAATGTCGGACTGGAATTGGAAAATTTTGAAAATTTAGACATTTTATTGCTCCTTTTTAATGTTCGAGCCATAATTGAAAAGTTAAAGAAAATTTGAGATTTTTTTAGTAATTAACCCATAAAAAATTACTTAAACCAAAGGGTCCTTTAAATATGTAATTAAATTACCGTGTCTAAATCAATATTAAAATAATATTATGTTAATTTATCTATTTCTTTAAATTGAAATAATATCAGATTTAGGTTCGGTGTTTTGCAAGCATCTTGCATCTGAAGAGAAAAGCAAGAGTTTGTAATTCGAAGAAAACGAGGAGTTGGCCTAATGGCTTTAGCTTCTCACTTAAGGCTCTCCTTTACAGGAGGTCTTGAGTTGGAGTCACGTCTAAAGAGGAGAAATAGGAAATTTGTCCTATTGATGATCCTCTAGCCCCCTGGGTAAAGCTCCTTGATCGGATCAATTACGGACGCCTCGCTTCCAGCGACAATGTGGGAGTTGAAGCTACTGGGGAACCTGAGGGCTGTTGGGAACCTGATGCTGAATAGGGTCAGCGATCAATAAGCAGTTGATCAATCAAATATGTGACGGCTCCTTGTGCGCAGAAATGTACAGACTACGTAAGAACCTGAGGAATCTTGAGGTTCCAGATTTACATCCTCTAGGATTCTTGAGATAGGGTCTTAGAGACGTAAGATTAGTCCGGCTAAATCGAGATACCTAATGTAATTAAAAAAAAGAGTTTTTAATACGAAAAATCCTTACTTTTCAATAGTTTTCACCTAAACGTCCTACACAAAGTCCTGAGTTATCAATCTGTTCCAATCATCTTTACGAAATTTGGAGCGTTTGTACAGAAAGTTGTTGGCTTTTGAGCATTTGTTTTGCTCGTGAAAGAAGCAGAAAGAAAAAGAAGAGGTCGTACAATGAGTCTCTTTGAACTGTTATGACCTTTAATCTTATCCAAGATCAGCTGGGTTATAGCTCCAATGTGTGGGAGACGGGGATAGGTTCGTTTCTCCACTTCTGCTAGGTGTTGTGCTTGTGATCTTGTGTTAAAACTTGAAATGTTTGATCTCGGTTTCTTTCAGCTGGTGTTTTGGAGGTGGGTTTTGGTCAGTTTGGGCTGTCACCAAGTTTTAAGGACAACTTGGCTCTTTGTTGCTTGGTTC
This sequence comes from Erythroxylum domingense, assembly GCA_025594535.1. Lineage (NCBI taxonomy): Eukaryota > Viridiplantae > Streptophyta > Magnoliopsida > Malpighiales > Erythroxylaceae > Erythroxylum > Erythroxylum domingense. The sequence goes on along the minus strand of JANQBM010000221.1, from coordinate 1,271,183 downwards.
TGTCTCCTTGTTCTGATCTCAGAATATTATCATTTAGCTTCCACTACTGATTAGTATATCCAGTTCATTACTTTATGGTCCTTGGTCTCATTACTAATTAGATAATCCAACGATCCAAATACATCGCACTCACATTCATCAATCTGGAAAGTTACATCATGTTTGAATGCTTTGTAGTATTTGTCAGGCTATGATCGATTTGGAATATCCAAAATAAGGATCTGAAGATGCAGCGGAGAACACTGCAACGTCTTCTACAAGGGAAAATTATGGGTCAGTTGCTATGAATCTGATGAATTCCGGTTCTGTTTAATCAAATGTATTGAATAAAGAAAGATTCAATCTTTCATTAACATCAAAGATGACTCAGAAATAACTCAAAAAGTTACAAATAATACAGCTTATGAATTGCAACCATCAACTCTGTTTTATACTTTTAGAATGGCTGATCTTCAACAGCAAAAGAACTTCACACAAATGTTTTTTATAGACCAAAACAATTCTTGGAGGGAACATGTTGCTTTTGATTCAACAGAAACTAAATTACCTAACCTTACTTGCAACGCTAACAATAAACCAGTGATATTCTCTGGCTTTAAAGAATGAGAAGTGGAGGAGGGTTTTGGAGAGGCCAACCTTAAATCAGATGGCAACTGAACTTTGTTCTTCAGCAGTTGGTGGTTCGAGTGGTCTCACAGAAAGAGGAAGCATAAACTCGGCAAATATCGGATAGTGCGAGGAAGGATAACATCCATCTTTGTTATCATTCACGATTTCACAAAGGACAGGAATCAAAGATCTACCTCTGAAAAGAATCCAGTCTACATGAAGATCCTGAGTTTGACGGTCCCAACAAAGGCAAAGCGCTCTAAGAATCAACTCGAGGAACTCAAGAGCACCTTGCTTGTCACCTGAGAAAATGAGCCCGTATTTATAAGGACATAATCATAAGATCACAATAAACTGAAGGATCAATCCAAGTTGGCGAAACAATACCTTTATATCCATGATAAGATCGTACCAGAGAAACGTTTTTCCTCACCCGGGCATCAGGCCATGCATCTCTCATATCTCCCACAACACCACGCTCTCTATGAGGAACAACATTTGGATAAAGGCAATAAGCTTTTAGAAACAACATTTACAACATAATAGAGCATGAACTCTCTGTACCATAAGTACCTTGATCTCCCTAGAAGAAAACGCCCAGTAATTGATTCCTTTTGCGTGTTAAATCCTCCACAGTACACAACCGACAAGCTGGGAAGTAAGGATGCAATGTGCTGCCATGTTAGTAAAGCACTTCGTCTACGGGCACGGGGACTAAACTCATCCATGTTTGTATTCACTACTTGAAATGAGAACCCTGGAGGCTCAACACCTTTTAGTTGAAACGTGTGGACATCATGTCAAAGAAACACTCTCCACAGGGATGAATAAAGGAATAAGAAATAATATATACATGTGAAAACAAATCCACTGAATGAAAATTTTAATGTCCATCAATGGTAGCGGGAAGGATATCGCCCATGTTGCGATACATGGAACTGCAGCACCCCATGATGTGCTTCCTGCGACGGAAGGTGACTCAGATAACCAAAAAGTTCCACCCTCTAGAAGCTCTACCTTCAACAAAAATGACAAGTACATCAATACATTTGATTAAACAGAATTGGAACTTCTATCAGATTCATGGCAACTGATTCATACTTTTTCCTTGTCGTAGAAGATGTTGCAGTGTTCATCTGATGCATCTTCAGATCCCTTTCTTGATACTCCAAATTGATCATAGCCTGAAAAATACCATAAAGCATCCAAACATGATATCATTTTCCAGATTGATGAATATAAGTGTCATGTATTTGGATCATCTAATTAGTGATGAGACAGAGAATCGTAAAGTAATGAACTAGATATACTAATCAGTAGCAGAAGTCAAATGATAACGTTCAGAGATCAGAAAACTTCTACCTGGCAATCCCTGCTGAAGATAATCCAACTGTGATTTCACTCCTGACATCAACAAAATTGAAAACAGGGATAATAGTTAGAAATCGTAAAAAAAAAGTGACCAAACTATCGACGAAAATATACCAAAACGATTCAGGAAAAACTAAACGAAGAAGAAGCACACAAGAGATATAACCAAGCGACAAAGAACCAACGTGCCAGTAAAACTTTGTGATAGCCCGAACTAACTAAAACCCAACTCCAAAACACCAACTAAAAGAGACGCAGATCAACCATTTCAAGCTAAACACAAGATCACAACCACAACACCTAGCAGAAGTGGATAGACAAACCTTGTTGGGTGCAAAGAATCATAGGACAGTAACTAGTGATCACACTAATACACAAATCCCTCCTCTTCTCCCACGCATTGGGGCTATCCTCTGGCTGTTCTTCGCCAAGATTAAAAGTCATAACAGTCAAAGAAACAGTCATTCTCAGACCTCCCTTTTTTTCCCCCCTCCTCTCTGTTTCTTCAAGCTATTCCATGAGCAAAAGAAATGCTCAAAAGCTAACAACTTTCGGTATAACTACTCGCCAAATCGCGTAAAGATGATGGAAACATATTGACTGTTGATAAGTCAGGTCTTCGATAGGTGCTTAGGTGTAGAAACGTTGAAAAGTAAGGAGCTTGAAGCGAAGCAGAGGAATAGAGCGAAGAAAAGACGCGTCCAATAATGTCGAAAGAGAGTGTGAAACTGCTTAAAATAGAATACGACATCGACACGTCGAAGCACGTGATTTCCAAATGTTCTGAGCCAACGGTTTTATTATATTATTTAAAATATAATTAAACCTTTTGTTTTATTAATAATTTTTTATTAAGATCAATTATCAATTATCACATCTTTTTTTCAGATAAACTAAAATTAATAATGCAATTTTGTTTAACAGGAATGAGAAATTACGAGATCTCAAAACAACTAATCTATGAAAAAGTAAGAACCATTTAGAATATTAACAAGACTAAATAATGTCAATAGGTCGGAGTCGAGGTGGCCAGTGGTCGACTGTAGCTTAGAAGATTGATGACAAGCAGTCAGACTCAGCTCGACTTGCCATTTATTTCTTAAAGTAAAAAATTTTCAAAGTAATATCGTTTTAAAAAAAATAGGCAAATATAGGATAGGCCAGACTATTATTATCATCCATAAGACTAATATTAATTAGGTTTGGTAAATAAAAATGATAAAATAAGTTTGATTCAATTCTAACTGAAGTTAACAACTTAAGTTTGGATTGAATGGAATTTGATCCGAACTCGAGTTTGCGAATCCACCCAAAATTTAGCCTGAATGACTCAATTTACGGTTGTAAAATGACATTATTTTGATATTAAATTTGGTTTGAACTCAATTGAACTCCAATGCGAGTTTAAATCTAATTTTTAGAACATAAGCCTAAATCAATTTGACTATCAATCCAATTCAATTTATTACTATTTTAAAGCTAAAATTTAAGATGGATTAATGGAGATTTTTTTTTTTGAATGGAAGAACCTTCAACTCCTATCATTTAGATGCGCATCAGGTAAATTTTCAGATTGACGCAATAGTTTGCAAATCACGCTAATCAGGTATTTCGTACTAGACAAGCCCTATACAAAATATTCGATTGAAAATGTGTAAATAGAAAGATTTGAATACAAGACTCTTTGATCTCATACCTTCCCATTCTACTAACTTAACCACCCCTTAGGGGGCGGATTGATTGAGGCTATTTTGACATAAAATTAAAGTCGATTCGGTTAAATATTAAAGTAATGTCATATTTATTCAAACCTTGATTAGTTTTCAAATTATCCAATTGTTCAAATCAAGCTTTAGCTTTAGCCGATCGTGACCAAAAAACTATTTATTTTGTTTACTAAATCGAAAATGCCTGATTTATTAATTTTTGTGGTAAACTAGAGATAGTTTGTGTAATTCATGCCAGACTAATCATATTCTAGGCCGTAACAATAAATCTATTTCAACTTACTCATTTCGTAAATCATAGTTAATCTAAATTTAATTATTGATTTAACTAATAAATGTTAAGGTAATATCGAATTTAATGTGAATTTAAATCAAATTTTATTTTATAAATTAAATTAGAACTAAGTCATAAGAATTATGAGATTAATAATGAATTAATTTTTTTGAATATTCAAATTTAAATTATAATATAATTAAATTCAATATAGCTTATTAATTGAATACAATTTTGTATTATTATGCAAATTTTAATTTAATAATCTTTATTTTAAAAAGTGTTTTTTTGTAAATCCAAATCTTATTGGGATAAAAATTTCAGTCAAAAGATCAACCTCACCATAACAATACTAAAGCAGAAGCTGAAAGACAAGAGTAAGGTGAAAGCGAAGATGGTGGCTAAGAACCTGAAATCGGAGACCATGAAGCTTATGGAGAAGAGAAGCGCCATGGAGTTGGAGATGAACTCCATAATCGAACGTCTTTGTGTTCCCGGCGGTCCTGGTCTCTCTGGCAATCTCCTCGACTCTGAGGTCGATACCTCCCTCCCTCTCTCTCTCTAAATTTTAAATCGTTTCGTGAATTGGTAATTGCTAGGGTTTTTCCATACCTGCTGTGTGGTTTCTGAGAGAAAATGGAGTTACTATTGTTAGGGTTGCATTCAATTTGGCATTTTAGTGCTTCGATTGGAGAAAAAAAGAAGAAGAGAAGATTTTTGGTATGATTATTTGTTCGTTAGTTTAGGCGATTGGAGCGATCACTCTGTAACTTAGCTTCGGAGCCGATGTTGCATGTGGAAGATTAATTTTTCATTTTCATGCTTTCTCTGTTGCTACTTGCTAATACAAAATTAAGAGGAGGAGAACATGGCTTGATAATATGGTGCATCGGTTTCTCCTCATTGAAAGTGTTATTGATACTTTTTGTTGGGTATGTTCGGAGTTTGTTGTGTTTGTTAAAGAGTTTTGCTTCTAAAATTGCAGGGCTTTCCTCGCCCAGATATTGACATTCCATCTGTGAGATCAGAAAGGCACCGCCTTGCTGGTATTTACTCCTTTTAGTTTCCTCTTTCTTGGTAATCAATTGGTGTTTTAGCACGTGCAAGCCCTTTTAACATGATTTTTTATGCCAAGCTGTTCATGACTGGACAGGAGCTTTAGTGATGTTCCATTCTTGTAGTGAAACTTGGAAAGCCCACAAGGCCATGTAGAGAGCTCCGTTTAGTCTGCTTGGTATTAATGTGATATGACGATTATCAGCATTAACATGATATGTTCTTTGAGGTTCAAGCTTTGTCAATATTTATGTGATGTCGCAACAAAGAACTATTTAATTGGCACTCTTGTGCTATTAGTAGTGTGCATTTGTGTGTTTGAGATGCCAGCATAACAGAAAAAATGATACAAAAATGATCGGATTGCTTTTTTCCCATTGCAGAGCTGCGAAACGATCATAAGGAAATCTCAGATAAAATAAATGAGAATATACAACTTTTGCATTCAGCAAGACTTGCAGATAGATCTTCATCCTCCAAAGATTCAGGTAATTGCTAAGACTTCACTAGGATCTAAATAGAAAGTCCTGAGTTGTTGCACTTGTGTTGTCAACTTGTCACAACCAGTTAGAAATTTAATAATCCTAGGGCCCTATATCTGTCCCTTTCCCCACCAGAATGCTTCCATCTTGGAATGAATTTGATAGCCTTGTTCTCTTATGGAATAGATTAACCATTTGCCTGCAAATTTTGGCCTGTTCAGAGAACATAATAGATCTCTCACAATCCCTTGAATTCTTTTCCGAAATAATGCTAAGTTGAGTACTTGTTTGTCATGTGATCCTGGGGTATCAGTCAATCAAAACTCATTAATGGACGTAAGGGTTGGACCTGCATCATCTCAAAATGTCATTATGAGAGATTCTCCAAGTTCGATGGATGTGGATGGACTTGTCAGTGTACCATTTGCTGTGGTCGATGAAATAGCTGATGCATCCCCAACAGCAGAAGACGGTTTACAGCTTGGAGATCAAATTGTTAAGTTTGGTAATGTGGAATATCAAGTTGGTCAGAATCTTCTAGAGAAGCTTGCATCTGAGGCTCGTGCAAATGAGGGTTGTGAAGTACCTGTAACAGTCATGAGGCAAGGTGCTGCAATGAACTTAATCGTGACACCTAGAACATGGCAAGGCAGGGGTTTGCTTGGGTAAGTTTGCCATCCTCTTCTTGTGGCATGATACATGTGAAGACATTAGCGAACAATCTGCCTTTCCTTGCATCTTAACATTATTACATTTATGAGATTACAAAAACATATTAGTAGCTTATATGCCATGGGAAGGTTACAATTTTAAGGATGCTATAGTCATTAGCCAACGGCTAGTATTTGAACAGTAGATACTAATCCTTATCTTTTGTTGGGTGCTTCCAGTTGCAGCTTCCGGGTCTTGTAATTGGCTATGCTTACAGTTTGCTGCTGGGACCTGGGTAAGGAGGTGGTTATATGTCCGTTTACTGAAAAACAGTACTAGCTATCAATCTGCTATTAAACTCATATTGATTTTCCTTCCTTGTGACGATGAAACAAGAAAGTGTGATTCCCCAGAATTCTGGCATCAAACCCTTTCGAGATTGAGATATTGTTGGTCTGTTTTGATAAGGATCGTTCATAGTTGTTCATTTACCTGCTAAACACTGTGGAGAGGAATCATTACATCACTTGAATTGGATTCATGCTCTCTCTTTCGGTCGTAGTTTTTTAAGATTTACCATGAAAATTATTACCTTTGTCCTATATATGAAGATGACAGATGTTTAATGTACTGGGAAAGTTAAAAAGTGAAACTCATTTATTGATGCTTTGGTTGGACCACTGAAAAGAATGTTGAAAATGGACGCTTTAGTTGAAATGGACATGCAGAACTCTTCTTTGATGTTTTTCACATAAAATCTACACTTTTTTTTTCAATCTTCTCCTCGATAGCCTGGTTTGTGATCTTGATGGATCAAACAAATTTGGAGATTGGGATGGCAATAGCCTACTCTACGGGTAAAATTTCATGTGTTTTCAATAGGTCAAGCTCAAATAAGGCCCATGCAGATTCGAAGCCTAATTTTTTTAAACAAAACTACATCATTTTATATAAAAGAGTTAGTTCTCGATATAGTTGAGTCTGGGTAATTTAAATATAGATTTAATTAAAAAAGATGTTATTTTTTAAATTTAATTTTTAAAAAATTAGTTAGTTCGCGATATAGTTGAGTCTAGGTAATTTAAATATAGATATAATTAAAAAAGATGTTATTTTTTAAATTTAATTTTTAAAAAATTAGTAAAACCATTGTTGTCCTGTTTGGGATGATTAAGGTGACAACATCAATTATGCTTTTTTGGTCAAAAATTATTAAACCTAACCATGATTAGGTGTAATTAAATTAATACCTTCTTTCTGTTCTCCAATAAACACCTCCCTTCTTTCACCATTTAATCATATCTACTAAGCCAAAACCTCTACTTCAACGCTCCAATCATTATTGTTTATAACACCGTAAATGTTTTTATTTGAAGGTGCATTATATAATTAATTATTAATAAAAATTATAAATAATTTAATTTTATTCAATTTTGTAATAAAATAAAATAAAATCGTTAATTAATTATTAATAAATATAGTTAAATTCAAAATATCTTCAAAAACATCTTAATTTTAATGATTAAATTTTTAATAAAATAAAATAATTTTATGAACAATTTATTGATAAATATTATATAATAGATTAAAATAAATTTATTGCATTAAAAATAATTTATCTTTAAATTTCATCTACTAACTTATTTTTATTATAATTAAGTAGGTAATCCAATTTAATTATGCATATTTTATTGTTCAAAATAAAAGGTTTTATTTTTATATTTTTTAATTATTCTAAAATTTTATGAACTGAATTAATCAAATTCAAATTTTCGAGTCGACAGCTCTCTCTTTTAATTCGAGGTGCATTACAAGTAAATAAATAAAAATTATAACCCTAGGGGCGCAAGTAAGCTGATATAGGGTTCTCCTGGTTTAAGTGAGATCGCGGGTTCAAACTTTCCTCATATATGCAACTGTTTAAAACTTGTCAGAGTTTTGCCTCTCGCAAGGGACCTATGTAGTTCGAAAAAAAAAAAGTATCCCTTTTATTACAATTAATTAAGCCCTAATTTTCAAGTTTTATCCTTTTATTTTTCATTCTAATTGTAATCATACACCAACTTTCTCTATACTTACTTGGAATTTAAGTCTATTTGAATAATATCAAAAGAAAAAAAAAACCATTAATAGTGTCTTTGTAAAAGTAAAGCAAAAGGTGTCTCTTTTTCAGAATTGAGAGAGAAGCAGAAGAAAATCAAACCGGTCTAGTCGGTAAAGTCCGGTTCAAGAAGGTGAGTTTCTCAGTCAACGACAATAAACTCAATCATCTACTCTCTGTCCCTGTCTCTCAAATCTAGGAGTCCATTTCCATAGATTGGCAAATCTGGATGATGAAAAAAGTTTTCTTTTTTATAATTTTTTTACATTTTTCACAAATCACTTCCCAGTTTCAGATGTTTTCTCGACAACTTTCCCTTATATTTTCTCGGAATTAAGCAAGCTATAGGACTCCAAACAGCTCAAATCGACGGTGCTTCCAAACCAATCCAAACATCCTCCACCAAGCTTTGATTTTTAATTTATTTTCTGAGTCTCTCTCTCTCTCTTTCTCTCTCTCCCCATCTCGTTTTTACCAATGCAGAATGGAATCTTCATGTTTTGAGGCTACTAAACTCTCTCTTTTCTCTCTGTCTGTCTCTCGTTCTGACCTTTTTCGGATGTATAGTGTATGCAATCAAAGTTCTTTACTTTATTTAGTTTTATGCTAGAAAGTAAAGTGTTTGAAGGTAGTGTGGAAGTACAGTGTCATACCCTCTTGGCTTTGGGTCAAAAGTTGAAGTCTTTTTTAGTACTTGTGATTGATGAGTGTTGCTTTTCGGCGAGGGTTTTGTGTTGATGATTTTAAAGAGTTGAATGGGATGGTTTTGGTGGGTTTTTGGTTATGGGTTTTGTTTCGGTGTCTCACTAAAGTGATCTTCAACTGGTGTTAGAGGTAGTCCAAAAAATGTCAATGATAAGGGTTAAGAGCCAAGATCTGGGTTCCCAAGCTTCAACGTTATGATCATTGGATGTAGTTGCTGGAGGGGATTATTTTGTTTTCAAAAGGGTTGTTGATATTTAGACCATTTGTGCTGATTTGAGCTTCTGTTGTTGGTGAGAGTTATGGACTCTTAATGAGTCGTCATGGTGTCTAAGCTGGGAATTTTCTTTGCTTTTTTAGTAGAACAGTGGAAAGTCCACAAGTTCTGAAATTTTATTTGATTTTGAGGGAAATAAGGTAAAGATCTGTGAAATACCTCAGCAATTTCAAGTAGGTCTAGCAATGTCAGGACCTCCTAGAGTGAGGTCAATGAATGTGGCTAATTCTGAGGCTAGGCCTGTGTTAGGTTCCAATGGAAACAACAAGAAAGGGTCTCTAAGTGCTCAAAAACCTGCTTCAAAGCCACTGAAAAAGGCTGAAAGATCACCAGAAGGAGACAGCTTTTCTGATGAGAAGAAGCCCCTTGTAGTGTCCACTGTCAAAAATTCTGTATCCCTCAAATCGCATTCTGTCACTGTTCCTTCAGTTCTTCGTCGCCATGAGCAGTTGTTGCACTCAAATTTATCGCTAAATGCTTCATGTTCATCAGATGCCTCCACGGACTCGTTCCATAGCCGAGCATCAACTGGGAGATTGACTCGTTCATATAGTTTGGGTACTCGAAGAAAGCAGTATGCCTCAAAGCCGAGAAGTGTGGTTTCTGATGGAAGTTTAGAATCTCCACCCTCTTCTGATGGTTCACAGTCCAAGAAGAGTTGTGCTTGGGTGACACCAAATACTGGTTCGATTCTTGGTCCTTTAATCTATTTGGATTGTGTCAAAATATTTGGGACTATATGATCAGTAGAAGTCACGCTTAGTGTCATAAATCTTTTACCATATGGCAGCTGCCTTTTACTTGTCTTTAAATGTTGATGGAACCATTGCTGAGAACTAATCTAACTTGTGTGGTCTAGGGTTCTTAACAGTTCATCTTTGAATTAAGTGCTATTGGCTGTTCCAATCTAGCACAAGACTTCAAAATGCAAAAACTGAACTGATTGCTTGCACATGCTACGTACAGTATATTTCAGCGATATTATCTAACAAGATGGCCAGTGGCGCAATATTTGATCGATATCCCTTACTCGGCAGAGATTTCATGATTTTGATTCTTTAGTTTGGTAAACTGGTAATTGGTATTCATCCCACGGTTCAGATATATCTGAATTTGGGAAGGTAAAGTTTGTAAGGGATTTAGTTGTTCATACTTTGTTCTGTCTGCAATGATTATATCTATTTGAAATGACAAGCCAATGTTTTCAGTTTTTCTCCAAGAACTGAATATCCTGGATGAAGTACCCTTTCATTATGTATAACGTCTTATTTACACTCGCACACACATGCACACTCAATGCTTGAAGATGCTCAATTTGCTTTTCTGTTAATTTTCATTTCCTTGGTGCAAAAATGGAATGTAGAAGTCTGCTAGGGCATTGAATTTGAATGTTTGGGAATCTATGTGGAGTGGAGGTCAATTATGAGAACACTAGGGGTTTGTTACTAAAGCAGACACTTTATATGTGTTGTTCCAATATTTACGCTTATTTCAGGACTTGATATTTCCAATGTTGAAACCAGATCCTTGTTATGTTGCATTCCATGATGAAGAATGGGGAGTGCCGGTGCACGACGACAAGTACGTGACTGCAACACTAGTTGTATTTATGTCCTCTCTTTAAAATACAGAACTTTCTTGATATGGCTCTCTACGATTTTTTGGTATTCATGACTACGTGCAGGAAGTTGTTTGAGCTTCTTGTCCTTTCAGGCGCTTTGGCCGAACTTAGTTGGCCTGTCATTCTGAGCAAAAGGCAAATCTTCAGGTTTGTTTCAGTGGATAGCACATAATGTTTTTTTTTCCTATTGACAAACTGCAAAATGTATTCCTTGTTGTCAGAATCCCTTAACTCCTTTTGTTCGTTAATTCCCAATGTAGTATTCATTAGAGGTTTCTTTTTCTACACCAACAGGGAAGCTTTTATGGATTTTGATCCAGTTGCTGTCTCAAAACTTAATGAGAAGAAAGTAACAGCACCCGGAAGCTCCGCAAGCTCTCTGTTATCTGAACCAAAGCTACGAGCTATTATTGAGAATGCACGACAAATATGTAAGGTATATCTGTATTCCCTTTTGATGTATTCACCTTTAAAGGTAGATAACATGTTTAAGAACTAAACCGAAAACTTTTACTACTCGTATGTGGATACGAGTCACTGTAAGCTGAACATCTTCTTATTGACCTTATTTTCTTAATTTACTTGATCTTTGATATGTCTCCAAACCTTTTATGGAGATCTCTAAAATTTCTCTTTGACAGGTGGGATTCCTGATGCAGATACCTTAATTGGATTAATGCACTAATTTTCTGGGACCACCATGATGTTGTCTTCTATGTGGTAGCTTTTTGAAAAATAATAATTTGTGCTTAATGATCATTTGATTTGGAATATTAGGTAAAAAGTGTTTGATTGTGGTCCTGATTTCTCTGCAATTTCCGGGAGCAATCATACTAATTCAACGATACGGCTTAACCTTCATATGATTATCTTGTCTGAATGATTATTCTTTTCTGTAAAGATGCCAGCTTGCTTGGTTTGTGACTCGGTATTCCTTTATTTGAAATGATGACCTTCCATTGTGGAACCATTAAGCTTGACTACTATATTCATATGAACAATATTGCATCTAACAAGTTGCAGGTTTTACTGATGTTAGGTCGTAGACGAGTTCGGATCATTCGACAATTATCTTTGGAGTTTCGTGAATTACAAACCCATACTTAGCCGGTTTCGATACCCTCGTCAATTTCCGGTGAAAACTCCAAAAGCCGATGCAATTAGCAAAGATCTCGTAAGGAGGGGTTTCCGGAGTGTAGGTCCCACTGTCATCTACTCGTTCATGCAGGTGGCTGGGATAACAAATGACCATCTCATCAGTTGTTTCAGATTCCAGGAGTGCATAAACCCAGCCAAAGGGAAGGAAGAAAACGGACCGAAGGCTGAAGAGCAGAAAAGTGACGGTGTCATGGAATCCGATATATCCATGACTATCAATGAGTTAAGCTTATCTTCGGAATGACACAAACCGAAATGTACACCCATACACCAGGTTCAATCATCAGCTTATCCCAGGAACTGTTCCCTGCTACCAGGATAGCAATGGCGGTTCTTTTCTGTATAAAATTTGATGAATTCGTATGCATAATGAATTCCTAGATTGTTAAGAGTACTAAAAGTGGCAAACCAACTGATGATTGTGCGACAAAGTGCCTGTTTGACTGAGCCAGCCAATGGAATATATCAGTGTAAAGTGTTTTGTACAGTTAACTGGAAATGGATTAAGTGTCTCTCTACTTAAAGTTATTCTTCTGAGTTAACGGAATGTTAGGAGTTAGAACCAAGTACAGACGACTAAAACAGAAAGCAGCTTGGGGCCATGCACTGAAAAAGCATTAGAAGCTGTCTCCATCTAGCTGGTGCCTGTGAATTATGACTCCTGCCAATGTCGGGTCAGTTGGTAAACGCTAAAGCTTTCTGACAATCCGTTTAGCTCTAAACAGTGACACTAATAAATGAGGCCACAACTCTCCTCTCTTGTCCCCTTTCAATACGAAGGAAGGACGGAAGGACTCCCCGTTTCGAAGACATTATTTCAGAGTGTATGCCCTTTTCCTGAATCATGTTGGATCTTCACCAACAAACTGGAAAATTCAGGCAATGAATAGCTGATGAACAGGAAAGTATGAAAACAGTGAGGTCATGACTAAGTTCTTGAGTTGTAAAAATTTGTAATACAACTTCTAAACTAGGCCTAAGCTCTTCTATGGTCTCAATTCATCAAGCTGCAACCTGTACATGTTTACCTACTGATTAACACACAAAAATCTTGTGACATCCGAATGATTTTCTAAATATGCATATGAGAGGTAACTGACTACAGATTTTACTGTTATAAAAACACAAAAAGCTTGTAGCATCATTGATTTGTGAGAAGACGAGAGTTTACCTATTCTATAAATAGTCAATTTT
>JANQBM010000221.1:1219388-1238450 GCA_025594535.1 Erythroxylum domingense | reverse complement strand
AAAACGTTGATTACAAGAACATAAAATTTAGGGCACTTCATATTCTCTTAGTTAAAATAATTTTTTAATATAAAAATTTATAAATTTCCAATAAGAAGTTCTAACTCATTTTAATCTTTAAAAAAATAATTAACTAAGAGTAAAAATTGCTAAATTATCAAATAATTTACTTAAAATATATAATTTATAAATTATTACATACTTCTTTTTAGACGGCTCTAATATTAAATATTATTATAAATACATAAAATATATTTTATTAAAATAAATTAAATTGAAAGTGGAAGAATATAAGATAAAAAGAGGATGCTCATAAGTCATATCACTGATAAAAAGCAATAATTCGAATATACTTATGCTTGCAATATTATTTTAAATAAAAATATTTTTAAAAAATCATTCCTCATTTTTCTAATTTTTTTAATGTTATCCAAACTTTAAAATAATCATATTGACTTCTTTTCTTTTTCTTAATTGACTTTAACCTTATTTTTAGCCGTTATTTATAAATTATTTCTCACTTTATCAAATTAACAAATTATCAAATTATCTTATCCTGTGCCGATTATTATGAGCCACACATTTTACTTATTTATTGTGAGATGTGTGGCTAATAATAGATGGCACAAGCTTGTTATAAGATATGATTACCTGAGTATTTCTTACCATAGTTATCATTGAAGACCACTGTCTAATAATGTAAGTCTCTTAAGTTATGAAGAAGAAGAAACGAGAAAAGCATAAGCTTTTTAGGCATGGCTTCTAAGTTCTTGAGCATGATGATGATGCTGACATTTGAGACTCACTACACTCATTACTTCAACCAATTGGTGGCATTGGAAACATCAATTTCACTTTCATTCACATGGTATCCAAAGATTACACATCAAATCTTATGTTATAGTTATTTTGTTTCAACCCTATTTTATCAAATTTTATTCATATATTTATATAAGGTCCACGTAAATGTGTGGATAAGATTTAACAGAATATGATAGAAACACTATAATCGGTACAGAAGATTTGATTCTCAAAATTTATCATAGCAAACTTTAGGAATGACAAATTTTTGTCCTAGTTTCTTCTAAATTAACCTAATTTAAAGTTAACGAATTTGATATGAATTAATCAAATTTCAGGTCAAACTTAGAATTTTTAAAATATTTTAAATTTTAGACTCCAAACTCAATTTTTTTAATAAAAATAACATTATTTTTAGTTTTAAATTTTAAAAAAATATTTAATCGAGTTTAGCCTGATTTGTCTAAATTAGATTGAGCTCGAACTCAAATTGGAAGCTAGCTTGACCTAACATTAATCCGACCTAGTTCATTGTCAAACCCTTAAATCTAACACATAAAATTTATTTTGATTAAAGTTGAGATCAATTTTAATTAAAAATAAATAAATTTGAAGTTTTAAGTTTAAAAAAATCAAATTCGACCTGAAACTCGATCAGCTCAATTCAAACCAACGCTGCCTAAAACAAAAAGATATATACAGTAGTTTTTTTAAGTTTATCGGTGAAAATTTCCTCTAGGAGTACAATGTGAAGAGCCTGCATTTATTTATGTGGTCTAACAATGTCATATTAAGAACTCTCTGATAAATCTCTGTCTGAGTCCTGATTCATCACAAGTTCTAAGAAACAAGGAAGAGTCCAAATGATGCTTCACAACCTGACCAATCACCATACTCTACACAGCACCAATCCCTACTCTAAAACCAAAAGATCCGCAGAAGTTACCTTCATGGCTACAAATGTTGCTGGACACAATTTCCTGTGCATGTCTTAACACCAAACACATGTCGTCTTCATTGTTAAGGTAGGAATCCAAGAACCCATTTATGTTCTGACACGAGTCCATCTCCATTTTAAAGGCATTTTTCTTTTTAGCACCAGCAACCGTAAGGACCACCATATCAGTGACCGCTCAACTTGCCCATTAGAGTACGCACGGGTGTTCATCATGCAAAAGTACCGTTAGTTATAGTTGCTTACAGCAATAAAACAGTTCGTTACTTTTCATCTGTCACTTGTGAGCAGAAATCAGAAAGTGTGAATCAGGAGCAGAGGAGAAAAGCTCAAGTTCCAATACTCTACTCGAGGAAGACAATGAGTAGGAGCAATATTCAAACTCAATCCACTCGAATGGAATCAGTTTTATCAACTCTAAATGGAATCGAAGGCTCGTAAAGTTCTAGTTCCAGTACATTGCTGATGAATCTAACAGATGGTAATGAATCAGAATTAGTTTTATCAACCTTGAGCAGAGTTGAAAGTTCTAGTTTCAGTACATTGTTGATGTATCTAAGAGATGGTAATGAGACGGACCATTTTGCACGACCCAAACTGTAAAAAAGTTTGGCCAAATTCTAGACCGAGACTAAAATAATGTTAAAACTCAATCACTCAAACCGAACTGAATTTACCGAAGCTCGTAAGCTCTATTTCCAGTACATTGCTGATGCAAGAAGTTGAAAGGTTTTGAAAAGCTACTAACTTTTCATGAAATGGTTACTAAAAAGACATGGAAGATAAAGTTATGATAGCTTCCAAGCATAAGCTCTCCTGTTATGCAAATTAGAACTTTTATACATGCAATGAAAAGAGAAAAACAGAAAGAGGGTCGAAGCCAGACTTTTCAAGGAATAATGTACAATCTCCTCCTTCACAACCTGGACTGGAAAGGGGGAAAAAAACTTGATAACGCGTTAATAAAACAAAGGGATGCTCTTCATTTCAGTTTGCTCATCATTGATGAGTTATTGGCTCAATATCTTTTAAAAGTCCAACTATTTGTTGCATGCTTGGTCGCTTTGTTGGAAGATCAGCTGTACACAGATATCCAATCTTGAGGGCCTCTTCCATTTCGTATTCTGATCCTGTATCACGTATCTTTGGATCAATAGCTCTCGAACTTTGGTTCCTTCTAACCAGTCCTCTAACCCATCCAACCAAAGTTGTTTCTTGTTCATCAGGATAATCATCTTCAATTGGTTTTTTCCCCGTAATAAGTTCAAACAGAACAACTCCAAAGCAATATACATCAGACTTTGGGGTCAGGCAGTCATTATCTGGATCAGAAAACTCTGGAGGAACGTAACCAGGGGAGCCGCAAGCAATCTCTTCATCTAGTCCATTACCAAACACCTTGGCCAGTCCGGAATCAGATAACCTTGGCTCCAAGTTATAGTCCAGATAAACACTACTAGCTTTCACATCCCTATGTATAATTGGTAGTGAGCAGCCATGATGAAGGAATGCCAAAGCACGAGCAGTGCCAAGAGCGATCTTGTGGCGAAATCTCCATGTTGATAGACCTTCAGAGCCAACATTCTCAGATCCTTGATTGCCATTTTCTTCCCACGTATCAGTGCTCCAATCTTCAGTTGCTTGAACCCCAAGTGGTAAATCATGGAGCAAGTTTTGCAAGTTCCCATTCTCCATGTACTCGTAGATAGCAATTCTTTGATCCCCAGCTAAACAGTATCCTGTCAATGGAACAAGATTTGGGTGCTTAATTCGACCGAGATACTCCAGCTCCCTTGCTACTTCTTGATCAGTCAATGTGGATCCGTGGACCAAAACCTTTACAGCCACATGAATCCCACCAGGAAGAAATCCCCTGTAAACTGGCCCAAATTTCCCTTCAGCTAAAAGGGTTCCTCTATCAAAATTAGAAGTTGCAGATAAGAGGTCAGCAAATGTGCTATTCACCAATGGCTTCTCAAAGATCACCACAGGGACTGATGTTGCATGCTTAACATCAGCAACCCATGTCGTGGAATCCGTTTGGAACGAGAAGGGGCCAGAGATATGATGTTCTTCTGTAAATGAAGTTTGCTTCACTTCCCACCTTCTGGACTTCCTTCTGAAACCAAAAGCTAGAAACAGTAGAACAACCAGCAAGCAGACCATTGACATTGTTAACAACAAAGCCAGCTTCAGTCCTTTGTGGTTGGTAGATTTTCTTTTGAATGGATTTGCAGCAATTGGACAGCTGTTTGTTGATCCTGAAGACAGTGACTGGAGGGTTTCAGGGATGAACCTTGAAGCACAAAGAGTAAGGTTGTTGTAGGAAAAGTTGAATCTTTCCATCCAAGGAAGTTTCTCTACAAGAGAACCTGGGATTTCTCCACTTAAATTATTATGTGAAACATCAAGAACCCGCAGGTTTTTGCCACCTAATACAGGGATTTGGCCACTAAGATGGTTCTCAGAGAGATCAAGTGTATGCAAATCAGTCAATTGATCTAACTCACCAGGAATATTACCAGTGAGATTGGTTTTTGACATGTTAAGATACTCTAAACTCTTAAGCATATATGTGGGAGGAAATTCATGGCTAACAAATCTGTTAAACGCAAGGTTAAGGTGCTTGAGATTCTGGAGATTAAAAAGACTCAACATTTCCCCACTTAGTTGGTTCTCTGAGACGTCTAGATATACCAAACTGGACCAATTCTCGCTAGAATTGAAATGTACCTGAGAAATGTTACCGTGAAATTGGTTCCTGCTTATGTCCAACACCTCTAAATGTTCTTGAAACACTCCCATTATTGAACCTTGAAACGAATTCCCAGATATATTGAGGCTGGTGATGGAGTTCATCTGTGAGAAATCTGAGCTTTGGCCAGAAATCTCATTTCCTGCAAGGTTTAAGCTTTTAAGTTTGGGAAATGCAGCTCCAAAACCAAGTGGTAAAGACCCACTAAGCTTGTTTCCTGAAAGATCCATGAATGACAGTGACTTGCAATTCGTAAATCCTAATGGTATGCTTCCCTCGAACCCATTTCGATCGAGTTTAAGAAAGCTTAAGTTAGCCAGAGAACTGATAGTCGCCGGGATTTCGCCAGTGAAACGGTTGTCTGATAGATCAAGCGTTTCGAGCACACCGAAATTGTCAATGTTGTTGGAGAGAGACCCAGAAATCAGGTTCGAAGAGAGTTTGAGGACCTTGAGAGAGCCTAAGCTCCATAAATCTGTGGACAAGGCTGCTATTTTATTGTCTGCAAGATTCAAAGATTGAAGCTTGCTCAGTTTACCAATGGTGTTATCAGGAATTTTACCAGAGAGGCCTAGACCAGAAGCCACTAACTCAATGACATGTTCTTTGTTGGCATCACATGTCACTCCTCGCCATGAACAAACTGGACCATCAAAGTCGTTGAATGCAGTAGAGACTGAAACCATGTTCTTGAAAAACTCGGACACGAAGAAACCATCTGTGTTGGGTTGTTGAAAAGCTAAAGATTGGTTGAAGAACAGAGCAAGAACCATGACAAAGCAAAGGACCCTCAAACCCATTATCTCTTGGAACCAAACAAGAAAAACCAAAGAGGTAAAAAAGAAAGAACTATTGAATCAAAGCCCCACAAATATGTCAACACCTTTCTGGGTCCATCTCATGCAATTCCATGTTCACACCACCTTGACTTGTTGTGGTGCTGTAGTATTGACCACGAAAGACCAAAACTTTTGACGCCAGAAACACCAAAAAATGGAGGATTTGAGGAGTGTAGAAGTTTTGGAATTCCAAAACATAAGAATTTTAAACAGTCTTTTGTCAGGATTTGCAGATTAGAAGAAGCCAACAACTAAACTAAAGCAGCACCTTTTTCTACTGTGTAGAACATTACTTTCTGCTATACTTTTCTAACATAACACCCATAACAGCCTCCTCACTTTTTGCAATTTTTTGTCCATAAACAATAGACATGGAAGCTGTGAAGTTGGTGATGGGAACTAACCAAAAAAAAGAAAAAACAGAGAACAAGACAATCTAAGAAACAGAGAAGATTCTTTAGAGTGGCCAGAAGTTGAGCTTCATAAATGGAGACCGTAGGCAATAGAAAAAGAACTACTTTTTCTGGTGAACGAATTCATCGGTGTTGTTGGTTGGGGCATTCAATGATTCTTCTTCATTGACTCCTACTAATTTTCTTAATCTCCTTTCCATGTTAATGGAGCTGATTCTTCCTCTTAATGTGTTATTAACAGTAATCTAATCAAAGTTTGATTTTTTTTTTTTGGGTGCTTTATGGAGAAATGGGTCATAGGAAATCTGTGTCTCTCTTCTGTTATGAAAATTTTCTTTATTGTTTCATCATCATGGTTGCCATCGTCATGGTCGTCATCGTTCAGTTCAAAATTTCACAATAAAATAAGATTTAAAGAGGCCTAATAATATACAGCCTTACTCTTATATAATCAAAAGACTGTTTTCAATAAACTCAAATTTATTATTTAACAAGTTGAAACAAATTTATGTTTCCATATAACAAATTGTGAGACAAATCAGCTTCAATACTAATTAGGATAAGACTGCATATTATAAGACCTTCTCAAATTTTACATTTAAGCAGAACTTTTATTAAATTGTTGTTCTTGTTCTTGGTTTTGTTGATGTTAAATTGTCTGGAGCAAGAATTTTAGAAAGAGATGTGATTTTAATTCATTGATTCATCAAATAACTTATTTATAATAAATAATTTATAAATTATTACCTATCTAATATATATTTAAAAAGATAATGGTTGCGTTTGAATCTACAGTGCGATGCGGATAAGTACTTATCTACTATAATTTTCAAACGTAATCACATGTTTGAATCTGCAGGCTAACAACCAGAAGTTAGAGGAAAGTACGATGCTATCATAGAAATCGACAAATAGAAAGAGAGTTGCGATAAGAACGTGCTTCTGCGATAGAAATTTTACTTTTCATTAATAACCTTATAATAATTATTATTTTCTATTATACCCTCAACTAATATTTTCTTATTTATAATTTGAATTTATATGAGTAATAATATATTTTTATGAAATATTTTATTTACTAAATTTATCTTATTTATATTTATCTTATTTTAATTTAATATTTTATTATTTATAATTTTAAATTTATATGACTAATAATATATTTTTTGATTATTTATACAACAATTAACAGTTTATTAAATTAATGAGCTTTTTAGTCATTTTATCTCTTTTCAGCAATCGCAACCGTACTTGCCAAATACTTATTTTCACGTTTTAGTAATTACCAAAATAGCAATCCTAAACACATACATTTCAGCAGATTGATTTCAACAAGTTATTAATTGTTACCGCTCTTTCAAATCAAGCCATTATCTACACGTTTTGCCTTCATTAAAAACAATTATTAGCACAATAATACCTATATTTCCCTTATTATAAACAAAATTATTCAACACATTACAATAAATAGTTATTAATCTCTTGATTGCTTCTCCCTTATCTCATTGCCTAACGAATACACATTAAAAATGGTCACAAGTGTTGTATGATATTTATCTGCCTCTTTATATATATATATATATATAAATCCTTACAAGTATAGGACCTAACCTTTTATCAACTATTACGTATTTATTAAATATATATTTAAATTATAATCTCCCCCGTAATTTTTTCTTAAACCAATTGGTTTAATCGATAATTAAAAAACTCAAACAATTCGACTAATTCAACAGTTAAAACTTTGAACCGTTCAACTTTCTAGTTTGATTTGCTTTAACAATTGCTGTTGTTAAAAATCTGATCAGTTTATTAATTCATCGGTCAAATTTTAAATTAATAAGTTCCTATAAATAAAGAATAAATCAATTAATTTTTATTTAACAATCTTTTCTTTCAGTTAAGTTTCAAAATTTTCAATTGATAAGTAGACTTGGTAATTGGGTCCAAGCCCGGCCCGCTAAAACCCGACGAACATGGACAAAACAACAATGTTTTAAAATTTATTTTAAAAAATAAAATGTCAGACTCAATCGACTGGGCCCTGATAGGATCCTATCATGCTCGTGGCTATGCTCCGGTCGGGTCCATTGTCATTCTTATTGATAAAGATAAATTCTTTCATCATATTTTAAATTCTTTAATTGTATTTAATATTTATCCAGTTTTATGACAGTTTAGTACCGATTAAATCTTTTAAACCTTAAACTTTTTGTCTTATCAGTTTAACTTCCGGCTTCATTTTAAAAACATTAGATTTAACAACCCTTTTTAGGTTGGATTTGATTTCATATTGATGAGAATTAAATAAGAAGAAAGCCACAAATGAATGATTTTGCATTGATTGAGAATGACGGGTATCAGAAAATCAACCGACAGAGTTGTTTATGATCTTGTCTCGTTATTTATTTTTTAGTATTCATATTCTTGCCAGCAAAGCTTATTCTTTAAGACAATGTTCATAATTAACAGATATAGAAGTAGCGTGAAGTACAGTAGAGACAGAACTGTCATGTGATTTTAGTAATATGTTCCAAAGTTGACAGACTTTGTGGTTTGTTACATCTACCAATTTAAAAGTAAAAGTAAAGAATTTTTCATTATTTTGATTATTAAAAAATGATGGGTTTGAGAGTTTTGAGTTTTTTAATATACCGAAATTAGAACAAACACGAATTCAAGTTTGTCAATTTTTTTCTCAAACTCGAACTCAAATCCGACTCGATCTAAATTGTAAACAGTCAAATGTATAAAGATCTCAATGCAATGGGAAACGCTTGTGATGGATGCAGCAACAATAGCTACCTTAATCTATGTTTCAGAATGTTTGTGTAGTTAAAAGGGTAGAGTCATATGATCTTGACATCCTTCAACATCAGATGATGTTCTATCTACAACCATACTCCACAAAATGGACTTGAGGGCCAAACCTGACTGGATATTAGTTATTGACCTTCCATTGTCAACTCAGGCCCCAGTGGTCCTGAATCCAAGTCTTTTTGAGGCTAAATCTGCTGGATATTAATTGCAAATGTTCTACTGACCAACTAAATCAACAAATGCATGATATGAGAGCCATCCTTCAACTTTTAGTTAAGATATGTTCATGATAAATCTCAAGAGCTATGGGGCTCTTGAGTTTGTCCCAGAATCAGAACCTGTTCAGAGAAGCTCATGTTTGAACCTTCCTTTCATGGAGTTCAAATGGAACCCCTTCATACTTCCCAGGAATTCCATCACTTTTCCTCTCCAACAACGGTCCAATCAAAGCCAACAAAGAATGATTAAATCACACTATGTAGATCTTCAACTGAATAAAACATATAAAGGACCAAATTCTCTGCTCTTTATATTAGGAACAATTCAGAATCCAGTTCACAAATCAACTACAGCCTCAATTCTTCTGCAAAGTGGATAAAATGGTCTAACAATTATGTAGAGACCCACAGAACAAAACAAAACTGTGACATTACAAGAATTCTAGCTAGGCTCAGGAAAAAAAGAATAAATATTTCTACATACAACATAGAACGTATAAAGATCATTGCCAGTCATCAAACATGTGAAAGTTCATATCCTGAATGGTTGATTTGCGGAGTTAGATCGGTTAATCTTTGCTTTCTTAAGTTGGGCATTTTTGGTTGTGATTTCCTGGAAAGGATTTGGACCTCCAAACTGGTGCTTGAATTGTCTGACCTTCTTTCTCTTACCCCGATCGTATTCTTCATCCCTGCATAAGATTAGAAATGCACAAGCCCATCACAATGTTGATACAAATCACTCAAAACTACATCGATGAACAACTCCAGATCCATCCTTTTAAGTGATCATACTCTTTTCATATTATGTATGAAAAGCTTTTCAGAAACATTTTGCCCATGAGTGAACCTTATATCACAAAAGCTTCGGCAGAGCAACGACTTGCGAGTGATTATAACCAAAAAATCAAATCCTAACAAGCAGACAGGCGACGAGCTAAATTCTCCCAAGTCATGAGAACCCAACTGATGGACAATGTGATCAATTAGCCATGATATAATAAGATTGAAAATGCCAGCTAAGGCTAGAACATTTTATACTAAGTTTCAATAGAAGACAAGCTTATAGCTCCCTTAACAAATCAAGTCCTTCTTAACAATCTAAAACAAAGAAATGCTCATTTCGCCCAAGGATCATCTTAAGATACAATTATAAAAAGGGAAAAGAGCTTACCACTCATCCGGTAGATAGCCAATGCTGAAATTTTGTGCAACATTAGATTCTAATATAACAGATGAAGGCAATTCAATACCATCCCAGCATGCAACTGTTAGAAAGGAAGACAAAGAAAAATGATTAGCAATGTGAAACTGAAGAATAACAAATGTGGAGCAAGGTATTCATTTTGAAACAACAAACGGCAGCAAAGTGAAAAAGACAAAATGACAGAAATGATAGGGGTAGACAAATGGCATTACCAGTTCGCTCTTGCACATCTCGAGTAGGTATACTTCCTTCCACTGAGATATCTAAGCTGCAATTTTTAGCATAATCCAGTTTTCTTGCATCCTGCTGACTTGGTACAAAATTTGAGATAGAAATATTTTGTTGCTTATTTGTTGCCAGAACAGCGCCACTGTCACTATTTCTTGCTGTTACTTCTCCGATAGTGATATCTGTAAGGGAGTCGTCACCAACCTTTTGCACAACAGTTACTTGTTTAAGATCGGATGCGGGAAACTTTCTCTGAGCATCCTCTGAAGGTGACATGTTCAACGTCGAGGATTTCTTGGATGTAGATGGCCCCGCCTCTGAAGAAACACAATTATTATCCAACAACTGTTCTTTAAGAAGATTCTGAGTGTCTAAAGAATATTTTTTGCTCCTCTTATGTTTCTTCTTCTTCTGTAGTCCCAAGGATGCCCTAAAGAAACTTAAACCAACATGGATTCTTGAGATTTGACACTTCTTAAACTTTCGTTTAAATTTTCTACAAACAGTTCCATCAGAAGCTTTTCCATGTAAGCATAAATTTGACACAAGTAAAGCCGTTGATGATTCCATTGGCTCATGTGCACTTCCTTGATTAGAATTATGAACCTGAACAATTGGAGCATTCCCAGCAACTCTGTCATTGGGGGGACGACCACCCTAAACATGGAAAGTAGGCATGTTAAAACTTGGCCAACTGAATCTCATCCATAAATTTCAAGTAGAATAGAGATGTGTAATCACCTCACTCCTTTCATTAATATTTTTACATGGAAATATTACAGAATCTGTTTTATTCAATATTGGAACATTGGATTCCTCACATACAGCTGCCTTTGGGGCCTTGACTGCGTTTTTACCACATAAATCTCTGGGTGAAACTTCACTTGAAGCACCACCGACTAAGATAGAATTAATCTGAATATATAACATATCCAGAAGTTAGAAATCAAAAAATAAAAGGGGTGTCATTGCTCATTACAGCATTAGACATCTGGTTACCTTTTGTGGGGTCTCCCTATGGTCACTGGCTTTTGCTCCACTCGTTTCAGTAGCATTTTCAATTTTAGAATTGTCATTGTAATTTAGAGATGGGGTTGAAGGTGAGAAGCATTCTCCCTGCTGTGGGTTTTTGGAAGAATCCACTTTGGATGCGTTATTCAGCAAACCTACACTTGGAGTACGTCCCACAACAATGTCTTGTTTTGAAGCTGGGCAGGCAGCCACCATGACACTATTATCCTGCAGGGATAGTTCCTCTTTCGAAAGGATTTTGTTTGAACTCCGAATCAATGCTTCCTTGTTATATGCAACAGGAAAGACTCCAGCATTTATTCGACTATTGGAACCATTATCTGCAAGTTGTTTAGAAAATTGCTTGAGAACTGAATTCACACTGTTATTGCTGACATTGGTTTTCACATTTTCTTTCTGAAAAATATCAACTGGCTTTCTTGGGGCAATGTTCTTTCTATCACGAACATAAAACAACATATAAGCCTTTTGTTCTAGAACAGTCTTCTCACTAACTTGGCGAACCTGTTCCATCAAATTATATCAAATAATCAGTAACTTCTACAAATGAATAGCACTGAAAATTGCACTCATGCTAATTTGGGATTCTATGCATAGATTATTAAAAATTCAACGATTTCTGACCTGATTGTCATTGAGGAGGTACCACATACCACTTGATGTGCGGACATAGCAAACATAATGGCCAGAATGCGTATTATGACCATAATGTACCAGCACCCCATAAAGGCTGTACTTTAAATCTCCTTCCTGCCAAGCACAAAGGGAAACTTAGTATCTTACACATTGTTCCAGTATCTGCAGGGACGAGGATCTAATGCATTATCCCAATATCTATACTTCAAAACTCTAAGTAGCATGACCAAGCCTTCTTAAAAATGGTAATAGAGACCCACTGAGATTGTACATTGAGTAGAGATTCTCATCAGATCAACAAGACTGCTAAGAATCAAGCTGCAAAATCCACCAGAATAAGAATAATCTTTGATTATTATGAAAAATCATTTCATTCACCCCTCAGTGCCAACAGAAAAACTGGTTAAGTGAAGCACTGGCTGATGTAGCAATTTGCTTCTTGCCCCAGCTTAATACCATAAAAAAAAGTTCCCAAAACCTGAGCCAGTTTTGTAAATAATTGTTCATGCAGATCATGCGAACAAGAAATTCCCAACAATGCGAGAAATCCCATAAGGTAGGCTATAACATGTAATGGAGGAGAAGGGGACAGGGAGGGGGGAGTAAGGTGTTTGCGAAAGGCCTCATTTTGTTATACTCATTGAAGAATCAGTACAAGCTTAATATGCCAAAAGAAGACATCTAATGCTAGAATTAACATAATTGAAAAGGAAGATCACTCACGTAGGAACCACTAACAAATGGTTTCATGTCTAATGACCGATCAAATGAAACTTTCTTGTCAACTTTCCGCCCAGGATCATGTGCATGAAACCGCTTTAGATGGATGGTAAGCACATAAGGCGCCTTGTGAACAGTAAGTCTTTTCTTAGCTCTCACTTTCTGCTTGCATTTCTGGCATTGATATTGCTTCTCACCTCCGTCTAACAGCTCTGCAGCAGTAAAGTTTCTAAGGGCAACAGGCAAAGTATCTGCCTTTACTATTTCAAGGCTCAAATCCAAAAATGGATCAAATTTGTTGGAGCAAAAGGAACATTGCTGGCATTCGACCTGAAATATTACCACGAAAAAAGATATAAATTCATTTGTAGAGAAAATAAAATTAACTTTTAGGAAATAAGTATCTCTAAAACCCAACCAACAGAAAAGGGCCACTTTAAGGTCAATTTTCAGTGAATGAATTTCAAAGAAAGCAAAATGTACCAAAATTAAGATTTAACATGAATCCCGCCAACTAATGACATCATTAGTCATCAAACAAGTTTACCAACATTATTCTGACGTCCAGGTATTCAAATTGGATAGATTATAGCTAGAAAATCAGGACAAAAAGTTACCTGACTACAGAGGCGACCACCAAAGATTTTGTGTACCAAACTCTTTTCATAAGCAGCGGGGGATTCAGTGGGCACTCCAGAAGGCAAGCAGCATCTATGCATTGATTCCAATAAATTCACCATGTATTCATGTGCATCCTCCTGTCTGGCATTTCTAAAATTCCGAGATATGCCTAATATTTGGTCAAGAACAACAAATCACGAAACAGAAAAACTGTAAAGAGTAGTCTGCCTATCAGGACTTCGAAGTAGCTTTTAGAAGCAGCACAACTAAGGAATAACATATTTCAGAAACAACTCCATCAATAAATAGCGTATTAAACAATTTACAGTTTACCTCAAGGATAAGAAAAGAAATTTTTTTAAAATCAGTAATACAGAGTGAAAGCAATATCTCAATGATTTTCAAATAATAAATCTGCCTCGTGCATATGAGAAATGACTTTAAAAATTGGGCAAAATTGGGCCACAAAAGTTCTAGCTGCATAATAAAGATCAGAAATAATCATGTAAAATATTAGAAGGATACATCGCAGGTTAGAGACCAGATCCTTTGGGACTAGAGACCTCCCAGTTGATTGCAATGCACGGCTAACATGCTTCTGGATGGCACACAATGCACAAAAACCAGCAACATGGCCTTCATAAATAAACCAAAAACATAATGAAACTGATCAGTATAACTGATTTACACTAAACAAAACATGGACACATACAAGGTTATGTAATTCTATGAATAGAATCAAAGGGAATGGAAACAAAAACAATCACATAAAATCTTCAAAAGAGGCAGAAGACACAAACATAACCATTAAAGATGTAAACATTATTGTTCCCCATAAGGCATAAGTATTAATTAGGTAAATAAATGATACAGGGTAAGCATTTATAGGAACCCCCCAAGGGGGAAACAAAATTTTTATTTTTCAGTGCTAAATTACGTAAATTGATAAATCACTCAATAATTTTCTGAAGAGATGCTCCCTACAATGATCCTTCACAATTTTTTACAGAAATTCCTCACCCTGAAAATTGAGAGTTAACCACTGTAAAGATGTAAAGAGCCACATGCAGTATAATGGTGTCACCCTACTGAGAAAAGAGGTCTAACTATGATCCAAACTTCTCGGACATAATAACTTGTTATTTTTATCGAACTCTGGCCCTTTTGGTAATCATTTCTATTAACTGAGTCATAATCTTGTATAAAGAACTAGTTAAAGAGTTAATTGGGGACACAAACAACCGAATACAGGAACTACAGCTCGTACACAGATGTGTGCAGGCAAATATATGTGCCATTCAGCATGTCAGAATAAAGCATACTAAAAGTGAAAGAAACAAAAATGAGAGATACTCACAGGAATTTTGATGCTTGCCACTTTGCAAATATGCAGCCAAGGGCTCGGTATATGTCAGGCACTGCAGCACTGAATTGAGAAAACACGTATTTCCAAGATTTTCTAAACCAGCACCCTGAAAATGCATTCACAAATTCCATAGGGAATAAACAACTGAAAAGGTTGCGTATAAGCAAGCTCCAGATATTCATAAGCCAAATAGAACAATGCACTGTCAAATGACATAGCCCAATGAAAGAAGCCACTAAAGTAATTTCCAACAGAAAGAATTTGATCATAAAAAACAAATGCATTGGGAGATTACTTGACAAAAAGAAAGCAATTGAAATCAAACTATTCACGGATGCAACTATCATTATATGCCTCGAAAAAGGGAAATAAACATGTAAAAGAAAATTCATATGAATAAAACCCACAATATTAAGTACCTAGAGATTACAGCAAATTCCCATTAAAGTGAAAGCCCGAGTCAAATAAAGAAAAGTAGCCAGAGGAATCAGAATTTGAAAATGTCCAATTCAGAACTCAAATCAACTAGCTCAGTAGGTAATACCATACAAAATAAAGCAATATAACGAGGCAAAAAACACGTCTTATCAACTAAAACAATCGCAAACAGTAGACAACCTTTCAATGTATAATCATGCGGGGGATAAGTTTAAAGAACAAAACTTCTGCATAGAAAAACGTCTCGATATAGAAAAAAGAAATATCTACCAATTCTCCACTAAAAAAACAGTCTTTAAAGAAAGAACTCACAATTCTCCTAAAAGTAATACCACAATTGAACTCAGGATCCAACCCATTTTCCACAACATCCGACACGTCCGGCTTCTTCGAACTCTGGCCAGGATTCAACTCCTGGGCCGGTCTTTTCCGACCAAAATCAGGGTTTAGAGTCTCAATCTGAAAATCATCGGATCTATTCTCGAACAGAGAAAACGACTTCCTCGCCGGATGGAACTCTATTCTCCGCAACGAAGCAGAAACAGAAGAAGAAAGCCTCAAAGAGGACGATTCATTGGCAAACTCGCCCTTAGAGAGTCCGATCCTAAGCTCAGAGTTGCTACTAAGATATTCCATCTTTCGAGAAACCACCGAACAAATTCGACAAAAACAGAACCGGTTTCAAATCACTCCGTATCGAAAATGGCAATGAAAAACCAAAAAGTCAAAAAGCCACCGTCTTTGGATACCCTTTTGCCTGTTCTTTCTCGATAGAGAAGATTAGTTGTGGAAAGAAGAAAGTGATAGCAGCGATCGTGTGCTTGATTGTACACGGCCTTCTCTCAGAAACCGGAGAAAGATGAGTGGCCGGGAAACACACTCTTGCTATTAAACCCTACTTGTTGCTGCATTAGGACTTTAGTCTTTAGTGTTCCTTCTTACATGAAATTATTTACAAAAATTAATTTGAGTTATTAAAAATATTTAAAATAATTCCTACTTCTTGTTAAATTAGGACTCTATTTTTATTTGGCTTATTTTCTAAATTTTTATATAGTTAATATTTTTAAAAACTATCATATTTTATTACATAAATATACGCTTATTTTATTATTTTTCTTAAACTTTCAATGAAACTATTTAATAAATATGTATTTATTTAAAAAAGTAAGAGTTTTTAAAAATATTACAATAACAATAACGTTTTGCTCATGCAAAATTTAAAAAGGTTCAAAAACATATAATTATATAACAATAACGATAACAATAATTACTGAGAGTTAAGCTGGAATATAGAGTTCAAGCATGCCTGGCCTTAGTCAATAACAAGAAGGGCATTAGGGTCAGCCTGCCGTCGTTTGTTTCTTTGGGAAAAATTTTTCAAAATAACG
This sequence comes from Erythroxylum domingense, assembly GCA_025594535.1. NCBI lineage: Eukaryota > Viridiplantae > Streptophyta > Magnoliopsida > Malpighiales > Erythroxylaceae > Erythroxylum > Erythroxylum domingense. The sequence goes on along the minus strand of JANQBM010000221.1, from coordinate 1,222,010 downwards.
TCGTTTTAAAAGTAACATTCAAGTTACAAGTTGGGCCGAACCGAGCTGTAGCCTCCCGATTTTAACTTATGACTGAGCCAAGCTAAATTTGATATTTCTAAAAGACACTTATTTAGGGTTCACTATCATAAAAAACAAAATAAGACCGAAAGAATCTCTATTTTATTTTATTTTGTTCTTTATAAAGTATAAAGGACCCTTATTTTATTTCTTTTTTGTTTTTTGTCAGGGTCTACTCTTAACTTTGGTACAGAATAAAAAGAGACAAAATAAAGGTCATGTTTTTTCTTTGCTTAGGTGATATAAAACGTAAGGAATGATACCGAATTTAAGGTAAAAGAAAATAATATATAAATAAATAAATAAATATTGTATAAAAATAAACATAAATTATAAAATTAAATTATGAATTGATATTTAAAAATTATATGTAAGAATAAAAGTGGTATTTATTTAATTATAGTATTTTTAAATAAAAGTGGTATTTATTTAATTATAGTATTTTTAAAATAGTTTCTTTTTCTAAATTTACAGTCTGGTGCACGAAAAGAGAAAAAGAGAAAAATAACTTCAAAAAATTAGAAAAAATAAGTGTGACGTAGTACGAATCTGGTAGGGTGAGCCTGGCATTCGTGAAGATATTATAATGACAATCACAGTTATAAGAAAGTTTAATAATACATAGTCTTACTCTTAATTAATAAAGAAGTTATCTTTAATGTAAAACTATTTTGTATTGTTATGTTATATAATTTTAAAAAATTCAATTTTATTAATAAAATTAAAAAATTACATTGATATTAAAGAATGATACTAAATAAAATTTTAACCCCTATTTCTAACTATACATCAAAAGGCTTAGGTAATTTTTAAGGTTTGATTTAGTACTATAAAAAATGAAACAATTTATAAAATAAACTGTTCTAAGTTAAAATTGGGCTGATTCTGAGGCCCAATTAGACCAGAATTTAAAAAAAAGGCCACACATTACACATATTAGGTCGGCAAATCCAAAAGCCCAATTTTGAGGCTGAACCTGGCCAATCCTATAGTAAACAATCAAGTATGGATTGATCAAGCCCTAGGCTCAATTTTAAAATTTTGGGTACAAGCTCAGATTATCAGACTTGGCTTGAAGCCCAATTTTTATAATAAAAATAATATCGTTTTTTTTATTTTCTATTTTAAAAATAAAAAATAAATTAGGATGGATTGAGTCAGACTCAAGCTCGAGCTCGACTGCCTTAGGTCGGACCTAACATGGGCTCCAACGGAAACTTTCATACTGGCTGGGCCAGGTGGGTGGGCCATTGACATCACCATCTATCAGTCTGCAAGTGGATGAAGGGAGTAACCCACCACAGCAGTCCTTCAATGAATGGATCACCCAACTCTGCCTGCGCCTGTTAATGGCCTAAATTTGCTGATAACCCATCAGAGGAGTGAGCACACGCAGGTCAGGTGACTCAGGTCCCCATCTCATCAACATTATTCACCAGGTAAGTACCTGAGGCAACTTGTTGTTGGAGATGACAATGGAGTAAGACTCTGTCGTTGGTTTGGTTCGGCTCAATATAATATTCATTGCTTTCAACTCTGACTAATTCTTTAACTTAGAACTAATTTTGATTGATGCAAATTGGGTCAAAACATAAATGCAATGCCTAGATAGTAGAACTTATAAATGACCCTACTATGAGTTAGTACTTATTGGACTAGTTCAAACTTGACCAAAAGTTCAATCTTGACTGGACCAAAAATCCTGTCAGCTTGAACTAATTTCATCAACTTGGGATTAGTCCAAACCGAAACTAATGTTATACCTAATCTTAGAATCTATGAATGACCATAATAAGAGGTTGGACTAATTTTATCGACTTCGAACTAGTCCGAACTAAGCCGAATTGGCTCGAAAGAAATGTCATGCCTAATTTTATAACCATACTAGGAACTTGTCTGTTAACAACTCTACACTTACTTTGGTTCATCTCATTCTTGGTAATTTTTCAGGAACAGTTAGTTGTCTGGACCTAGAAATGAACAAGTTTAAGGTTTGTATCAGCAAGAAAGTATAATGTTTGCGTGGTAACAACGTAGTCCATTTTCAACCAGTTCAGGCACCATTCCATAAATAAATACTTGATTGACTGACATTGTAACTAATTTGGTTGTTGACTAACCTCTCGGATTTTGGCATTTTCTGCGCAGATTCATAGGCCACGGCAACCAACTTGCTTTTAATAATGAAGAAATTTTCAGTTGAACATTTTTTAATGTGTATTGAATAAATTATGGAATGGATGTAATAATGGAAAAAATAATTTTTTAAATGTGATTTAGTAATTTTAAATTTTTTATTCATATTAATTTTTCAATAAAATTTATTTTCTTATACTTTCGTTCAAAAATATTCAAAATACGTAATATATTAACGTTAGGCGTAGATCAGTCAAATATTACTAACATAACAATCTATACAAGTATTAAATCAAACTCATACTAATTAAATTTAACTCAAACTAATAAATTTATATAAATAGAATATAATTATTTTAGATTGTATTTAATTAATTCGGGTTAGGTTTAATAAATTTTCAAGCTTGGGCTCAAGTTGCTTGGTCC
>JANQBM010000221.1:1084789-1096219 GCA_025594535.1 Erythroxylum domingense | reverse complement strand
AAAAATATATTATTAGTCATATTAATTAAGAGTATAATAGAAAATAATACTTGTAGTAAAGGTTATTAATGGAAAGTAAAATTTTCACCGCAGAAGCAGTTTCCTACCATAACCCTTTTTCTGCTTATTGATTTCTGCGATGGCACCACAGTTTTCTTTAACATCTAGTTGTTCACTGCAGATCTAAACATATGACTACGTTTGAAAACTGCAGTAAATAAGTACTTATTCCCACCGCACTGCAGATCCAAACGTAGCCTATATCTTTACTTTTTTCTTGCGTTATTGTTCTATTTTTCTTTGCTTGAAACAATACTTATGGGATGCTCTCAAGAGTCATAGTTTATGCTCTCAAGAGTACTAGTGGCACTTATGGGATGGTATCAGAAGGAAAAAATCTTTAGTATTTGCCAACAGAATTTGGTAACTATGTCCTTATTTTTTCTTATTTTATTATTCTATTTTTATTTGCTTGAAATAATGCCTATGGAATGATCTTAAGAGTCATAGTTTATACTCTCAAAACTACTAATGGAAATTATGCAACGATATCAAGAGGCAAAAATCTTTAGTATTTGCTAACATAATTTGGTAACTATGTGTTATGGATGCATTTTTGGGAAGGACTTATTAGAGAAGGGCGTAAGTAAGGAAAGGATTAGTCGCAATAACAGATTCAGTGAAGAAAACAAATAAGGAGGGAAATTAGGTTTGAAGGAATTATGGGACAACTTAATTGGTTAGGATTCTTTATGTTTAAATAAGTTTCCCTAGTCAATATGGAACTTATCTTCAGCTACATCATTCAGTTGTAATCCTCCTCCTTTATAAGGAGGCTTGTGGGAGGAGGAGGAGCGGGGTGCGGGTCAGGGAAATATTTCAGCCATAGGTTTAATAGATATGACGTTTTCTCATATGAGCCCTAACACACACAAGCAATAGTAGGTGATTGCACATTTCTGATATGAATAAGTTTTAATATTTTAAACCTTAATATTCCATAAGCGCACATGTCGTTTGCGTATTACCTAAAGTGTTGATCCCACCAAAAGGGTTAATCTAATCTAAAAATCCAAGGCCATCATAATTCACAATAATTCAAAATAAACAAAACTTAAACAAGAATTTATTTCAATCATGCACTTAATCTAAAGAATCAATTACGAAATAATAACCAAATAGTAGATGCAACGCCTAATAAAGAATTAACCTAATGAACTACCAATTGAGAGAAAGAGGAATTTTATCTATCTTTAATGGTAACCTAACCGATTATGAACTACTGGATTACTGGTTTTAGATAATCCTAGGGTTGATTACTCTCTCTCGAGTTATAACCATTAACCCTAATTTACAAAACCCTAATTAGATTATGGGATTTGCAATCTCTCCATTAACAATCTATCTAAAACCTTAATTAGATCCGAAGTTGTCCAAAACTACCGAAATCCTATGCAAGATCTCTCTTCACACAAATTACCGATTTGATTTAATTCTTGTTCTATTAAATTGCATTTAAGTTTTGTATATTTTCTTTGCTTTTATTATTTTCTTTTTTATTTTTTCTTTCCTATTCTTCTTGCTGAAAAAATAACTCTCGTTAGCCCAATTTAATAATTTTCACTTAGTTCACCCTCTCAGTTTGTAACCGAATTATGCAAGTGTAGAATTTAAATCATAATTAATCCAGTAAAAACATAAACAATTAAATTTCATTAAATCAAGAATAAAACAACCCAAAAGTGAGTTTAGACATTTTTCAACATTCAGCAATCCTATTCATCAACGGCTATCCCAATTCTATACATTAATAAAATTGAAAATAAAATAAAAATACAATTGGAACGGATGAAAGAGGCAGCTACGGTGAGAAACCTCCTATTCCAGGAAGTACTTTGTGTAGGCTTCTTCTCCACGACTCTTTTCTCTCTTCTCTTTCTCAATTTCTTGTCGTACTCTCTCTAGGGTTTCTCAAGTGATGGCTAATGCAAAAGCTCCTAATCTCCTTTGTCTTGTTCTTTAAATATCTTTTGTGTTCTGAGCAGCCTTAAGATTTTTCTGGGGTTGAAAAGGTCCGACAACCCCAGAAAAATCCCTCGAACCTGGACATTTTTACATGTTTGCGTGTTTGCCTGACACAGGCCACAATCGTGGGCCACATGTAACCCTTCTTTCATGATCGTGGCAATCAGGCTATGATTATGGGTAGTATCTTAGGTTTTTTCCATAATCGTGGCCTATTATACGACGATCGTGGGCTATTGTTTCAGCCTGAGTGTCTCTAAAACTTCTCCATTCTTCGATGTTAACCCTAAAACACTAACCAACATATCAAGGTACTTCAAAAACATCATATTGAAGCTCAAAGACTTGACTAACCCATAAAAAAACAAATAAACACCATTAATTAATAAACTAACACAATTCTAACCTAAATACATACTAAACAATTAGATTAACACTTAAATACATAACAAACTAAGCCTAAAACATGATGCAATTTAGACTTATCAACATCCCTTACTTAAACGTTTGCTTGTCCTCAAACAAACAAAACAACAAATACACAACACACAATGCAGTAATGAGATAATGGCTTCAACTTCATGAAATAAATTTAATCTTAAACACAATTATTCAAGTTATATCAAATCATTAACATGCAAAATCTATGTCTAAGGGCTTTGAACTAAATATACAAAATAATCCAAATTCAAGTGCTAATTTATTTACTCTTTTCAATTGCACACACATAATAAAATTCTTTGGTCATTTAGACCCTATAACTACTCCTAAGTAAGCTATTACAAGTTCAGTAGGTTTTTATAAAGAAACTTTTAATTTATTTGTTTATTTAAACAATGACCTAGTCTTTTACTCGGAGGCAAACATTGGTGATGAATGTCAATATGGTTACTCGACTAAATAATGTTTATTAAACTGCATGGTTGAAACGTCATTATAGCTTTTTGACGTGGAGGCACACATTTGTGATGTGTGTCAATCCGATTACTCACCTATATCATGTTCTTAACTGTCTACTAGCTCTATTTGTAACCTAAAGACATCGTAATAGTTATTTATTTAGCAACATTTTTATTGCCTACCTTATTTTTTTAGCTACTCGTTTCCATTAAAAATACTAGTAAAGCTACTAAAGTTGAAAGGCCTCAAATTATGAATGAACGTGACAATTTTGAGGGTAACAAACTCACACTAAATCCTATTTAAGTTGCACATTTAGTCAAAGACCCTAACTCACTAATTTTGCAAGCTAATGATTCTTCACAACCTAATAGACTAAGTTTAAAATTAAATCAATTCCAATTCATCTAAGCCATTGACACATTGACACAATTCATAAAATGCAGCCTAATAACTATCGTACAGTATACAAAATCACATTGAAAGCAAAACATATAACCTTCCCCACACTTGAACAACACATTCTCCTCAACGTAAGAAGGGGACAAACAAATGCATAAGGAATGAAAAAACCTAAAGTAACGTAAAAAAAAACAAAAATAAAAGCAAATACTAAATTTAAAAAGAAAAATGGTTAGATAAAATCTCATGGAGATGGAGATGAGGATGGAGTTGAAGGTGGCAATCAAATGCCTTGAGCCTTGAAATAACGATGGATACCATGTATGTCCCGACTCTGATGTCGTTGAGTTTGGGCCATCTCCTTCATCATTCTGGAGTTCTTCGCAAGTGTATCTATGATTACCTTGTTATTTGTAGAGATTGTATTGATAGGTGTGCATTAGTCTCCACCTTCAAGGGAGGATGAAACCCTTATGTAGAAAGACCATCTTTAAAGTGAAGAACACATGCTTGGAGCCTTAAGGAAGGATTGAACTCAAGAATCATCATCAAGATTGGGGAAAATAGCATATCAACATCAAAATTTCCAAATTTTGGCAAAGAAGAGGACTCTTTTTATTCAATTTCTATCAATTTTACTTCTTCTATTCTTTGTAAATGGTTTGTTTGAATGTTGATGATGTTATGGAGACCATGATAAGCTGATTTAGTTTTAGGGATTGCTTTTGAACTATTTTGTTAGAAATCCTATTTTGTTGAATTGAATGAAATTGTCTTTGGTAATTGTTGACTTAAATTGTTATCTTGCAATAAATCAAGAGAGTGAGTAAGATAACTTTGATTAGGATTGTACAATAAGAGTTGGCGACCTATAGACTTACAATTATCAAGTTAATTGAATAGTTAGAAGAGGGATCTCTATTAGTCAAATGATCACCCACAAGATAGCTTAATAACTAGTTGAATAGGTCGAGTCATTGGGTAGGTTGAGAGATCATCCAATTAATTTATTTAAATTCAATTAGGGACAATTAATTACACCTTGAGAGAGGGTAGTTAATACATTCATAAATCTATGATGAGACACAATTCAATCAATAAAATAGGAGGGAGACAAAATAGGAAAAAAAGTAATATCTAGTCTTTAGATTCTTGAATTCCGATTTTTTTGCAGAATGGTATTGTCTATTGTTTTGAGTTAGTCTTTTAATTTTAATTTAATTTTCCAGATTATTTACTTTTAACAATTTCATTTCTTAAACAAAGTTTTATCTAAATTAAGTGGTATTTGGGCTTCAATCCCTATGGGATCGATATCTGCTCTTTTAAGCTATAAGACACGACTCGTTCACTTGCAATTTTTGAGCATAAAATAAGTAAATAGGTTTTACCATTAACAAGTTTTTAGTGCCATTGCCGGGGATTGATTGTTTAGCATCTTGTTTGATTTAGATTACTTTGATTTAAGAGTTTTTGATACTTTTCCTTATGAAATTATAGGTGCATAAACACAAGGAGCACACGAAGGACAAAAGAAGTGAGTGAAGATTAATTTCCTGACATCAAGAGACATAAAAGAGAATTAAGAAGGGTGAAGCATCTTAACTTTTCATAACAAGATATGGATAAAGAAGGAGAGTAAGGAAGACTAGAGAGGACCTTGATGGATTTCATTAGGCCAGGTTTTAGTCTTCAAGGAGTGGTAAGACCGGTGGTCCAAGAAAATAATTTTGAGATAAAGCCAACGCTATTCAACATCCTAAAGGATAGTGTGTAGTTCTATGGACTATCCAATGAGGATCCAAATGCTTACATCGCGAATTTCTTAGAGATATATGACACATTTTGGTTTAATGAAATGTTTGACGATGCAATGAAGTTAAGTCTATTTTCACTCACATTGAAAGGATCGGGCTAAAGCGTGGTACAACTCACTGAATGTGAGACAAATTACAACTTGGGAGCAGCCCGCCCAAGCCTTCCTCGCCAAGTATTTCCCATTAACAAAGAAGACGAGGATTATTAAGGAGATAACTAATTTCCAACAAAACAACAGGGAGTCTCTCTATGAAACCTGGGAGAGATTTAAAGAACTTCAGAGAAGTTGTCCCCATCACAACCTGCCGAGAGAGTTCCTGCTTCAGATGTTCTATAATAAAGTAAATCCAAGCATTAGAGGAACCATCAATGCAGTAGTAAGAGGTTCATTAATGAGGAAGACGGTGGAAGCAGCACATAATCTGTTAAAGGAGTTGGCAAATGATAACTGCATGTGGTGGAGGGAGAGTAGCAGATAAGGATAGAAGGAACAAAAAGGTATGATACCCATTGACTCTGTTACTACCTTGCAGGCTCAGATCACGGCTCTTATGAAGCAGCTAAATAACATGCAAGGAGCATCTTCCTCAACAGCTAAGGCGATACAAGTTCAATGTGAGTTGTGTGGGTAGAGCAACCAAGACTCTGAGGAGTGTTTTCTATTAGGATTTGGTGGTGTTGAGCTTGGTCCAGCCACAGAAAGGTAGTAACCCTTACTCTAATACCTATAATATGGGGTGGCAAAACCATCCAAAATTTTCTTGGAGTAACAACAATGTAGGTGGCCAGCAAAGACCAGAAGGAACACCAGGATTTCAACAAGATTGAATCGGAGCATTGGAAAGCAAAATAGACAAGATGATGGAAATCTTAGGGTCTAAATTGGCAACTCAAGAGGAGAATCAAAAAAGGATGCATGTACGCTAGGAGGATAATTAGAAGAGGATGGAAGCGAAATTTGATCAAATCTTGAAGAATCACGCATCTTCCATCAACAATTTGAAGGTTCAGGTAGGGCAACTTGCTAACGCTTTATCTTTTCAAAGTGCAGGTAGCCTACTGAGTAATACTGAAATTATTCTGAAGGAAAGACTCATGCCAATTACTCAGACAGAGCAAAAGGACAGTGAGAATGAGGAGCAAAATGGAGCTAAGATAAAAGGATAAATTATTGTGGAAGTCTTCCCAAGTGAACTAGTAAGCGAGTCGATCAAGGAGCTTCAACTTAGACTTCTGCATCAGATTTTTACCCAACGAAAGTCATTTTCAAGCAGAACAATGAGGAATTCTAAGGAGAGTGAGTTAAGTGAGATATGGGATGTAACCAATCAACTCTGAACAAAACTCACATTGAAGGAACCAGTGAAAAAAGAGGTCGAAGAACATATATCAGAAGGAAGTTCACTAATAAAACAAAAGAAAGAAGACCCAGAGGATTTCTTTATTCCGTGCAGTATTGATGGAGTTCAGATAGACAGGGCATTCATTGACTTAGGAGTTGGCATCAATATGATGCCCTACTCCTTTAGTCAAAAGTTAGGTTTAGGAGAGCCAGAGCCCACTAAGACATTGGTGAAGACAACTAATAGAACAGTACATTTGTCGAAGAAAATCATTAAGAATGTGCAAATACGGATCGATAAATTCTTCTTTCCGGCAAACTTCTACATACTAGAAATTGGAGAAGACGAGGAGACCCCGATGGTGCTTGGGTGACCATTTTATCTATTGCCCATTCAATTACTGATGTTGATGGGGGCAAATTAATACTGACAGTATGATAGGAGCAGTTAACATTTGAGGTATTGAAGAAAAATTATTGCTTTCCTTCACCGCTAACTGTCATCAAAGAACCTGAGCCCCAAGGTGGATGGGAAGATGTTGAGAACCCTAGGAATATAATAGGTGCATATTAAAATATGTTTTTATAGGTAATTGGCATGTGTTTTCTAGCATAATTATTCTTTATTGTTCTAGTTTAGGATTCATTTTATATGTTTTCATTAAGCTTGATTTCCATTTTGCTCTTGTGTGTTGGATGCTAATTGAGGGTAAAAATTGCTTACTTTTGTGTAGGAAAGGAGAGGAAGCAAGTTGGAGGATGAATAAGAGAGCATAGAAGAGAAGACAAGAGGATCACATCTGGGACCAATTCCTTCACTTGTGGGAAATAGGCAAATTCCCATGGATATGGGAAATTAAGACAGAAAGTTTCTACCTGTAATTCCCATACTTGTGGGAATCATGCAGATTCCCACAAATGTGGGAATTGAAATTCGAGGCAATCTGCAAGGCTTCAGTAAATCTAACTTTTTGGACTATATAAAGGAAATTAAGCTCAATCTTCAAGAGAGACAACACCTACCTGTAGAGAGACCATCTTTGGTTGAAGAACACTTGTTTGGAGCATCAAGGAAGGATTAAAAACAAGGATCATCATCAAGATTGGGCAAAATAGCACATCAACACCCAATTTCTAGATTTTGGCAAAGAAGAGAAGGAGTTTTCTTATTCACTTTCTATCACTTTAATCTCATCCTTTCTTTGAAAAGATGGATTATTTGAATCTTGATAGTGTTATGGAGACCATGTTAGGCTAATTTCATATTAGGGATTGCCTTTTCATTATTTTGTCAAAACTCATGTTTTATTAAATTGAATAAAGTCTCTTTGATAATTGTTGTTCTTAATTGTCATCTTACAACAAATCGAGAGAGCGAGTGAGAAGAAAATCATGTAGGATTGTACAATGAGAGTTGGCTACCTACAGACTAGAAATTATTATTTCAATTGAATAATTAGATGAGAGATCTCAGTTATTCAATTGATCGTTCATAGGATAGTATAATAACTAGTTGAATAAGTAGAGTCATTAGGTAGGTTGAGAGATCATTCAATTGATTCCCATAAATTCAATTAGGGAAAAATAGTTACACCTTGAGAGAGGGTAATTAGTACATTTGGAAATCTAGGATGAGACACAATTCAATCAATGAAACATGAGGGAGACAGAATAAGGTAAAATTAATCTTTAACATTTAGATCCTTGAATTTATATTTTCTGCAATTGCGTATTATCCATTGCTTTCATTATCTTTTAATTTTAATTAAAATTTCTAGATTAATTGCATTAACCAATTTTATTTCCTAAAAAAAGTCTTTTTAAAATTAAGTGGTGTCTGGGCATTAATCCCTGTGGGATCGATATCCACTCTTTCTAACTATAAGTTATGACCCGTTCACTTGTAGTTTTTGAGCATAAAACAAGTAGATAGGTTTTACAATCCATCAACAGAATGTATGTAAGAAGAAATGATCACGTAGGAGAAGGCGTAGGAAGGAAAACAAAGATGCTGAAGTCCATAATAGGGTAGCTAATCTACAATGTTTGAGATCAATTTTCACATTGCTGCTATGCCAGTCATTTGAGCCCCCATGAGCATAGAGGAGGGTTAAGCTATAGACGTTAATGAAGCGCTACATGGGAGGTAACCCATAGATGTTTACTTTTCCTTTGATTGTCTTTGTCTATTTGTTCGCTGAATTTATTTAATTATGATCATGCTTGAATTGAGTTTGATTGATGTTTAATTTGGTTTATGTTTAAAGTATAACTTATTTTCTTTTCAAAATTCTTGTTGAAGATATTGACTTGATGTGTTTGTTAGGTTGTGGATCATGAAGAATTAAAATCAAGCTTGGAAGAAGGTTTGGATGTGTGAGAATCACTAATTCCCACGATCGTGGCAATTGTGGTGATTTCTATAAGTGTGGGAAAGCTCTCCAAAAAATTTCTGGATAGTAATCCCACGATCGTGGGTCCCTTTTCTTTTTCCACTCACTTTCAAACTTTACCTTCTTCTCTCTCTAACCCATGAAATTTTCTCCTCCCACTCTCTAAAACTCTTCAAATTTCCTCTAGATTCTTAGTATTTTCTTTAACTCTTACATTATTCTTACAATCCTTTCATCTTTTCATGCATTAATCATTTAAAAATATAAGGATTTGTGTAAGATTTGGCTTTCTCTCTCTCTAAAACTCTAATTTCAATCTTATTCTCATATTTTTGCAGATTTTCCTCTTCCATTGGCACTGAGGATGAGGATGGTTTAGAGATCAACTAACTTGACCGATGAATTACTCCATGAAGTTTCTAGTGAAGGCAAACACAATCTAGCGGTGACTTACCACTCTCCCTTCCCGATTTACTCGGAAGAAGAAGGTACATGCTTTCGTGACCTTAGAAAAAGACAAATAGTCACTCCTAGGTATTTTGATTTTAAATTGCTAGTGAACATAGGAGTGAGATGACAACTTGAGCAATTAGGCGCAATTATAGGGTGGAATAGGTTTATTCGGTTCGACGATCCTATTTATTTTACTATAACCTTAGAGTTCTTCACAACAGTCCGGTATAACCCAAAAATGGATGTGTTTTGGTTTAGGTTAGGCAAAAATGTTTTTAAAATTGATTATCCTATTATGCATGAATTTTCAATTTATCAAATACAAAAGTTGTAGATGGTCATGGTGATTTTGATATCAATTCTTATTGGAACACTCTCATGGGTGAGGAACATTTCGACTCACGCAATGCACCTAATTCTTTAATCGGAAGTGTTGAGCATCTTCTTTTACACAAATTTATGCGTCTGACTGTGTTTAATAAAACGAAAAGCAATAAATACTCATGAAAAGAACGTTTTCTTATCGTGCATAGATCAAAAAATTAAAATCAACACATCTTACATAATTTTTCGATCAATAGTGAGTGTTACTAATAAACAAAGTTTATCTTTTCGGATGTCTCACATTGCTTGTGCTTTGGGTGTGTTTTATAATGTTAATATGGAGAATTTGTGTACAACTCCACACGATATGTTTGACATTATATTTGAGACGTTCTGAGATTTTAGAGTTCCATTCTATGAAAATTTTGAGATCCTTAGTCGCGCACTTGATAGGTGTGCATTAGGATATGTTTTTTATAGGTAATTATCATATGTTTTCTTGCATAATGGTTGCTTATCACTCTAGTTTAGGATTCATTTTATATGTTTTCATTAAGTTTGGTTTCCATTGTGTTCTTGTGTATTGGATGCTGATTGAGGGTAAGAAATGCTTATTTTTGTGTGCGAAAGGAGAGGAAGCAAGTTGGAGGATGAACAAGAGAGCATAGAAGAGAAGACAAGAGGATTACATCTAGGACTAATTCCCACGTTCATGGGAATTAAGCAAATTCCCACAGACGTGGTAAATCGAGACAAAATGTTTCTGCCTATAATTCCCATGCTCATGGGAATCATGCAAATTCCCGCGGGTGTGGGAATTGAAATCTGAGGCAATCTATGAGGCTTCGTTAAATCTAATTTTTTGGACTATATAAAGAAAATTAAGCCTCCATCTTTAGGAGAGATGACACCTATCTGTAGAGAGACCATCCTTGGGTGAAGAACATTTTTTTGGAGCATCAAAAAAGGATTGAAAAGAAGGATCATCATTAAGATTGGGCCAAATAGCACATCAACACCAAAATTCAAGATTTTGGCAAAGAAGAGAAAGAGTTTTTTATTCACTTTCTATCATTTTAATCTCTTCCTTTCTTTATGAAGATGGATTATTTAAATGTTGATAGTGTTATGAAGACTATGTTAGGTTAACTTCATATTAGGGTTGCTTTTCAATTATTTTGTCAAAACTCATGTTTCATTGATTGAATTGTGTCTCATCTTAGATTTCTGAATGTATTAATTACCCTCTCTCAAGGTGTAACTATTTTCCCTAATTGAATTTATAGGAATCGATTGAATGATATCTTAACCTACCCAATCACTCTACCGATTCAACTAGTTATTACACTATCCTACGGACGATCAATGACTAATTTAGATCTCTCTTATAATTATTCAATTGACATAATAATTGCTAGTCTATAGGTCGTCAACTGTATAATCCTAAATGATTTTCATCTCACTCACTTACTCGATTTGTTGCAAGATGCCAATTAAGAACAACAATTATCAAAGACACTTCATTCAATTCAATAAAACATGAGTTTTGACAAAATAATGAAATAGCAATCCTTAACATTGTAACACCCCACTCCCGCTGAACCCGAACCTGATATCGACGGTGATATCCAAATCCGTGCCCCGCGAGGGTGGCGTGTCACATCACTTAACACTTAAAATTCGGTACACATTTTTTTTTGAATACTCTTATCAATGATCATAAATGTGGGCCCACTTTTTCTTTTATACAAAACATTTTACGTCTTAGCAATG
>JANQBM010000221.1:997359-1027285 GCA_025594535.1 Erythroxylum domingense | reverse complement strand
ATCGATTAAATATATATAATTTAATTATTTAATATATTAATTATTAATAAGAATTATACATAATTTAATTTAATAGTATATATTTCCTTAATTAAAAGTAATTATTAGCAAATATTAATTATTTTATTTTATTTTATAATTAATTTAATTTAATAATTATTAATTAAAATAATTAAATTTAAATTACCTTCAAAAATATATATATATATATTTCAAATAAAATTTGATTTAATAATTTAAAATATTCAAAATAAATATTTATTTTAAAAAATAAAATTATTTTTATTGATAATTTATTAATAAATATTATAGAAGAGTCTAAAATAAATTTAATTAATTAAAATAATTTATCTTTAAATTTTATCTAATATATAATTATCGTCAATAATAAAAATATAATTACATCCACATTTACAATAAACACTTTGTTATTTTTATTTTTAAAAAATAAAGATTAAAACAAAAAATATATCTTAAAATTAATGTCAGCAAAATAGAAGTGAAACTAAATAACCTCTTAATTATACGCATGATTAATGAAATTTTATTATAAAATATAAAATAAGTTTTCCATTGTTTGAGTTGTCCTCCATTTACAAATATATGATAAAATGCTTACTGAACTTTATGGTTAAATTATAAATGCCTATCTAACGAAGTAAGCCATTAGTGAAAGATATTTCATTTACTATTGACAAATGAAAAAAACAAGACTCCATGAACTTATGATTAAAGCCCTGTAGCGGTTGTCGGGCTGATAAAGTGGAGACGTGGAGTTAAAAGATCTTGTATTTGAATTTTCTTACTTACGCTCTTTTAATTAAGCCTATCGTACAAAATTTGTCTAATGTAAAATATTCGATTGACATAATTTATAGATTATTATGTCAATTCAAAAATTTACGAGTACTCGTCCAAATGATAGGAACTAGTAAGTTTATCTGTTTACAAAAAAAACCTCTTAAACTTAATTTAAGAATAAAAATATATATTGATACATAACTGGACCAATCAACAAGGCCCGTGGTACTGATAACAGGGGCCGTAATACTGGATTTATAAACCCAAGTCCCATTCGAGTACAACGACGTCGTCATGATACTAACTTAGTTTCAATCACTGTGCATAATGATTAAACAAAAAAACGTATGAAAATGTTTTTACCATACGTTTAAAGGATTATATTTACTTCAATTAAGGATGATAATGGGCAAGCTCAAGCTCAGCTATTATTGTCTCGGCCCCAGCTCAATGGGCCCCTGATGGACCATGCTGGCTTGACCCGATTTTAAAAAACGATATTATTTTGTATCTTTTCATTGCGTCACAGATTAAGCCGGGTCATATTTATCATCCTTAATTTTGACTTCAATTAGATATTTTTATATTATTGATTTGTTATTGTAAAAATTATTAAGTTGGCATGACGTCGTTGTAACTTCATGCAACTTTTAAGTAATTTTCCTTTTCCCTATATATGATTAATCCAATCCCTATCCTATCTAAGCTTTTAATAAGATGCAATTCACTGGTTGAAAATAAAAATCTTTTTTTCATCATTGCACATCGTAAACGTTAGGTCATTTCTCCACAAAGCCTGTAAATATGATCTTAATCATGTCATTTCCACCTCTTTACTCGTTTTCATTTCTCATTCATGTAATTATGGTTATTATTAGCATTAATTATTACTTTGAAGATGACATATAAACCATAATGCAATCATAAAATCTCCCATTAACTTAATTATTTGATTTTTTTTGGTGCGAGGGCTTTTTTCTTTTTTTGGGTGAGCAAGAAAGAGTAAGATCAACAACAATTAATAGACACTTGCAACACAATTATTGGTACCGTTTGTTACTCAAGTCAACTAAATTATTTAGAGCTTGCCCATCCACATGTGTAATTGAAAAGATTAATGATTCTTCACGATATTCTTTTTCTTTTTGCAAAAGTTGCAATGATCCCAAAAATCAAATCGGCTTGTATTTATTAGGATTGAGTTATTTCGAATGTTTTAAAAGTTAAACCGAAAGTTAAATTAGTAAGGTAAAAGGTTTAACGTTTCAAGAGTTTAATAGGTATTAAACCGTTATATAATTGACTAAAGATTTAATAAAATTAAAAAAATTTAAATATGATTTAAAGACATTTTCTTTACCCATAAAGATTTTTGAAGTTTAATTAAAAATAGATTATTAAATAAAAATCAATAATTCATTTTAGATTGTAAGAATTTATTAATTCATAAAAAATGATTGATTAATTAATAAAATGAACAGTTTTTTTATAACAAAAGATAATAAAATAAATCGAACAGAAATTTTGAAAATCGAACTGAAATTATATTAAATAACTTGACATAAATTTAATATAATATTTAAAGTATTTTAAAAGTGACTTTAAGCAATAAACATATTTTGAAATAGGTAAAGTTCTTGCTCAAATCCCAATTATTTAGATTCGGGAAGAAAAATATCTATCGATTAAAAGACTCAACTGGTTAGCTCAATTCAATTTTCGGTTCAGGTTTTAACTTTTCAGTTCGATTTATTTTAATAATTATTGTTGTTAAAAACGATTAGTTTATTAATTAATTAGTCAATTTTTGTAAATTAATAAGTTTTTATAAATTAAAATAAATCAATTAATTTTTATATAACAATTTCTTTTTTCAATTAAACTTCAAAATTTTAAATGAGTAAGGAAAATTTATTTCAATCATATTTCAAATTATTTAATTTTATTTAATCTTTAGTTAGTTTTATCATTTACGATGGTTTAATCGTGAATGAACCTTTTAAACTTTAAACTTCTTATCTTATTAGTTTAATTTTCGATCCAATTTTTAATTCGTTGAAAATATTAACTAAAGATCAAAATTCAATAAATGTACCTTAGGGCATTAAAACGTATAATATGAAAAACATTAAACACCTCAATCGTTATGGCTATATTTAGTTGGAGGTTTACTAATGGAATATAATAAAATGTAATGTTATTACATCGTTTGGGATGAGAGTTTATAACATAATGAAATGAGATGAGATAGAAGACGAGGGTTCCATATTACATCTCATTTCATCCTAAACAGTAAAAATAAAAAACCTCCTATTTAAAAGGTTTAATTAAGATAGAATATAAAATGATAAACAACTTTTCACTATATTACATTATACACTCTTCTTCTAAACAATATTTCACTATATTACATTATAAACCTTTTCATCCCTCATAATCAATAATTTTCTAATATTACATCAATTTATATTTCATTTCATTATAAACTATTATATTCTGTTCTATTTTATTAAAAACTTTACGCCTAACCAAACATACCCTAACCTTTCGAAAGAAACACTACAAGTCCCTAACTCCATTGGATTATTTTTAAGGATCTAGAAGATTAAAATAATATTTTCAAGAAAATATCTTGGCATACATACATATATATATATATATATACACACACACACACTATAACATGGGACCATTTCAGTTTCATCATTACAAAGAATTCAGATCGATACATATGAATATGACATGATTCCTTAATGGATTGACCCTTCCTTGCTATGAAGAGGTCCGAGGAGTATGTATAAAACAAAAGGGTCCCAGGAGTATTTCTTTTCGTTTATATATATATATATATGATCTCTTGCTTGGGTATAAAGAACCGGTGGAATGTCCTCTGCTTCAACTGTATAGACCTGTGAACATTATTATCAATTTAGAATATTTCTTTCTCTCAATTATGGCCCTAGCTGTGTATTCGTACTATCTGTTTGAGTATTTCATACTTCTGGCAGGTACATCATACATACTTTTGGATATTTATAACTTTTTGTTGGTCTTGCCCTTATTGCTAAGACATTTCACTTCACAATGACTTCACACAATAATGTCTACATACCATTTTGTTTACACTTTTTTTTTGTTAGTTATATTTTGTAGTTTGACATTTTTTTTTTTTAGAAATTATTACTTACTTTCTAATAGTATTGTTTATTGTTAAGCGACTGTTTCATAAAAAAAGTTTAAATTGTTGTGTAAGGCCAACTTAATTAGTTTTATATATTCACCAACACGCTCTTAAAGTGAAAGTTTTTTAGACTTGAAACTTGCACAGATTCACTCTATCTTGTGAAGAATAATAAGTAGATAGTAGGATTTGAACTCACAACCACTTAGTCATAAAAACTCTGATATCATATTAAGCGATCATTTTATCATAAAAACTTAAGCTGTTGTGTGAGGCCAACCTAATTAGTTTTATATATTCACTAATATTTATCTATCGGACAAATCCTCTCTACTAATTAGGGTAAGGATGCCTATACTGAACCTCTTCAAACATCGCGTTTAGCATAATTTTTATTGGATGGATATTAGTTTTATTTGTTGTGTAATTTCCTCTCGTCATATTTTGCTACTTATTCATCAATTTATAAGTCTAAAACATCTTTATATTACATTATTTTGAATAAAAATTAACAAATTGATAAAGAATTATACGAACAAAAGACTAAAATAAAAAATGTTAAACTACATGAAACTCCAACTTATTTAATTATTCTTAATTTATCAATATAGTTTAAGTTTTATTAGGTTGATTGCTTAATTCTCTAATACTTTCTTAGTTAGTATTTGAATTATGAATAAAAACCCTAACTCGTTTACATTCTTATAAAATAGTCATGACTAAAGAGATTTCTTTATAAAAAATCATCATAATCAATACCCAGTTGAAATTTTACTAAAGTGCAAATTCTTGAATGAAAAATAAAAATTGGAATTTGAATAAGGCGAAGAAGGAGTCCTCAATTCGCAATAGATAAAATATAGATAACGAAAGATTTTATCTGATCAATCATGACAAAAAGTATATGAGCCTAAAAAGCTTACTATTTCCTTGAAAAGCAAGTCTTATAAGTTAAACAAATCTTGTATGAAGTAAAACAAGATACTCAACCCAATCAAAATCTCACTAACAAAAGGCCAGTTTTGGCATTTCAAAGGATTCCAAATCCACATTAAACTGAAGACAATGTAAGTAGCAATATGTCGTGAACCACCAACAGAAACTTCCAATTTGGGCCCCCGGATCGAGTTTGAATGTACAAAAAGCTTTTGTTTATGGATTCTGTGCTCCGCGTATGTAGGGGGATGGCCAATCATGACGGCGAAGTGAAACAAATCTCTTGTGGGTCCCGAGGTGTATTACGGAAGCCGCATCCCTATTGGTTGCGGCCAAGTTCAGCCACCCATACATCGCCACGTGGACCCATAAAAGTCTCCCACCGGAAACGTGCGGACCACAAAAATGATGTTTCTACAGGCCGATTGATGAGGGCCCTTGGACCCACGTGATTTAATCTCAACCATACTCACAACAAAACAGTACTTACTTCTTTTGTGTTATACGTTAATATAAATAATAAATATTATTTTTACAAAAATAAAATGCTCTCATTTAATAAAAACATCATTACTAAAAACTAAAAAATGATAATTCTTTATTATTTATTACTTATTTAATAACTTATAAATAACATAAATAATTTTAAAATAAACGAGTTAATTATACGAAATAAAATATTGTAAATTATGAAGTAATAATGTCATTAACACATAAAATAATGGATCAAAATAGATCATAAAATAGATGATTTTTTTTGGAATAGAGGAACCCGCAATTACTATCCTTTAGATCGTATTGGGTAAATTTCTAAATCGACACAATAGTTTACAAATTACATTAACCGGGTATTCTGCACTAAGCAAGTCCTTTACGACAAGCTCGATTGAAAGAGTGAAGGTGGGCGGATTCGAAC
The DNA here is from genome assembly GCA_025594535.1 of Erythroxylum domingense. Taxonomy (NCBI): domain Eukaryota; kingdom Viridiplantae; phylum Streptophyta; class Magnoliopsida; order Malpighiales; family Erythroxylaceae; genus Erythroxylum; species Erythroxylum domingense. The sequence goes on along the minus strand of JANQBM010000221.1, from coordinate 1,021,451 downwards.
AGAGAACTTTTTGGCCCCATACTCTCCCTACTTTACTAATTCAACCACCCCTAGGGGCATAAAATAAGTGATTATTATATGGTTTATTTATTTTAATAATTCTGTATATTCAATTTTATGTTAAAAATATCAAAGTTCGATTTGAACATAAATTATTATAGAATTATGTTTAAACTAATTTTTAATTTTTTAAGATTAAATTTGGTAAGAAAATTTGAGGATTTAAAAATACATGTTTAGTTGCAGCAACAACAATAACTTAGTGAAAATCTTGCAGATCGCAAAGTTTAGAAAAGTTTAAAATAACACAGTTTGTAATCATTCTTCTTTACTATTAATTATTGATTTGTAGGAAGCAATAAAAATTTATTTTAAATTGAAGAAAACTCCAAAAATGCTTTTCATTCAACTACTTCATTAAAATTCATATTTATAATTCACCATAAACCAATTTATTTTGCCAATATAGCACACTTTGACTTCTATTTTCTTCTAATCGCTAATATTATACAATAATATTTGCAAATAGTTGTCATCATAAATTATTTAGGGTTAATTATAATAAACCTCAAGCTTTGCTCAACTTTATAATTATAGCCCAAACTTTAAATAGTAACAATAAAATGTTCAAACTTTCAAAATTTTTAATTATAGCCCAAACTTCAAAAAGTGACAATAAAATGCTCAAAATTTTAATTTTTTTCAATACTAACTCGACATTAGAAACTTTAACTATTAATACGCACCGGGCAAAATTAACACAACAAATGAAGATTAATGAATAAATGTTGTTGATAAAAATAGAATTCCTAAATCTGTTTAAGTAGCATTAGCTATTCGTTGTCTGTTTATTCTCTCAACGCCTTCAACTATTTGTTTTCTGTTTATTCTTTCAATGTTCCAAACTATTCTCACATTGCAACGTACTGCACCAATAAATTCTTCGTTTTCAGTTTATTCTCTTAATGTTCTCAGTGTTAAAGCGTCGAAGTTGCGTAATTTAAAAATCGAAGAGTAAGAGCATCGAGAGAATAAATTGAAAACGAAAGAAAAACTGAAATCAAAGTATGAGGTTGTTGGAGCTGCATAATCGAATTTAAATCAAAAAATTTAACGAAGACACTAATGTCACGTTAGAATTGACAAAATTGAAATTTTGAGCATTTTATTGCAACTTCTTGAAATTTGGGCTCGAATTGAAGAAAATTGAAAGCTTGAACATTTTATTATCTCTTTTTAAATAATATCCATAAATTTATATTAAGAACAAATTTATTGCCAATTACTTGGTGATTATCAATGATCATTACTATTATGAAGAATTGAAAAATTCAATTGATTAATATAAAGAATTTTATTAAATTAATTATAAATTTTCAAATATTATTTTAAAATTTATATTTCTAAATATTCATAAATCTTGTACATAAATTTGTATTAAGAAAAAGTTTAGTGACTATTACTTAGTTACTATTATAAGCATTAAAAAATTAAATTTATGTAATAAAATTTTAATATAATACAAAATTTAGGGTTTGTTTATTTCTTTTTTTATAGTTTTCTATTTTTGTTTTCAATTTTAATAAAAACCAGGCTGTTTGAGCTTTTGGATTTTTTTGTTTTGATTTTTTCCTGTTTTTAAAATTTATGAATTCTATATAAAATTATTTTTATTTTCTGTTTGTATTTTTCATAATCTAATTTACCATGAACTAAATATGTAATATATAGTTATTTAATATATTAATTATTAATAAAAATTATGAATAGTTTAATGTAATATTATATTTAATTAATTAAAATTATGAATAATTTAATTTTAGTAATAAAATTAAGTAAAATAAAATTGAAAATTATTAATAATATAATTAAATTTAAAAATATTTTCAAAATATATGAATTTTAAATAAAATTTGGATTTAATAATTCGAATATATCTAAAATAAATATTAGTTCATAAATTTAATTTAATTTAAAATTGTTTATTTTATTAAAATAAAATTATTTTTATTGATAATTTATTAATAAATATTATATAAGAGATTAAAATAAATCCAATTATTAAAAAATAATTTATCTTTAAATTTTATTTAATATTTAATTATCACCAGTAATAAAAGTATAAATATATGGAAATTAACAACTAGGGTTTTTATTTTTATTAAAAAATATAACTAATAAGTAATAACAAAAACCAAATTGTTATGTTTAGATTAATAATATAGTACGGTAGCTCTCTGGGACCCTAGTTCTGGTCCCGCATTAGGCAGTGTGGTAGGACCTGTTGGGACCACCAGAGAGTGGGACCCATTAGGAACAACCCAGCTTAGGAACACCACACCACCCCCCAACTTGCGAGCTTAATGATAGTGGCTAGCCCACGCCGGACCGCAAGCCGCCACGTACAGAGACGCCAGAGAGAGGCCATCATTCAGTTTTCTCGGTCCTTCAGGTGGGTCCCACGTTCCACCCTTGTCGTTGAGCTCCGCTCAGCTTGAACTTGCATTCCTCTTAGCCGGCTTCGGTCTACATAGATTTGGAGGATTGTCGCTTTTTGTTTGGGGTCAGGACATTCTGGGTGACCTGAGCTTATGATTTGAAAATAACAGATAAACTACAGGCAAGTCATCACTTTTGGAAGAATGTCTTGAATCGATACGGAACGGAGGGTGGAAATGGAAGCTCTTTAGTTGTTGTAACGGGGCTTGAGCTTCCAAGCTGACAGACTCTTGGCATGTAAAAACCATGGGTATGTGTGTGTGTATGTCATAATGGTTTGGAAACGTATCGGTCACGAGCAAGGACGGGGCACGTTGCATAATATTTGTTATAGGGAATGCGTAGGTTCATGAGTGCAGAGCTGGTAAGTGTTCCTGTGGTGGTTATGTGGGGATACTATACGGCTCCGATCACTGAACTTCCCCGGAAAAGAAAATCATATTAGTAACTATAGACCAGGTTGAAGTTTCTGAAACCATTCAATTTGTATTATGATTCATTGAGTGCGTGTTGGAGTTAACATGGAAGGTGTGGCATGTGAGTAATATGTAATGTCTTTGTTCATTCGAGGAAGTCGATGAAAGGGAACAATCAACAATCTCCTGACTCCATTGATGGAGGTTGCATTAACTCAGTAGTAATATATTTATTTTTCTGTAAGATATTAAATGACATCAGACTTGGATGGTTCAACTATGGAAAAACTTTTGTTCCTGAATCACACAATCAAGTAAAACACACATCTTGATCAAGCTATAAAATTATGAAGGTAATGATAGGACTTACCAATCTGTTTAGTAGATAGGTTAAAAAGAAGCCAATTCTATATGGCCACCACCTAATGGTGACGGACCACAATCTTATAAAGACCATGGGGGTAGATCCAACATCATCATTCTGAATTTATTACGGTTAAGACTTCAAAGAAATGGTAGGGTCTAGGAATGGAGTTTTGGCTAGACAGGGTCCACCATGCCATGTTCAGAGATACAGAACTAGAGATATAGAGAGCTAGAGAGGTTTATAGTGTTATTTCTCTTTTTCTTCTTTTCTCTCAGTGCAACTTTAGGGCTGGTCGCTGTTCCATTACGTCACCACTATTTTTTTATTCTCTCTTTTTGGGGTCATTCGCAAGCTTTTTTAAGCTTCGTTGATTGGTCTGTGCCGTTAGTTCTTCTGACTGCTTCTCCCTATCTCTATCTCTTGTTCTCTGCCAAAACAGGAAACCAGGAAGCAAAAACGTTATTTGGGTTCTCTCGTTTCAGTCTCTATCAGTTGTGGGTAGAGAGAGAGAGAGCAAGGTGGCAGTATTAGAGAAGAGAGGACCTTAAATGAGTTAGCTTCTATATCCCTCCGAGAGAGAGAGAGACAGAGAGAGCTATACTTGCGCCACCATTTTTATCCCCCAAGTCTTGTCCACCAATTCAGCTTGAACCGACAGTGAGATATTAGAAAGCGAGAGCTTTTTGATGTTGAAAGTAATTTTGATGTTGATAACAATATTTGGTCATTAGGGTTTTTCTACCTTCTTCTTCCTATTCCTTTTTGGCAATTCCTATTTAACCCTAGTTGTTTTCCATACTTCCATTCCTCTCTCAGCTTGTCTCTACCTCTTTTTCTGTTACTTGGGATCTGATCCGACAACTTGTTGGGTTACCAAAAAGGTTGTTTCAAGTTCAACTCCCGAGGAGATAAAACATAGTAACAGGCTTTTCCTGTCTGGTTTGCTCTCTTGTTCTCTAACCGATTCAAGACTTCCTCCATAGTTGGAGTGAAGTTTTGGGGTTTGGTTTCTTTTTGCTGACAGAAGATTCAGTCAACCCAGATCTGAGGTTTAATCACAAGGTTCATTTCTCTTTCACACACACACTCTCTCTATATGAATGTATTATCATGTTTTCTAGTTTATGTCAACACATACATAAAAATCGAATGATGCTTGTTGGAGAAAGAAATCGGATGAACTTTGTTTCCTCTGATCTATGAATGGTCAAAAGAGTTCTTTAGTTTCTTATGCTACAGTTCATATGATACTATCTATTAATACGAGCACCAGCCAACTTGCATTTCATCTCCTATCTTCCTCTTTGTGACTCATTATAAAAGCTTGATTATGTCCCAATTCATTCGCTGGACGTTCCATTATAAAAAAGTGGTAGTGAATCATGTCTGCCGCATGTGAGATGTCTCCGAGAAAAATCATAGCGGTGACTGTTCCTAAATTGAAATGGGAAAGTTTCTGAAGCCTTGAAAATCTTCCACTACTGTGAGAGATTCCATCTTAACCTTCCTTTCTAAAGTCAACTTTGTATCAGAACTAATCATTCTTCTTTACCTTGAGTATTTGTGATGAGATGAAAAGCAAATTCATCTAATCCATTCAATCAGTTGAATAGTTGATGAGTATATTTTACTTTCTCTTGATAATATTCAATACCCATGTTGATTTTTGACCTCAAATGGTATCATCACCCCTTTATTTTGATGTAAGAACATAGAGAAACACCTGACACAAAGGTCACAAAGAAGGAAACGGGTATTGCCTCGATTAGTTCATTCTTCATCATCCAGTTCTTAATTCCAAGCTTTAACTTTTAATATTCAAACGAATCTTTTCTTATTTAGCCATTGTAGCTGATTATGCATCAACTTCTTGTAAATAGGGCATGAAGAAACAAATAAGAATCTGAAAATGGACTTGGCATTTTCATACTGTACATAATAACGAAGTTGCACTACTCAGGCAACGTACCGTCTTTAGAATGCTACAATGAACTTATACTTTTATATCCTTTGCCTTCCAAATCTACAGAGAAAGACTAAACGTCTCTCTCTTCATTTCGTTCTTAAATATCGAAGCTTGTGTTTTCCCTCATTGTTTGTCAGAAATTATGGGTCAAACTCAAACAAGAAATGATGATGGAACCCCAAATTACAAGGCTGTTCATATCTGTTAACTGGAGAAACATTACCTTTTCTGCTACTTCATTGCAGGACCAAGACCTAAGCCAAAGAATATGAATACTTTTACGCATGTCCCTCCTGGTTTTCGATTTCATCCCACAGATGAAGAACTTGTGGATTACTACCTTAGGAAGAAAATAAACTCAAGAAGGATTGATCTGGATGTCATTAAAGACGTCGACCTCTACAAAATTGAGCCATGGGATCTCCAAGGTAACATATGACAGGGTGATTAAGTTGAATATATTAGCAAAACTTGGCAATCCTGTAGTAATTACTGTTTACTTAAAACTTCTGAGCAGAGATATGTCGAATAGGAACAGAAGAGCAAAACGAGTGGTACTTCTTTAGCCATAAAGATAAGAAGTATCCAACAGGAACTCGTACAAATAGAGCCACAGCAGCTGGATTCTGGAAGGCAACAGGAAGAGACAAATCGATTTATTCCAAGCATGACTTGATTGGAATGAGGAAGACATTAGTTTTCTATAAAGGTCGTGCCCCGAATGGACAGAAATCAGACTGGATCATGCACGAGTACCGCCTTGAAACAGATGAAAATGGGACTCCACAGGCAAGTCCTCATTTCTATTATCCATATTCCTGAAGTAATCCACATTTCCAAAGCTTACGAATTTGTGACAGACACTAGGTCTTTATAATTTATGTTCTTATATTATCAGTATACTCATAATTATAAGAAGCAAGTTGAGAAGAACATCTTGACCTTTCTCTCTTCCTCTTTTTTTTTGGTTATGTGGATTGAATGGAAGCAAATGTGTTAAAAACAAGAAAACAAAAAATTATTTAACCCAATATTACATATTTTAAGTATTACATAGAAATTAGGAACAAATTTTATTTTAGATTAGCTATATTGGCCTTCTATAAATCTTTTGGATTCATGGAATAATGTTAATTTTTATATGTGAAAATTAAGAAACTCTTTCTTGAAACCCTACAAATATTCATGAGCTGAGAAAAACCATTCGTTTAACTTGTTCTATGGAATAGATCTCTGAGTCCAAAATTCTTCAGAATTGATACTGCAAAACATGGAATTACAGATAAACTAGACTGACATGTTGTTTATGAAACTGAAGCAGGAAGAAGGTTGGGTTGTCTGTAGGGTGTTCAAGAAGAGAATAACAACCATGCGAAAAGTGAGCGAGCATGAATCAGCTTGTTGGTATGAAGATCACGTCCCTTTCGTGCATGAAATGGACTCACCAAAGCAAACAACCCACCACCCTGATTTGCCCTATAACCTTGCATTTTCTTGCAAGAAAGAGCTAGACTTGCAATACCAAGTTCCTCCAGATCACTTCCTGCAACTTCCACTCTTGCAAAGCCCTAAAATGCCGAATTCTGCTGCCAATCTGAATTGTAATCCTCTTGTTCCATACGGGCTTGACATAAACCAGACAAGCACTTTACAGACCTCCACGCTCACACAAGAAGAACATATGCAACAAACACATGAACAAATTAGTTTGCCTTCTGTCTATGGCCGCAATAATCATGAGCAAGCAGTTGATCAAGTCACAGATTGGAGGGTACTAGACAAGTTCGTTGCTTCTCAACTAAGCCAAGAGGATGTGTCTAAGGAAAAGTACTACTCAAATGCTTCAAACAACCTCTTCAACACATTGGATCGAACGAATATACTTGTTAAACACTTAGACAAGCAAGAAGATGTGCCAGAGAATGCCTCGACATCAACCTCAAGTTGTCAGATTGATCTATGGAAGTGAAGTCTGGTACAAAACCGATACAAAGGGTATATACTAATCATATACAGGATGTTCAACTCTGGAAAGAAAAGGGAATTTATGATTTTAAGTTCCTGTACATAATAAAACTAAGAGAAGTTATAACCTTTTAACTGTTGTTGTCCTAGAAATTAAGTTAATACCTCCAATGTAGTTAGTGAGGGATCATGATCTTAATTAGGTGGAAGTACTCTAGAGCTGAGAATTGCTCTTGGAGTTGGAATTGCAACTTTTGTTTTTATGTGTAAAGGCAATTTGATGTAGCTTATTGTGGTCTAGCAGCCACTTGTGTTGTTTATGGAATCGACCAGGCGTCGGTTGCAAATATGCATGTATTTTCAACTTAATGAAGCATTATAATTAGCTAGAGTAAAGTCCTTTTTAACCTTTTACTTCATATTTCTTGTTATTTAGAACATACCCTTTTGCTACTTCTTCCTTTTCTTTCATTTCTTAGTTTAACCATATTAAAGTAATAATTTACAAAATAATTACAACAAAACAACTTCGAATACAAGACTTCCGCTTTGTGAAGATCGGAGAGGGATATCAATTATACGCAGCCTTCTTTTAAACAAACATTTTCTGAATTAATCGGATGAATTGGATTATATGAGATATACTATGTGACCATCATTTAGTTATGGGTAATTATTATTATTAAGCAAGAAATTTTATTTTATAAAAATATTTTTTTATAGTACCATTAAATTATATATATATATATATATCATGAGATGTAAATTTTGATCATTGGTGACTCAGAATACTTTGCTGCCAAGATTGGCAATTCCACATCTACACATTTTAATGTTTGCCTTTTGAAGCTTAGAAGGCACTCCAATATCCCAAAACCAGTACCACTACAAGATATAGGTAATGATATTGTTCGATATTGAAACATTTTTTAGATTCTATGACTCAAGAAAGCAATAATTTAGATTCTGATATGAGATGAGAGACCGGTAATCATACTTGTAGGATTTGAGTTTTACCTGGTGAAGGAAGATTTCCTTGGCAACCAAGCATGAAATCTTGAAGAATCGGTTCTTTGTTATGAGCCATGCAAAGAACAAAAGTCAGTCCCCAAAGTCATGTGTAGGCTCTTTTTACTTGACATTAATGAAGAGTGATTGAGAACATGAACGGTCTCTTTTCTCATCACTATCAGAAAGGAATGAAAAAACTCAATTCTGCTAAACATAACGCAGACCTTAAAAGCGTTCTCATGGGAATCATCAAAACATTCCTACGAACTTGTTAAAGAATTCTCACTATAAGATATACACTTTAGCTGTATAAAATTGTCTTGGTAATTATTTTCCATTACAAAGAAGATGAGAAAGAAATTATCACAGAGAAGTTTTAGTTAAAAGTTCTTTTCTTCATGTACCAGATAGAAATTAAGAAGCTTATATCTACCACTTACAGATATATGCCTAACTGCAGGAGCGAAGAGACTTCATGAAAATTGAAGTTTCACAGAATATGGAAGAGAGCTAACACTAAGTGGATATATAGAACTCATAAAGGATCCTTAGGTTCCTACTGACTACTGACATGTGAGCTGAGGAAGATGAGAATGCTGTGATTTCTAGTGGTCTCTCCACAAACCTCAATGGAAGTTTCCATTTGTTCGAGGTGAAGTCAAGCTGGAATGCTCATTTTAAAGCAAAAATGGAAGTTTCTGAGGGACATGACATACTCATTAATGCACGGACAGTGAGACAAGACATGACCACTAAACTAGAGCAGTCATTAACAGAAGGAATCCTAGGAGGAATGGAAGCTATAAACTTGAAGGGGGTCAAAATCTTGACATGGACAAATCCGTGCTCGGACCAAGTTCATTATAGAGCTTCTGTGCATGCCCTGCGAAGTCAACGGTTGTCCATCCGCATGAAACGAAAACAAGGGCATGAGGAAGTGCGAGTGAATAATTAGGTCTTCATTAAAAATTGTTGTTGTTTGTGTTGCAAGAAAACATCATAAGTGCTTCCCCACCTCAGACAATTCCATGTGACTACTATTATTGTATCATGTTTCAACCCACAAATCCCCAAGAACACAACCTCCTATTTTATGCTACTCCGGATTAATATAGTTCTGGCCACCAGAACTAGCGTTACTGTCTTTGTATTTGTCTTCTTCTTTTGGTCTATCACAGGTTTGGCTTATGGATGATTACCTTTGACATTTTCTATAGTGATCTCTATGAATATTGCTTCATTTTAATCCAGTTGGTGCTAGCACATTAATTCCAGGCCCAACCCATTTGATAGAATCGTGATCAGACACTGGTAAGTGCAAGTTTTAAATGGTTAACTAATGAATAAGTGGATCAAATCATCAAATGGGAAGAATCTGTTCCATATTCACAGTTAGAAAATGAACTGTGAAACCTGCCGAGTAAATAACATTGAAGAAACTCTGTGTTCTCACATGTTAGAATGATAATGTGATAATCATCAATCCGGTTTAAAGAAGAATAAAGAATGATGGATCCCCAATGAACTAAATACAAGTTTGTGGGGTGTTCATGGACACCTAATTCTACTAACTTGACAAAAGTTTCACAGCTAAACCAAGTATGTAATGCAAACAAATCCAATTGTTATATGCAGTCTACGTCTGAGACAATACAAGGATAACCACCAAAAACAACTGTCTTATCCGACCCGCGCAAGAGTTTAGTAGGAAATGAAAATTGCAGTAAGAAGTGTCATCAGAAGGGTCAAAAATAGCTTGGTCTGGCCACCCAGATCGGATACCGCCGCATTGGTGCTCTTATCCCTGAAGATAAAAGAATGTATTAGCTATCAATTATAAGAAGTATATACATGCAAAAAGAAAAATAGAGTATCAGATACATACTTCTGCATGGATGCAAGAGCACCACAATATCTGACATTATCAGGAGGACCCATCTCGGTGTTGCCATTCTCCTCAGGGTTGACAATATACATGTAAGTTTCTTGACCGAGATACCATCTGTCTAAGTTTTCCATCCTAAGATTCCATATACCGACACTGTCGAGCGAAACATAGACTGCTGTCCATGCCCCAGGGTAAACCTAGTTTTATAAAACCAAAAAGAAAGTTAACATTGAACAACAACTAATCAGACATATTTGGAGCCTATCACGACAGTGCATAATCCAAAAGTTAAAGAGTAACTTCTGGCACTGTCATATACACTTCAAAAGCATGACAACCAACTGACACCTTACAGGTTCTATCCATCAGTTAGACAAAGGAAAGTAACAAAAATCACAGTAAGAGATACACTTCGGAGTATGCCAACAGATACCTCTACAGTGCTGCGAGAAATAGCATCCCACTTGTTATATTGACCTCTCTTATCTTCTGTCCAAATCCCCCAGTCCATACTGCATTCATGTCAAATATTCTCTATTTTCAGAAATTTATATCAAAATTTAGTACATTACATTTCTATCAGAATCAATAAGCAATAAGAAACCAAAGCTTGCTTACCCAGCGACAAAGAATGAGTAGCCATCCATGTGAAAACTCTGCATTCTGGTATCATTGTTCTGCAATATAACTTCGATGAAACCTTTATATGTAGCATTAATTAAAGATGTGTCCAACCGAGGAGATCTATTAAGTGGCTGATTTGGAAAATCAAGCTTATAATCTCCCTTCACTTTATGAACGTCTGCAAGCCTGATTGGTGTATCAGGATTCACAAATGATATTCCATTCAGTGTTGCACGTTGCTTCCCATTAATTGTAACTGGTGGCAAGCTCCTTATCACATATGTATCGGTCACATTGATTGAACCATAGTGAAAAGACCCCTGTGGGTTTGGTCGTGCTCCACTTGCAGTAGTATTTTGCCTAGTTCATGTAAAGTGCCAAAGAGATTTAGTTTTTAGAGCTAACCTTATTGCAACTTGACTCAAGATATAGCAAGTTAAAAGATAATGCAGGTATCGTTATATGCAAAAAGAAAGAGCCCTGCTTGTCCCGAGAACTCACAAAATGTTATCATTTCTCTAGCCTCATCCCTGAATTTAACATTAAAAACAATAGAGCTAAACTTGCATTATCAATAGTGCTATTTATTTTTTGTCTGGAGGAAAGAGGTAGAGTAACCCTAGGTTGACCAAATTTATGCCCTAGTTAAGGTTCATAACAGAAGCAAAGTTAGAAAATCATGCTTTCAAATCTTGAAGGAAAGCAAACGTCTATAACCAAAATGAAAAATAGAGCCTTGAAGATGAGGATTTCATTCCTTTTTGATGCCTCTGACCTCTCTTTCTAAATTGAAATAACTAAATTTCATTTTGTATGAGAAACCTAATATGTATCTACAACAGAATCAAGATTAATATATAGTAAAGATAAATATATACTAGTGAAAGTCACGAAAACAAGATTGATAAAATAACATTTAATGCACTTCAAAAAGAAAATTCACCTGATGGATTTTGGCTGATTCATTGCTGCCCACTGGTTATAGATATCTGCTGGTGCATCAGGCAAAGGACCAGCTGCTGGTCCTTTTGAATTGGAATAGTGCACGATGGCAACACCGGTAACTCTTTGCCAAATTGACTCGTTCACAAAGCGAGCACTTGCTACAATGTAGTAATCACTAGTTGCATTCTGATCCATGGTAACCAAGAACGAATATGATTGGCCAACATGGATATCAAAGCTGGTATAGTTCTGCTGTACAGTGTAACGTCCTTCTGTTTCCACAAGAAGCAGATTGTGACCCTGAATTCTGAAGTTTAAACTTGTTGATGTACCAACATTGTGCACTCGAAAACGATAAGTCTTGCCTGCAAAACAAAGCAATTGGAATTTGGTCACTTGCTTGCCCAAAACGGATGTCATTGTAAAGGCTCTGTAGCAGAAAAGCATGTATCTTTCCCTAAATCTAGTAGAATGGAGGTCTCAAGCCTTCCCATATACCCTCAAACAAAAGGATGTCATCATTGCAATGTAAAAGAATAGAAGGAAAAACAATGCAGCGCGCCGGTGACATTTCAACGCAAGAAAAATTAAGTCCGGAAATAGAATTTATTATCTATATCAAACCACCAACAGATACACTCAAAACCCAATGGTACAACTAGAACATTACCTGGATCAACATTGATGGTCTCATAGTCAATACCATCAGGCACCAAAGTTGTGTTGTACCTATACGGCCCCTTCCCATTAATTAAAACTCCATCTGGCATTCCAAGCTCTTTCCCAGAATCAAGGTCAGTTCTCAAAGCCTTAAAAATTTAATCACCACCAAAATTGAGTCATGAAACCATTAAGCTAAAATCTTATAAACACTTCAACACACATGCAAAGCTTTTTGAGCAAAAAAACCAACCGCATGATTTCGAGTATACCAATCACCAATCATAATGATAAAATCACCATCTGGCTGTGCAAAAGGGATCGCAATAATTTCTCGATTATTAACAATGAAAGGACCAAAGCCACCAGACGCCCTTTGCAGATTAAGTGATGGACCATAAAAATAGCTACCAATCTGGTCTTTCACTTGAAAATTGTAAGTGAAGTTCTGTTTCGGAGGAATGGGACAAGTTGTTCCCAGAACACCATCTTGCCATGAATTACGTCTCATTTGGATCCCAGGCCTGAAAAAGTCGAAGCCAACCATTGATGTTTTTCTTGAGAAACATTTTATAAATGAACCAAGACTTAAAGCAAATAAAGGGGGCATGTTAAAACCTACCAAGTCATCAGAAAATTTTCATCCAGTCCATTGTGCACATTAACAACAACATTGTAATTAGTAGTGGCGTTAATAAGAGGACCAGGAAAGTTCCCACCAATAGCTATAACCTGCCATCACAAATATAATGAAAAACATTAAGGTAAATGCTTGAAACAATGGTAGAACGTGAGATACCCAACAGCAAACTTCATCAACTGCATTCTATATCAGGGTCAGAACTTACTGCTAAGAAGAAGTTACAGAAAACAGAACAAATTAAAGCCCTTAAACTTTTTCTTGTTCAGACTCTTGATCAACAATGGCAAGACCCTTTTTCTACTCAACCGTTAGAATAGAGTACAAACTACACGATCATTTTACAACAAAACTCCAACGAGTCGAGAAAAGAAAAAAGAAAGAAGAAGAGCATATATTTACCCACTAAGGGCCCCAAACCAGCTATTTACATCATTAAGCTGAAAATAAGAACAAATCCCACATAAAAGCAAGCAACTTCCCAACTAAAAATGAAAAATCTTCACAAGTCTCTCGAATAAGCACAGGAAACAAACACAGACAGGGACACATGAGAAACAAGGGAGTGGAAATCAAACCTGCTGAGGAACGCCGAGAGGAGATGCAGTAATGTAAGAGACTTTGAAGTCAAAGGAAACGGTTGGGTCAGCCGCAAAACAGAGTCTTGAAAACAGAGCAATGTAGACCAAAACAAAAGGCGAAAACCGTATCAAGGCCATGGATACAATAAAGAGCTATCTGGGTTTTGGACGGCCAAGCAAACAGTCAAAAGTTGGTAGACCAGTGACACACCCCTGTTTCAGAATGCAAGTTTCAGAACGATTTACATAATCAGAAAACGAGAAACTTCACACCCTTATCACAGACACGAAAGGAGAGGAAGAGACAGCGGCTGCTTTATAGTATGTGTGGGTTTTGGAGTTGGTTGGGTTTGATAATACCTGTGAAAAAGCAAGCAAACCAGAAGAGACGGCCTATGCATTTCTAGTCAGTCCTCTTTGAAATTTATGGAGCCTGGTAATGATGACCGGTCACTTGCTAAACCGGTCAACTCGGCTCTGAAATTAACTAACTTGGTATGTTTGACATTGTTTGGAATGGGCTGGCAATGATAGTTTTAGGTAACAGTATGAGCTGTTACATGTTAGTCCTTTGTCTTTTATTACCCTTATTTACTATGTCCATATTTGATAATCATATCTTTATATTAATATTATTATCTTTTAAGTACAAAAAATTATTCAATATACATAAGATTATCAAATTAAATTAAAAATATACCTTTTGAAAGAGCGATCGGGTCACGGATGTTTAATATATTCGTACCTAACGATTTTCTTCACAGTAGCGACTAGGGATAACTTATACAAAATTTTTCATTTTCTATTTATTCTTTTACTTATAACTTTTTATTATCAAAATAACAATTTTTTATTTTCAACATATTATTCGTCAAATCTCGCCAAGCCATGAAAACTCGAGAGGTTCGATGGTGCAAACCTTATTCTTACGTTTAAATATCAATTTTCATGTACTTGAAATCTTAATTTTTAATTTTTTGAAAAAAATCAAGTTGTTTTAATGTTAAGGTAAAGTTAACATAAAGTGATAGAAATCTGTTGTTATAAAAAAAACTTATTCTTGTAATACACGAAAACTTGAATTTTCAATTTTCTTAAAATTATTACGGTTTTAAAAAATAAAAATTAAAAACATATTTAACCAAAAACGTTTTTAGTGTCTAATTTTAATTAAGAAAACAAGAAAAAAAACCAAAAAAGAAAAAGAACCAAACAGGGGCTTAAATGTCACACCATTTTATTTAAAAATAATACAATTTGTAGTTTCAACGGGTAATGGTACCACCACCGCCTATCGGCGGTGACGAGAGATAGTGACAGACAACGAAATCATCGGAAGAAGCAACAACGTCTCGGCAAAATTGCCTCCTTTCTTTTTATTTTAATATTTCTTTTCTTTTTTATTTGTATTTATTGAATTTTTAATTTAATATATTTCTCTCTCTCTCTTCTTCTTCGTTTCTAACGATCAGATTTCCGCCTAAGAAACCGTCGCTTTCCACATGCACTATCCTCCTGTGGTCCCCACCACGACTCACCCGAATGTCCCTTCGTGGGCCCTACAAGGTCCCCGTTCTTACGTGTCGGTATTACCGTGGGGTCCACGTGCCACCTCGGCCTCGTTTCTGGTTGGTCGGTTAGTGTGACAAAATCTGTTTATTAATTACGACACGGTTAATTAATATGTGATTTTTGATAAAATCCGAATAACTTGATTGTCACACGTAAAGGACTGAATGGTTGAGTTGTAAATTGTAATACTTGCAGCTGTCGATTATGCTTTTTTTGGGAATTTCTAGTGCCTGTTTGGTTATTACCAATATTTTAAAAATCTACGTAGGTAGGTACTACCGAACTTTGCGAACACGATGAAAAAGCAAAGAGGATCAATGTGAAAAGGAGCAAAGAAAACAGACACGGAAAGACCGCGTTTCTGTCTTATTTTGTAACTCCAGCACATCTTATAACTTATATACTGTAGTTATGGATCATATTAAGGTTGCGTTTATGGTTGAGATAAATATTTATTCACTGTAATTTTTAAATATAATTATATATTTAAATTTGTAGATAAATAATTGGAGGTTAAAAAAAAGTATAGTGTTATTGCAAAAATTGATAAGCAAAAAGAAAGTTACGGTAGAAAAGTATTTCTGCGGTAGAAATTCTACATTTTATTAACAACCTTCTTATAATTATTATTTTCTATTATATTCTTAACTAATAGTAAGCAAGTTCAACGTATCGTCTTTTTCTTATTTATAATTTCAATTTATACGACTAATAAATTTTTATGAAATATTTTATTTATTTTATTTATATTTTTTATTTTAATTTAATATTTTATTATTTATAATTTTAAATTTATATGACTAATAATATACTTTTATGAAATATTTTATTTATTAAATATATTTTATTTATATTTTCATATTTTAATTTAATATTTTATTATTTATATGACTAATAATATATTTTTAATTATTTATACAACAATTAATAATTTATTAAATCAATGACTTTTTAGTCATTTTATCTCTTTTCACTAACCGCAACCGCATTTGCCAAACATCTATTTTCACGTTTCAGCAGTTGCCAAAATAACAATCTCAAACACATAAGAGAATAAATACTTATCATTTTAACAAATTAATTTTAACAAGTTATCAAACACCACCGTTCTACCAAACCAAACATAAAACTGCCTTGAATTAGTTGCCATCAATACCCATATCATTACCATTATATCAGATAGCTCGACAGCAACCCAAGTTTCCATGTTTTCAAACCAGAAACGGAACATGACAGTTTAAGATTCGAGAGTTCTTACGTACGTTATTATCATCATCTTTATACTATAATTAGTGTCCTAACCCTTGTGTACGAGAACTTGCAAGCTGTAATTCTGTTAATTATTAGCTCATTCCAATTGCCTTCATTTGGAAGTTGGAACACTGTACGACGATGTGAACATTAACGTACTCAAACTGTGTGAGGTATGAAAATTCGAATCGTTCTTTATCTCCCACTTTGTATTAAAGCATACGAGACCTGAAATATAGGCAATTTTCAGGTTGGAGACACCAGAATAACTTCCAATTCATCATCGTGTGACAAGAAGTAGTTGCTAAGAGAAGACCTGTTCTTCCATGTAATTTTTTATTTAGTACATGTGCCTGAAGAGTCTTCAAACAATCTAAACTCTTCTGTGTTCGTTTTGTGCTGTGTTTGATTTACGCGGCCACGAACTGACATGCACGTATATACCAAGAGGTGTATATAGCTGACCAAACTTTATACGTGCACGTATATACCGAGAGGTGTTTAGTGCAGGCACGTTGTCTGTAAAGTTAACGTGTAGCTCGGTTGCATCGACTGTGACAAAAGGGCTATAAGCATAGTTTTGAATTAAAGTCCCCCAGTATATAAATATTATAAGCTAAAGTCTTCGAAAATCGTTTTCTTTTATGCTTCTAACCAATGCCAGGCAATGTATGACTAAGGATAACCACCTTCTTAAGTTGGTCAGGATTCTCTGCCTCAAAGGGTGGTTTAATTAATATAGATATCGGGAACTTAGACTCCAACGTGTCTTCAGGGAAGGCAATTCTT
Organism: Erythroxylum domingense; assembly: GCA_025594535.1. Taxonomy (NCBI): domain Eukaryota; kingdom Viridiplantae; phylum Streptophyta; class Magnoliopsida; order Malpighiales; family Erythroxylaceae; genus Erythroxylum; species Erythroxylum domingense. The sequence continues at coordinate 1,004,277 of JANQBM010000221.1, read as the reverse complement.
GTACGGACCGAATAACTACTCATGCAGTGCCCTTTGCCATGGGTATTACTGTTCTCCTTCTACTACCCATTGAGGTTATGGATCTCCTGTGTAAGGATAGATCATGGGTAACATTTCGCAAAATAGGTGTTTCGATAGCTCTTTATTTCGTTTTCTTTGGTAAAAAAAAAAAAAAAATTATTTTTTAAGTAGTTATCAATTTTTAAGACTTTGTTAAAGATTACTGAAAATATAACTCGTAATAAAAAATTTTAGCATATTGGAATACGGATAAAAGATCTCATAGGTACTGTCTTACAAGTAGTTTTAATATTTTGTTAAGGCTTAGTTTGAGAGAACGGTGGCAGTTGATAACTTACTGAAATGATAAGTGCTTATTTTCAATAAATACTTATGTGTTTGGAATTGTTGCTTTGGTAATTGCTGAAACGTGAAAATAAGTGTTTGGCAAGTGCAGTTACGGTTGTTGAAAAGAGATAAAATAACTAAAAAGCTCATTAATTTAATAAATTATTAATTGTTGTATAAATAATTAAAAAATATATTATTAGTCATATAAATTTAAAATTATAAATAATAAAATATTAAATTAAATTAAGAAAATATAAATAAAATAAATTTAGTAAACAAATATTTCAAAAAAAATACATTATTAGTTATATAAATTCAAATTATAAATATTAAATTATTAAATTAAAATAAGAAAATATAAATAAAATAAATTTAGTGAATAAAATATTTCACCTTACTTAAATATTATTGACAAAAACTTCCTTCTATTGATTAAGTAAGGGTATAATGGAAAATACTAAAATATTATGAGGTTATTATTGGAAGGTAAAATTTCCACCGCATAAGCAGTTTCTTACCGTAGCTCCCTTTCTGCTTATCTATTTCTGCGATGATATCGTAGTTTTCTTCAACCTGCAGTTGTCGGCCGCAAATCCAAACATATAACTGTGTTTGAAAACTGCGGTGAATAAGTACTTATTTCCGCTACACCGCATATCCAAACGTAACCTAAATAATACTTATCTTATAGTTATCTTGTCTCGAATTAGCCGATAGCATTAACTCGGTTTACTCTCTCATTAACTCATTATTAGTAGTTTATTTTACTTACTTGAAGCGTGATGGGGTGTGGCTAATCTTCGTTTATATTCCTTGGACTCCATGAAAGATGTTATAAAAAGTAGATGTACCTTGCTCTTGAAGGCAGTTTCTTAGGTCCATAAAATCCAGTGCCTCATGCATGGCAACTTAAACAAAGTAACCAAAGGGGTACCAAATATCCTGCTCTAATTCTATTTTGCGCCAAAAGTGACTTTGTTTTATTTATGTTTATACTCAAAACAATGTCGATGTGAAATAAAATAAGGTTGAAACAGGATATTAAGCACACAGGATCTCACGCCAACTAAAAGGATTCTTCTTGAGACAATATGTATTTTAGAAAAAGGCTAGAGATGACTACGATATTAAGATTTTTTACTAAAACGCAATCGATTTTTAAGATCACCTCTGGTTTTCGGTCTTTTACCAGTTAGATCCAGTAAAACTCTTAGATGTTGTATTTTTTTGAAATGAGGCCCTTGATAACGTGACATAAAGACAATTTTTTTTTTAATTGAAATTTCATATTCAATGCAGTTATATCTTTCTAAAAAACCGATCCTTGTTACTGCAATTATTTTTCAATATGCTTCTCAAAAAATCCTATTCGTACGAATTATTCCCCCAACTAACGAAAAGATCTTGGTGGAATATATTACTGCAGAAAAATGAAAGAATTGAAATCTTAAATCAAAACACTATATATGAATAGTATGAATAGTTTAAATAAGAATTCTTGAAACTAGAATAATTACTCTTTACATCAAAAAATTTCTATTAATAAAAGATGTATTATTTTCTAACAGTATTCAATATCTCATCTAAAACTTACAGCAGCTTGTCAAACAAAAACAAATAAAAAAAAGAGCACAGAAATTATTGGCATAACACCTACTATTAGATTTAAAAAAAAGTAGGCTTTATGCAATTTTGTGAAGAAAAAATTGCTTAAAAAAATGATATAATTAAGACAGATACAAATAAAATTAAAAAGATTAAGCATATGTCACAAAGGCGATTCTAACTAAATTTGATTTTTTTAATAATTAAATAAAATAATATGATTTTAATTAAAATTGATTTATGTGGAATTATTTTAAATTTGACAAAAGTTAAATTTTAAGTGTTGATTTTAGATCAAATTGGGCCTGATTTGAACTCAAACATCACACGTGACAGATGAATCTACTTCAGCCTTTTTCAGGATTTGCATAGAATGGCCTGACCTTGGACCCGACTAACAGGCACAATAAAACCTATTCCATAAGAACCAATCTGGGCTTAATATATATATACTGAGCTACGTAGGATCGCTCACTTTTATTTATTTATTTATGTTATCAATTTTTAATTTTTAACTTTAAATTTAGTTAAAATATTTATTTAATTTTTTTATTTTTACTTTTAGTTTCTTTTTTTGATTTTATGAAAATCATAATAAGTTTTTCTTTTTTTCTATTTTTATGATTTGATTTATTATTAATTAAATATATATTATTTAATATATTAATTATTAATAATAATTACAAATAATTTAGGTCTCGTTTGGTAAATAACTTGTCAGTTATTTTTTTGTGGATTGAGAGGTATTTAGCTGTTTGACCATATCAAACTGTTGATAATTATATTTGATAATCAATTGATTGAGTTGGCTGATTAAACCCAATTAATTATTTTTATAAACGCTTTTATAAAAAGCATTTTGCTCAGTTGATTGAGAAATTAAGGGACGAAAAGACGATTTTTTTTTAAAGTTATTATGTGATACAATGCTAACAGAAAAGAGGAGAGCACAAGAGAGATAGAAATAGTAAGTTCGTCCTCTCCCTTCCCCCTTCTCACCCACATACTCGAGTTTTTTTTCAAATTTTTTTGCTTTAAATGATAATGTTGATTTCTTTTACTCTATCTCAATTTTTATAAAAATATCCAAAGAAATACTAAGATATAATACTTATGTTCTTATAATTTTTTAAAGTCGTGTCATCTGATTTATACATAAACAATTAATACTAAATATTAATCCATTGTCAGTTAATCGCTAATAAAATCAGCTAATAGTTAATTATTAAACAGGGCCTTAATCTAATATCTATAATTAATTAATTAATAAAATTAAGAATAATTTAATTGTATTTCCTTTTATAAATTAATAAATTAATAAATTATTAATAAGTATAATTAAATTAAAATATCATCAAAATATATAAATTTTAAATAAATTTTGATTTATTAATTAAAAAATTAAAATAAATATTGAAATAGACCATCTTTAAGAATGTTAAATCGCCATTTGAGCCGACTCTTAGAGGTAACCCTGTTATGGTTTTGGAGAACTTCTCGTTCATAGTTTGACCCTGAAAGCATTGTGAAATCGGAAGAACATACTACTCTTCAAGTATAAAATATGAATTTATTCTTACAACAACAAACCAGGCCCAATTCCTGCTACAAGGGCTTTCCAAGAAATGACAAAAAATTGAATCCCGTTCCTTTTTTTTTCTCCCACATCTGTTTCCTTCTCTGCATTTCTATGGCAGATCGGAGGAAACAATTTCAGGGACTAAGTTTGAAACAACAAGTTCAATATACTTATGATGATCACAGGAGTTTCTTTCTAGTTCTGTTTATCGAATGGAAAAGGATGGATGAAGGCAGAATTCAACTCCCATATTTTGAGTGTGGCCTTCACATTAACTCCTGTTGCATTGTTAAAGAGGAAGATCCTGGCAGCTCCATATATTGCTTCTGTTGGATATATTCTTGACGTTATGACTCTCCTCCCCCCCTGTCCGAAACTTTCTACAATCGAATGATCAACCTGCATCCAAATCAGAAATAAGATACCCTTTAATTTGATCGGGAACTTGGATTTATCTCTTTTTTTCTTTTCCTCACCAGGATTCTCATGCGTAGCTTTTCATTGTCAAGCACAGGTATTGTCGATCCGTAGACACGTTTGAAGACATCAGGAGCCCTGGAAGATCTGCATGAAACAAAACTTTAGATGTGAACTCTGAACAAAACCAGGAATGAACTTTACAAAGAAATTGTTAAGGGACCTGGTTTCATCAGCACAGAAGTAAGTTTCAAGACTGCCCTTTTTAGTATAAGCAGGCCTGAAGAACACAGGAGTGAGTTCTGACAGTTCTGCGTCTGCTAGAACCAGAACACCAAATGGTCCCATGTTACTTCTGTCGATCGCACCGCCACTGCAACCGTATTCTTCGGTGGTTTCGTTCGAGATCAACTCTGTTTCAAACTCTGCGAATATGTCCAACTGCCAAAGAAATCCAAGAAAGCTACTGTTTAACAGAAATCTATTTACCAACGTAATGCAACAAAAGATTAACGCTAGGCTGTTAAACCAAACCTGAGTCGCCGTGCCTATGTCAAGCGGCAAAACTGAACCTGGTCCGACCACCACATCTTTAAACTCACTACTGTTTAATCTTAAGCTCTCTATCTCATCCACTGGCCATTGGAGTAAGTTGGTTCTGGTCTTTTCATCAAACAGTACAGACCTTGGTACTGTCTGCGGGAAAAAACAGTAAAACAACATTGTATTAATCCTCCATTACAGCTATGTCTTGCTCAATCCCGGACATAATATTAAGTTTTAAAAAATAAATCATAGTAGTGTACCTGAACAGAAGCCCAACCCTTTTTCAAGTCATCAGTTTCAGTATCAGTTTCATTGATCCATCCCCACAGAATTCTCCTGTCCTTATTCTGATCATAAAACGTTTTTGAAGCATAGTACCTTCCATAGTCATACCTCAACCCGATACCCACATCCTCTTTCGGGTTATCGGGCGTCCATTTATCGGCTATCGGGTCATAGGTCCCAATAGCATAGTGATCCACTTTTGTGTCATCCAAACTAGCCTTGAGCACATGCTTCGTTCCTGGCCCGTTAACAGACGTATCCAATCCCTTCGACCCGTTTATGGCAACCGGGTAAAAGTCCACACATTCCCACATTCCTGTACCCGGAACGGCATGCAAGACCCCTTTCAGTAGCTCATAACTTGTAAAGTCGGTGGTTTGGTAAACAAGTGAAAAGCCCGTTTTGTTGCTCTTCGACCCGATTGTGATCCTCCATGACCCGTCTGGGCCGGTCCATCCAGTTGTCGGGTCTCGAAAATCCTTGAGACCAATTCCCCGGGGTGGGGTTAGAACCGGGTTGCCGGAGTACTTGACCCAATGAAGGAGGAGAGGATCAGATAAGTTGGCAGGATACGCTAAATTTTGCACCTGCACTGATGCGTTGGTGGACCCTGTGTAAAGCATTACGATCTGACCACTAGGAAGGAGCGTGGCTGAACCAGTCCAAACACCGTTAATGTCGTACCAATGATCAGGGGCCATTGCTATTGGAAGATAAAGCCAATGAATCAGGTCCGTTGATACAGCATGGCCCCACGTAATGTTGCCCCATACTGCTGAATCGGGGTTGTATTGGTAGAATAGATGGTACCATCCTTTGTAAAATAATGGACCTGAAAGCAGACAATAATTGAGTTTAGTTTGGATTTAATTAAACGTTGAATTGCCTAACCCCAATCGGAGCTTTTAACTGTCCGAGTTCGAACCTAAATTCTCTAGACTCGACCCGACTCATCATCAAGCTTAGTCAATCCTATGTGTTCAAGCCAAGTTCTTGTGTGGAGCCTACATACAGACTAGCATTTCAATCCCCACAACTCCGAAAAACTAGTACTATTCCCAGTCTGCATTCAAGGACTAACTAGCCACCATTTATGTATAGCGATAGACTGTGCACTGCACACCACCACGAACATGTGGTCTTGGGACTAGGTGTCAGGTCAGTCCTTGGCAAGTTATCCACATATCTCCTAATAATGTCCACCGTTAGATCTCAACCATACCACCACAACTGATTTCTATATTATACTACATTATTGATCATGCAATTGAACCGAATACTAATTCACCAAACAAATTGCAATGTTTCAAGTCAGCTTAATATGTTTCCATGATCATACAAGCAAGGAAAAGTACAAGAAAGTTCGTACCATCAGGATCTGAAGAAGGGTTGATGAGATTCCAGCCCACCACACAGCAATGATAAGACGGAAAAAAGAAACTGAAATCATCATCATCAGAAGAAAATAGAAAAGAACAATAGATTTATAAGAGTATTAAACTATAAACTATAAACAAAAATCATTACATGCCATTTATGGCAAGAACTTAAGGTAGAGATTATAAGAAACAGTCCATTTCAACGAAGCAAAAGCGGAGACTTTAAGCACACCTACCATTCATCCAGTTTTTTTCAGGTTGGAAATGGTAGGCAGTTCGTTGCCAAGCGAACATGGCATTTGTCCAATTGTAAGAGACTCCATCCCTGAAAAACGACGGATTTGACTTTGGTGACACACCTTGAGCCACGCCTCTTGGCTCTGGCGTCGACAAAGACTCAACTTTATCTTTTGACGTTGAAGGTGACTCGTTCTTGTTCGGTGTAGGTAGTGGTTCTTGGCTTTGGTTAATGATTAATGCGACCAAAGATAGTAGGAAAATGACCGAAGCGAGTATCCCAGCAAAACCCTTCAAGGGCCGACGGTGGTATGGAGGAGGTCCGGCGAGGAAAGGTTCTTCAGGCAAGGCAGTGTAGGGCACACGTTCAACGTCGGAGGAGGGGTTAGACTCCATTTGTTTTAGAGTGTAGTGTAGTGTTTTTAAGATTTGAGAGAAATGAAAATCAGTTTATATAGAGAAAAGGTGGGGTTATGTGGTAATAAATTATGAACTAAATTGGTTGGTAGGTCACACCGG
>JANQBM010000221.1:968433-990115 GCA_025594535.1 Erythroxylum domingense | reverse complement strand
TCATCAAAGACCTTTGGATGTCCATTGCCTCCCTTGGATGAGAGTTGAGCTGTTCTCCGTTCACTATCTTGTGGTCTTGATATGCCTAAGCAGTCCAATAAACATCTTTAGATGAAATAAAAGTTTCAGAGAGAAGGTTCCAATCCTGGGGTTGCATTGACTTTGTTAATTTAATTGTTGCATACTTAGCTTGTGGCAATTGGGCTCATAGGCTCAATTTCAATGTTCTCTGGTTGACTTGTATACCTATGATGGTGGAAATACCACATGGTTAACGGCTTAAAGGAGGAAATGATCTTAGCTAACATTTTGGATTTTGGACAAATTACTTGTGACAAAGAACACCATAGATCACTTAACTGGGAGCATTTTTCATGGCTTCGTATGGCAAAATCATTTCCTTGTTCAGTTGAAAGGAAAATAGGTAGAAAAGAATACTAACTTGATTAGAAAATTTCATTTAGAATACAGCCAGTTGGTGCCCTCCATGAGAACGTCCAAATTGCTTCAATTAACCATTATTCTATTACTTCAGAAGATCACAGGACGGCTAATTGGACTTAACTTTTTTTTCAACTCCCTCTATTTCATGTAAGGTTTCCTAATCTTCCATCAAGCGGTTAACCTTAGTTGGAGAATATAATATTTAGGGCCCTTTTCACTGAACTACTACTACTAATTGAACTCTTTAGTTTTGAACCTGCAATCTGATGTCTGGTTTTGTTTTAGAGTCTCATATTGATTTTTACCATCTTAAATCTTTTCGCTCACTTTTTAAGATGTTCGATCTAAAGAGTGCCTCTCTCCAATCTTCAGCCTTGTTTCTCTGCTTCTCTATGCTTGTACCAAAACCTTCTTTCTGATTAAGAGGGTTCAGATTACTTGTAAGTTGCGATTGGTGGTAACATACCATCAATAGTTTACAAATTTAACCAGTACACGCCTGTTTGCACAAGGTCTTGATAGATGTTATGCATTTTTAGGACAGAGTAAAGGCGTTCTAGTTGATTTGACTTTAACCCTAACACTCTCCATATTGTCCTCTACTAGGCGTTGGAGCATGTGTAAAGCTTGAATTTAGATGCCATGTACAATTGTTTCAGTGACTTGTGGGGCTTCATATTTTCTGCCAGTGTATTTTCTAGTTTGTTTAATTGCTTATTTCTTACTGGGGATGCAGTATGTAAGGCCTGGTGCAGCACCAATTCCTGGAGCTACAACTTTTGGTCCTGGAGGAGCTCCAGGTCAAGTTCGCCCTCCTATTATCATGGGTGCTATAACTGGTCGAGGTAGAGGTGATTGGCGACCGACCGGAATGAAAAGTGGACCTCAAATGCAGAAGGGTTTTCATCCAGGTTATGGGACTGCTTGGGGCAACAATATGGCGGGGCGGGGTTATGGTGGTGGTCTGGAGTTCACACTTCCTTCCCACAAGTAACATTTTCTTCAACTGCATAAGCTGAATTTTTTCCTTCTGGAGTGTGCATATGATTTCATTGGTTGTCAATCTTCTTTTCTCGTTCTATATGTCAAGTATTTTCACCCTTGGCTGGATGCTTAACACTTAAAACTGGTTGAATGGATCATTAATTTTTCTCTTGTTCTAAGCAAAGAATGTTAGTTAAGATAATGGGTGTATGGTTTTGAAAAATTAGATGTAGAAATGGGTCGAGCTATTTTATTTTCTTTTTTTTTTAAGTAAAGAATGTGTATAATTCATGGAATTGATTAATAAAATACATTGGCTTGTGTACCTTCAAAAAAATTATGCTGGACTGCAATCCAGGTATTTTTTTATGTTAAATTGTAAACATGTGCCTCTTTTTGTGGTTAGGTTGAACTATATACTTCAAACTCTTAATTCTTTCTATTCACAATTGCTAGTTTAGTGAGAAACATCTTGGTTTGAGTTTGGATAAGTTGATGTTTATCCTCTATGCCATATTGTTTACTTGTGGTGGCATTGGCAAGCTGAATTAAAGGTTATGGTGCGTATTCATCTCATAATAGTTTCTGTAGTGGCAGAAGATCAGCATTGTAGTATATGTAGTAAGTATTAAGCTACAGAATATGACAATTGTTTTACCTGTTGAATTACTTATTGCTTCTATATATGATTTCAGGACCATTTTTGATGTTGACATTGATAGCTTTGAGGAGAAGCCATGGAAATATCCTGTTGTGGACATTTCAGACTTCTTTAACTTCGGTTTGAATGAGGAAAGCTGGAAAGATTATTGCAAACAGCTGGTAAAATTAGAGCTTTAAAGTTCTTGTTCTTCAAATAAATAAATGCTTACAGGATTCCATTTTGTAGGAACAACACCGCTTGGAAACTACAATGCAAAGCAAAATTCGTGTTTATGAAAGTGGACGCACTGAACAGGTATGAAATGGCCATGTATAATTGGCATAGAAGACAACTGCCATCTGTTGCTGTGTTTCCTTTATTGTTTTACTTGGTAAAGAGCAAAGTAAATTTCTACTTTCTGTTATTTTCATTTTAGGAATATGATCCAGATCTGCCACCAGAATTAGCTGCTGCAAGTGGTATTGATGTTCCAGTTGATCATTCGAATCTTGGAAAGACAGATGCTGGACAAAATGATATAGCAAAAGGATCCGCTCGAGTGCGGCCACCTATAGTATGCTTCAGCTACATCGTTCAATCTTCTATTTTTTCTTCAGAACAAGAAGTTTATTTTGATTTTCTTATTGTTCATTAAGTTGTTTTCTTTAAATCAAGTGATGATGTTCTGTTCCTTGATGAAAGCAGAGCTGGAAGGCTCTCCGTCTCCGTCTCTCTCATGCACACACCCATACAAAGACTTCAGCCTTTTTGTCTCATATTGTTTAAGCATAAATTTTTCCCTTCAGTTTTAATAATTTCAGTTGTTCATGATAGATCGTGTTTAGTTTCACACCAGTTTGAAGACCCACTGATTACATTTATTTGTCTAATAGCCAACTGGAAGAGCAATACAAGTTGAAACAGGTTATGGTGAGCGCCTCCCTTCCATCGATACACGACCACCCAGAGTTCGTGATTCTGATGCTATCATTGAGGTAATAATCATAATAGTCTCTGATTGTGATGATCATGAATGCTAAGTGAACTAACTGGATTTTTTGAATGAACAGATTATTTGCCAGGACTCGTTGGATGACGATTCTTCAGCGGGAAACGGCATAGTGGATGGAGAGGCCAATGACCCTCCTAGAGATGATTTTAGGAGAAGCCGTGAAGCTGAAAATGACACACCACGTAAGGAAACTGAGTATGTTGACGATTTGCCACAGGCATATGTTGGCCAAAGAGGTGGAAGAAGGCCACCGTATATGGAATCTGTTCAGGATAGTATACCTGATGGGGAGGCCAGGTTGCCTTTTCACCCAGAAGCATCAGGTCAATATCATCCAGCTTCTAGGAAGCAGCCTCCCATGTACCCTAGTGGAGATGTTGGGACATCATCTATTGAGGGAAGGTATGGAATGACTAGGGTTGGGTGTCATTTACTTAATCGATGGCTTAGACAGATTATAGAAGCAACTTTAAATTAAGCTAAAGTTACCTAAACATTGACACTTGGGATTATATTCAGGTGTTTTAATTAATATGGAAGTTATTAGAAGAATATGGGAAAATCAAGCTATTGATGTGAAATATGAGGAATGTTGGAATTATCTGATAATGGAACAAGTGGGCAGTTAAATTACTCTAAGCAGTAGCTTAAGTTACAGTGGCTAACAGAATTTAGGTGAAGAGATATCGGAACAATAGCTACTCAAGTAAGCTAAGACAGAGGTGTATTCCTCTTGAATTAAATGAATACTGACAAGTCCCTAACTAGAATCACAAGAAAGGTAGTAGATTGCATGGGTTCTTAAAAGTCTTAGGTTGCTGTCAAGATAGGAAAAAAACTAAATAGGAGATTTCCTTCCAAAACAGTAAAATACTTGCTTTAACAAAAAGGAAACCATTCTGGATCTCTTAAGATTTTCCTCAAAAAATAAAATTTACTTTGCACAACAGCTTGTACAGGAGTTTTTGGAATTACAAATTTTACCTTGCTGGGTAATATGCTATTTTTGGAATAGAACTATAAATGACTTCTTCTGAATTTTTTGAGGCATCAATATATTTTTCTATGCCAAATTTCCTTGAACTCTTGCAGATTTTGTTATTTGATTTTTTATTAGTTTCCTGTTAGTAAGACTTGACTTACGAGTGAAATTTCTTAACTCTTGCCTCTTCTTCACAGGCAAATACAAGGAAGACCACTCGACCGATCCCCTCGTTTGAGTGTAAGCGGAAGCTCTAGGGACAGAAAATTCCTTGACAATGTGGAGGAAGAATCAGTTGAAAGCAAGGACGATAAACATAGTTCTGCACTATCATCTCCTGTCCTAGTTAAGGATGGAAAGGACTTGAGCATGGAGGAAAAAGATGATACTCCTGATGAGCACGTGTTAGCTGAAGCGAGCTCTGGAATGGAAAAGGACGAGGTGAATGAGAATGAGGAAACCACAACTGATGCCCTTAAAGATGGAAATAAAAATCATTCTGTGAACAGGCGAATTACAAATTCCCGCTCTGATCAATCTGCGGCTAGAAGCAGTGAAAACAGCAAAGGAAGATCTGGGAGCAGTAAAGATTATCAAAAATGGCAAGATGTTGAGGAGGAAGTTGTCCAAGGTGGACGCTCTTCACGCAGAGGTAGTGTGAAGAGGCATGTTGACGAAAATGAACGTGATTTGCGAAGAAGAGATCATAATGTGAGCCAAGAAATGGAAAGAAGTCGCACGTTTTCGAAAGGGAGAGAGGGTTCTTATCCTCGTAGGGATTCAGAATCTACCTTGGCCCAACACTTGCATATAAAGACTGAGGGTTATGATCGGCGAAAGGACCGTGAAATTCCTGATGGATCTTGGCAACGTAGAGATGAAGATCCACATTTCAAAAAAGTTAGGAATGAAGATACAAGGAAAAGGGATCGTGGAGATGATATTGGATCGAGTCACAGAAGTAAGATACGGGAGAATGAAAGGACTGACAAAGATGAGCATCCTTATTCAAGGAAGCAAATGTATAATGGGAGCTACAGGGTTCCTTATGATAAAGATGGTACTTCACGGCACAGGGAAAGAGATGACAGTTCGAAGAGTAGATATGAAATTGGAGATGATTACCATGGCAAGAGAAAGAAGGATGAAGAATATTTAAGGAGAGACCATCTTGACAAGGATGAGATTTTACTTGGCCACAGAGAAAATACTAGTCGTCGAAGAAGAGAAAGGGATGATGCTATCGACCCACGGAAGAGAGATGATCAACAAAGAATTAGAGATAATCTTGATGATTACCATTCTGCTAGGCACAAAGATGAGGTTTGGCTACACAGAGACAGGGGAGAAAGGCCGAGGGAGAAGGAGGAGATGTACAGGTTAAAACAATCCCATGAAGAAAACTTGCTAAAACGAGAAAGGGAAGAAGGAAGGGGATCTATGAGGAGCGGACGTGGTACAGATGACAAGGCATGGACTAGTAATAACAGGATAAAGAATGAAAGTAAAGTTTCTGACAAAGAGTACCATCTTAAAGATGCAGTTCGAAACAGTGAACAACAGAAGAGAAGAGATCGACTGGAGGAGGAAAATCTTTCTCATCATAGAGGATATGATGATGCTTATATACGAGGAAATACTGACGAGGGGAAAAGATCCAGGCAGGAGAGATCCAGTACCCAAATAGACCGTGCAATGGATAGGACTGATAACCAAAAGATGCAAGAGAAAAAACTTAAAGAAAATACAAGGAAGAGTAAAGAATCTGAGGGTGATCGTAGTGCTTCTGGTTCTTCACGAAGAAACCATGATGATCAGAGTGGTCACCCTGGTGAGATGGTATGTCTCAATCTTGTCAAAAGAGTGTAAAATGCTGGTGTAGGGAGGTGATATCTTCCCTTGGAACTGACACAAATCTTAAGTCACATGTTGATACGAATCCTAATCATGAGTAGTACAACTATTTCAAGTTAATTGACCCTTATAATCAGGTCAGAGGCTCTTTGTCTTTCCATCAAAATACACAATAAGTAACTGGTAATTCTGACCATGGCACTAAGTGTGGGAAGTAGCTTCATCGGTCCTTCATAATGATGTGGTTGATGTGTTACATTTAGCAAAATCTATGCTTTTTGCTCACGGGAAGTGTTTGTACTTAAGATTTTGTTGCCTTGGCCAAGTTCATTATGTAACATCTAGTCAGGGAAATTGGAGTAAACTATAAACGATCAGTCCTATGTTTTTATCCTGCCGATGACGGTTTTCTGATGGCTATAACCAGTATCTTAAACATATTCTACAAGGGTCTGCGGAGTGGATTATTTAGCTTAGTGGACAGAGGCTTAGTGTCTTTTTCCTTGTCTGATTATATTTTGAAGTTGCTTGGTAAAATTTTAGGGCTATGATTTGATAGCTATATTGCTTTGCCCTGAGTCCAGTTAATGGTGTGGCTTGTGGACCTAGAACTGGTTTTTCTCTGACAAACTATATTTTCAGCTTTCTAAGTTGTAATGTTAAGCAATTCAAGTTAATATTCAGCTTGGATGTGCTTTAGTTGGAGTCTAGATTGTCCATGAAGTTAGTTGACCTGAGTTTAGTATGCTCTTCATGATTGTTTTATCCTTTGGCTTAGGGATTAAAGAACATTAATGGGCAGGGAGGTGGTCATAATGAGATTCCAGTACGACAGAACCCTTCAAAAAGACGCAAGGAGGATGCTTCCTCTGATGAGGAACAACAAGAGTCCAGGAGGGGACGGTCAAAGTTGGAACGCTGGACCAGTCACAAGGAGAGAGATTACGTTATCAGCAGTAAGGCATCTGCTTCTTTAAAGTTTAAAGGGGTGGATAAAAATAATAACGGTGGATCTTCAGAAGCCAGTAAACATGCTGATGAGCCCTCTAAAAGAGTTGAAGCTGTTCAAAGCCATACCTTGGCTGAAGAGAAAGCTGCTGGTGATATAGGGAATAAGGATTCAGATACAAAACCAGTTGAGGATAGGCACCTGGACACGGTTGAGAAATTGAAGAAAAGAAGCGAGCGGTTTAAGCTCCCAATGCCTAGTGATAAAGATGCTCTGGCAATAAAAAAGATCGAAACGGAGGCCCTACCTGCTGCCAAAACAGACAATCATACAGATTCAGAAGTTAAACCAGAGCGGCCAGCAAGAAAAAGAAGGTGGATTGGCAACTAATTTTATACCATTCTTAACAATATCAGTCAGGTGCATTTTGCTTACAAGTTAATGGAAATTCCTCCATGACCTGATTCTTTTATCATGTACCCTAAAGGTCCTAGCATACATGTGAATTTAAGATTACTTTCTTTCGGGTTTCTGAGATGGACGGCCATGTACTTCAACATTGCATACTAATATGTAGATGTATTATGAACTTGTCACTGAAATGGTGACACAGAATCGTTTTAGTGTCAATTCTGTTTACTTTGCCTCAACTTCGGGACTGACATGGTCATAAACTGGACCTGCAAATGCTGCTACAAGATCTTGCCCTTGTGGATGTTAGCACCTTATGAGGTGGGGCACATCTTCCAGTTGTGGGGTGCTCTGGTGAAAGGAATTTCCTGGTGGAGGTTAGAAAAAACTTTTCTGTACTCTGCGAAAATCTGATAAAGGTTGATATGGAATATAGAATGGTTTATTGTATCACTAATCTTGATTGATCATGTAAATATGTTTGATGTTAGAGCGGGAAACTGGGACCATACATATTCGAAAGTTCCTGTTGTAACTTGGGAACGAGTTAGGGTGAAAAAGTTTTCATTACTATTTATCCACTCATTCTTTATAATGCAATGATAAAATCTTTTATGAGAAATTTGCATTGTCATTGATGCAAGAATAGAGGTGGGAAGAGTTATGATTAAGCATCGCATAAACAGTTTGCATTCCTCTGCTCGATTTGAGATACAATGCATGTTTCTCTTAGGACATAATCCCCTGTTAACACTCCTGAAAGATTTTGCAAGTTTATGATTCAACGGTACTAGTCTGTCTTGATTAAGCAGTTTGGGCTTTACTGGCTATCATATAGAATGAAATCATAGTGAAGAGAAGGTGGAGTTGTCAGGTATTGATATGTTTTATGTCTTTCCATGGTTGGATGCTGGATAGAGCCATTGGCATTTCGGAAGCATTCTACGTCCAGTAGTGTCCCTGATGAATTGTCAGGTTGACAGAGTACAGAATCCTGCAAGAGACTCTCCAGGATTTGGATGAATACAGGGCGCAATAGATTCATCAAAATTATCTGTTGTGCCAGTGCGCCAGGTTTTACTTGTAAACAATTTGAAGAAGAGAACCGAATGTTTCTTTGGTTTCACACTCTACCCCATGTTCAACGTTGTACCTATCATTTGGATTGAAGCGTAATGCTTCTCCATGATTAACATCATTGTCTTGGCACAAGAAATCTTTAAGTATGGACCTGAAATTGGTAAAATCGAATCATTTTGTCATTAGAAAGGCTAAATGGTATTCTAGTTTGAATCAACAAGCGACTCAACGAAGACGAAAAGGTGAAAAAAAGTTGCAATCAACTCGATCTGATTGTCAAACTTACACAAATGACGAGCCTTTATATAGTTTAATCTTCAATTTACAGGTGTTTTTGTTCAATTTCGACAAAAATAAAAGAAAAAAAAATCTGAAAATCCTTGAAACCCTCGCATCAAAAGTAAGCCTCTCCCGATTGCTCCTGTTATTTATTTTACGAGCATATGTAAACGCCGAAAAGTCGCAGTTGCAAACATATTGCTTTGAGCTATTATGGTATTCTTTTCTGTGCTTCACACTTTTCAGATGATGTTCCATTCAATATCATATTAGATTGTGGACGCCGTTTGGTGTTTTGGCATTGTCTGCAAGGTGTTTGATTATATGTCCTGGTGATTCTTTTGGTTGTAGGATACTCTTCTTTGTTGGGTTACTAGAAATATTATATGCAAGTGTAGAAACAAATCTCAAAAAGTATGCAGGATTTATACTTGTTTTGATTCAAGCTCCTCCTTTTGTCTCTACCCTCTTGATAAAATGTATTGAAAATGCTTTTGAATGACAAAAGTTGTGAGTTTTTCATCTCATTTACAGTTGGTGATACTGTTTCGTACTGCGTTGTGTGAGTTTGCCATCTCTTCTATCTTTATTTTTCAAGTTTTAGTTGGATCTGCATATGCGTGATGAATTCTTCTGTTTTTACACATTTCAATGAAGGTTGTCCAGAGGATTCTTACTTGATGAAGGTATCTCTCTAAGTTCAGTGTCGTATCATTCGATTGGTGCTTAACCAGTTCAGTTCAATTTCTTCAAGTTGAGGTTTGCAGCAATTGAGGAACCTTAAAATCTCAAACAACAGCTACAGGATTTTGTTCTGAAGCTCAATGCCTCTTCGAAAAGTCCCTCTCCCTAGGATCCTACTTGACAATGTCTCTTGCATGAGGAATGCTCAACAAATTCTGCGGCATGTAAATGTCTCCATGCACGACGGTGGGGCACTTGTGCTCATGGGCAGCAATGGCTCAGGCAAGACCACCTTCTTACGAATGTTAGCCGGTTTCTCTAAGCCATCTGCCGGTCAAATCCTCTGGAATGGTCACGATATAACCAATTCTGGAGTTTTTCAGCAGTACAAACTTCAGCTGAACTGGCTCTGCCTGAAAGATGCGATCCAGGATCGGTTTAACGTCCTTGAAAACATTTTGTGGTTTGAGTTGCTTGAAGGCAAGCAAGGTAAGTCCTTGCCTGCTCTTGAGCTGATGGGTCTTGGAAGATTGGCAAAAGAAAAGACAAGAATGCTGTCAATGGGCCAGAGGAAGAGGCTGCAGCTTGCTAGGCTGCTGGCCATTGACCGCCCTATTTGGTTGATGGATGAACCTTCTGTTGCACTAGATGATGAAGGGGTGAAGTTGCTCGAGTACATTATCGCCGAGCACCGAAAGCAGGGAGGGATCGTGTTCGTTGCCACGCATCTTCCAATCAAGATCGAGGATGCCATGTATCTAAGGCTGCCACCAAGGTTCCCAAGACGAATGACTTTGGTAGATATGCTCGATCGTGCAGACATCACTTGAGAGAGAGGTGAGCGAAATTTGTTAGAGCAGCCTGCATTGGTATATTCCAAACCAGAACTTTTTAAGGATTAGAATCTGATGATTTCCTAATTTATATCTCAAAAATACAAACTTTTGCTTGCAACTTAATTCTCTTTTTTCGTTACATTTGGTATGTTTGGTGCTTGCACAAATTGGAACAAGAAGATGATGTTCATGCTTGCACCAACTTCTCTTGCACTTGCTTTCACTTTTCATCTTTGTCTTGGTTCAACTGATTCAGGTTGTTACTAATTGATACACAAGACTTCTTTTTTATTTGAGAAATTGTAAAATTCTTTTTCATGCACCAGACAAATCAATCACCAAAGCTATTCAATAACTTGGAATGAAATAAGATTAAGTGACAGTAACTCATTTAAGATGATAAAAGTAAAGAAACTTTTTGTTATCATATTGCATTCCAAGTTTTTGGTAGTTCTGCTTCAATAATCATTATAATAAGTTCCAGTCAGTTTATGACATTTATCTCTTAGAAAGTGCTTGATTTGAAATTAGATCTTTTTCTTTATAAGGTTATATTATAAGAAAGTGCTTGATCTGTTCATTATTTATGCCAAATCTTGATATGAAGATAACACCTTCTACTCTCTATGAATAAGGGATTTTCTCAAGTTCAGTTTTAAGTTTTGAGAATTATTAAACTAATTTTGATTGATTTAGATTTTATAATTAGTAAGATTTAGAAAAATAAATTAAGTTTAATTTTAAATTCACTCAAATCAAAATATGCAAACTTAAATTTGAAGCTAAATCTATTTTGAATTACAGTTAATGATATAAATGTGAGGCTAGGAATAATAACGAATAGAACCTTAGTCTAAGGTCTGATCGGGCCTGGCGATCAAGCCTAAACTTGATTCAATCCAAACTTTTTTTAAAATTAGAAATGAAAAAATGACATTATTTTAAGGTTTAGGCTTTAGGTAAGTCTAGTGCAAGCATGCCAGGTCCAATTTTTTTAATAAAATTGAAAATTGGGTTAAAAATTTGATGAGCCTAATCTCTTTCGAGTAAGAGTTATAGTAATTTATTTTTACGCTTTTTTATAATGATAACAACGAATTAGGTTGATTTAAATATCAAATTATTAAAGAAGTAATTTTATTTTATTTAAAAATTTTAAAATAATATATTTTAAAATTTAAAATTTAAATAATATTATTTTAAAAATTAGAATTAACTGAAATTATTGTGTCGGCTTTGACTTGGGCCTGGCCTGGCTACTCCCTAATGAGAAGAAAGAGCCGCTCTTTTTTTGAAAGTTTGTCAGACTGTTGAATCGACGCCTCTGGTCGGAGCCGATGACTTCAACAACCCCTTTATTTCCATTTCTTTCTTTGCAAGTATCAAATTCTCTCTCTCTCCCTCTCTCATGGTAAATGCCAATGACGCTATGATGCAGTCTTCCAGGGCTGTATTCTCGTGAGAGGACTGAGATAGTAGCGAGGCCACGGCAGACGGCGGGTGAGAAAGCACTACCTTTTGGGTGTTCTTCACCGGCAACAGAAGTTTGCAGCCACTACCGGTGTCTGTCTCCTTATTCTGATCTTAGCCCTCCTTCAACCACCATCAACTATATATACGTACACAAACGTGTGTGTGTGTGTATATATATATACACATATATATATATACACACACATATATATATACATATATATATATATACATGACGAAGTTGCTTCCCTTTGCTTCTTCTTCTTCTTCAACGATGATGGGGCTGAGCGAAAAGCCAGGCCTTTGAATATGGGCAAAGCTTGGGGTTATCTGGCGGGGCTGAGACTGTGATAAATGTTATGTTGGGCTCTTCTTGGTCGCTCTTCATTTGCAGCCATATATAGCTCTAAATTTACTAATTCCCTACTAGTCTGAGAAAAGGCGAATCTGAGACACCAACTCAAAGTTATAAACTTTGTGATACTGCTTGTAATGTGCATTGTCTATCTGGGTTTTACTGCAATGTATTAAAGTTGGAAGCTTTTTTCTTGTTTCTCAAACCAACAACCCTCACGCACATGTATAGTTCGATTTATGTCTATCTATATTCTGGTTATCTCCATCGCGTTCAATCTCATTATAACTGATGACGTTACCTGAGCTGAGCGTTGCCCTATAGAGTATATTTTCTCTATATCTGTTGAGTAATGTGCAATCAGATATTGGTATTCATTTAGAATCAAACTTTGAACGTGTAAGTTCCAGCTTGCACGCGTGCTTGATGGCAGTTGGTTAGAGAAATAATGGTCAATGTTGTTTCTATACATTTATAAACACCCATTTGAGTGCTCTGTGTAAAGATCCCTTTCCAATGAGTTTGATTTTTTTGGGTAATCAGTTATGTATATAGCAAATGTGAACAAAGATTTTACTTAGGAGAGCAGCAAAAGGTAACAAATGAATGTCATGGCAACTAATATCCCATTGAAAGTAAGCTCAAGAGCACAATTGCCACCAGAGAAGAAAGGCCTGCATTAGCCACTCTGGCCACTCCATCGCTTGAACGTGTTGTTGGTGCAGAAGCTTCGGGTGTGGTGGTGGTGATTTTGGCTACTGCTGGTAGTGGTGGGTCAATAACCTCCGCGGGGGTGAGTGATGGCGAAGGGGCTCCAGCCTCTGGCTGCAACTGCTTCGGTAATATGTTAACCAAGGATCCAGGCTCTATTGGCAAAATGGCGAATTGGAGATTGGCGTTGGGATCAGAACATGGATTTCCTGTAGTACCATATCGAGTTATGAGATCAGTAAGTGTTGGCCACAACCAAAACTTGGGAACTTGAGAGATGGCATAGCATAGAACTTACTAAAAAATCTGCTTGCAGTAGCAGGGTACTCGGTCATCACCCCATTGAGATGAAGTCCAGTGGTGTAGCTTGCAATTTCTATTGCTGGATCTGCATAATAATCAAATGCGAGCGAAATGAACTCGTTCCTCAGAACTTGGACGAACACCGAAAGGCTGGCATTTTGCAATTCCTGTACAACTTTGGTGGTAGAGAGAGCGAAGCCATCACTAGTCGGAGTGATGGAGTGTCTTCTCAGCATGACTGCATCAGCATACTTTTTGATCTCTTCCACTGGCTGTTTTGGCGCATCGCCTATATCGTTCTTCAGGAACAGTACCCTCTTGTACGTGGGAACGCCTTGGAACTTGGACAATACAGAAGTGTCATCCGATTGGATTAGGACTTGTTGAGTAGATTGCTTGTCAAAAGTAGCATTGCTCATTGCGGTGTTAACAGCAGATATAATGTCAAGACCCTTCTTTGATGCTAGGTATGCTGCATTCTGAGATCATAGAACGTGTATTAAAAGTTTGAACCATTTCATCTGATTTCTTTCATAAATACTCCACAGTATAAGGTAATTTTGAAAAAAAAAAAAACTCTACAGTGCAAGTTACAATGGCGCTAAGGTTGATAATAAAGAGAAAGGAATAAACTTTACCTCAATGTTGATCAGAACTCCGGAGACAGCTTTGGCTTTAGCAAATTCTAGAAATTCAGCAAGAGTCACAAATTTTCCCTTGTTCTTGTTTGCAGGGTTTCTCGGCAAGCCAGCAGCTCCGTAAGGGCTTGTGAGTTGAGCTGAAATATGAAAGGTTTACAGTAAGAGGTGCCAAGAAAAGCTTGTCGAGAGTATTGTTTAAACAGAAGTGCAAGGGAAAAGAGTGAGGAATTTACGTTGCAAGGTTTGAATTTCACTCCACGTGAGATCAAATGAAAAGATTCCAGCTTCGGGTTGAAGTTCAGGAATTGTAGTAGATTGAGCCATGAAGGTGGCCGTAGCTGTAGTTTCTCCAGAAAGGTCCACTGAGTCCGAACAGAAAGCCACCCCATCTTTCGACATTTGGACGGAGCAATCAATAACGTCAGCCCCATCATCAACTGCTTGCTGATAAGCAAGATCAGTGCAACCAGCATAAACACCACTTGCTCCATTATGAGTTACGATCAGAGGTTTTCCTGCATATAGGCAGCATTCTCAATATACTAACTAGTGCTGTTTTTTGTCTTGTGTAAATGGTCTAAAGAGCAGTGTCCTACCCTTTGCAGGTGTGGTGGCATTGAATGCTGCATAGCAGGCTGTAAAGACGAGTTGTGGAGTCAGTTGAGGAATACAATTTAGTGATATAGGCTATACAGATGCTCCGACAATCAAACTAAGACGTTCCTTGAAACAAGACCTGCCTGAATCTTGTTTTACTAAGATTTGATGAAAATGAACAGATAGAAATGCATGACATGGATTGTCTTACCAACAGCCCCTGATGCTGTAGTAGGGAAATCTGTGATCAACCCGTCAACGGAGAACTGGGAATTATCGATAAACTGCAGGTACTCGGCTGATGGATCGTAACTATAATTGTAACTTGAACGGTAGTCATTTGCAAAACCAGAAGCATACACTTCCAAGCCCTGCTTGTGAGCATCAGCTACAAGAGTTGTGGGAGCTTCCAAATAACCATCCGCGTTGACAGGCCAGATGTAATAGTTTGGGACAACAATTCCTGATACAAAGGGCTTTATTGCAGCTAGATTTTCCAACATAGAGCCATAGGTCTGGTTAGTTGTGGGTTCAGTTGCATTTTTGTTCAGGAAAACGAAGAAGAGTTTTGTCCTGGCCCTGTTCACTCTCCGACCTATTGTCTTCAAGAAACCAATTTCAGGAGAAGAAATGTGAGTGACGCCTCTCAATGTTGTTTGAACATATGATGCCACGCTTAGTTTGTGCTCAGTGTAAACCATATCGTACTGGAAGCAAGGAGCAAATCAGAAAGCACAAATATTAGATCCAGGAAGCAGATTACATCTTCAGAATACAATAAACCAGACGAGGAACAGCAAAAAAAGCATGCTGTCTGAAGCAAAGAACAGGAAGTGGGTGACACAGACACCTGAACATTCAACCAGAATCCTAGAGAACGAGCATTTTTCACATCATCCACGAGTGAAATGGGCATCTGACCATCGAAGTAACTTGACCGAGTGAATACATTTTGCACCACTGCATAAGAAGAAGAAGAACATGAAAAACCAGAATTTGGAAACATATGGAGTTATCTTCCAAGGTAACAGAACACGTATAGAATCAAAACCAACAGAAGAATACGGTAAAAACTGAAATGGGGTTCTGAGCATTACATGAAACATTGGGAAGAAGCTGATCAGCTGTATAATCGAAGGCAAAGTAACCGGTAACATCGTTCCCATTCACCTTATAGGACTTGGTTTGATTCGGGTACACCGTCTCTATATTTGTTGTATTCCCAAGTGTGACTTCTGGTTGACATATTCCAACTCCATCTTTGGTTAGTTGCAAATTGCAGAGAAGAATCAAATCAGGCACGCTTGTTTGTAATGCTATTTGATTCGCATATTCGCTAGATTCCGGGAAAAGCCCTGAGAATCCTCCTCGGGCTACCACATAAGGTGCTTGGCCTGCGCATGAATGTAATTTACATAGAACACAGTTCTAGTTGGCTTATGAATGGAGACAGATTCAGAGTAAGTTCCACATAAACCAGAGAATTCTGATACCATTTAAAGTCAGCCATTTTTTAGTTGGAGGTGGAGGCTGATTAGGCACACGGGCTTGCTTCGCTGAGGTTGCATGGATCAAAAGGGACAAGAAAAGCAACAACCTCAACATTTTCTTCTGATCCTGTTACAGTCTGTAAAAAACATGGAAGAAAGACAACATTCTCAGACAATGTTCTGGATTTTATGTCCTAAAACCATCCTTCATCGTATGCTCTCGGGGATTTGACGAGAATAATCACATAATAACATCAAACATCAACCTTAAAACAATAAGAACTCAAAAGGGTTCCAAGAATCTCGAGGATTACTTACTTAAATCTTGAAGAACAAGAATCAGAGAAGGAACATTCCCTTGTCAAGTTTCAATGAATGAAACTCAAAAAGGGAATTGTTATGCAAAAAAAAGAGAAATACGAGAAGAAGAGAAAAAAGTGGGAAGAACGGACAATTAATCAGTCAAATTTGATGTGATGATGACCATCATCGGAGATTCTACGAATGGAGTGTTACAGATAACTCTCCCTCGCACGTTAATAGCATTAATAGCCGGACCAGGTTTAGAGAAACTAATTAGCAGTTTTTTGGAAACTTAAGGCTCTTATTTGTGCATTTAATTATTTACTATTTTTGAGTTCCACAGTTTTAGGAGCGAACAGAAACTGTGTCACCTTACCGCAAACCCTCAACGGCTTCAACGGTTTCTTGAAAAAGAGGTTTTTTACTAAGATTAAAACATTTAACCATTTTAACTGTTTCTAATTTTTTATTTAGTTTTTAATTTTCTGATTTATTTTAATAATTTTTGTTGTTAAAAATTAATTAATTAGTCAATTTTTTTAAATTAATAAGTTTTTATAAATTAAATTTAATCAATTAATTTTCATTTAACAATTTTTTCAACTAAATTTCAAATTTTTCAATATGTAAAGGTAATATTTTTTAATCATATTTTTAATTTTTTAATTTTATTTATTCTTTAGTCAATTTTCTAACGGGCTAACATCGGTTAAACCTTTTAAAACTTAAACTTCTTATCTTATCGGTTTAACTTCTGGTGTAGTTTTTAAAACATTCGTTATGATTTTCATCCAATGGCTTGTTTTGTCTTTTTGTTTTTATTAGTTTATCAAATATATTTAATTCATAAAAATAAATCAAAATTACTGAATATTTAACCTATTTCTTAATTCCATTACTTTTAATAATAATATAGTCCCTACCTTCCATTTTATTTTTAAAATAACTAAATAAGTGTTTCATAATTTAAGTATGAATGACGTATTCTTCACTTGATTTTTCGATAACTTTTTATAATTTAATATTTTAAAATTTTATCAAATGTATTAAATTTTCAATTAAGAATTTGATGGAAGTGGGAAAATTTTAAATGTGAATATTCATCTAATAAAATTATATGTACTTTTAAATATTAAATCATATAAATTTTTTAAAAAGTCCAATATATTACATAAGATTTTAATTAATGTATATTTCAAATTTTAATTAATTTAGATTTTATTCGTTAACTTAAAAATATATATTACAAGAAATTCGTGATAGAAAGGGTTTTCTAACTCTTCATGAACGAGGTTTTAATTAATAATTATCTAGTCTAATAGAAAATTATGTTTTGCTATCTCAAAAATAGGGATGACTTCGTATAATTAGGGATGATAAAAATAACTCGGTCTATTTTTGGTATGGATTGGTAGGGTTACCGATGGGCAACAGGTTGAATTGGATCGACCTATAATATTCATATAATTAGAGATGACAAAAACGGCCCGAATAAACTTATTTTTGGCCCGATTTGGTCAGGTCACAATTTGACCCGTTGATCGCCTATTTTTTCCAAAACAAATGACGGGCCAAAGGGCTAAGCTTGTGGCCTGGCTGGTTGACCAGCCCACTTATGACCCCGTCCATTGCCATTCCTACAGATATTTTCTAATAAGATTCTTATATTTTCTTTTTTTTTAATATAAACAAGGTCCTTATGTTATTTTTACATGTAAGAGAAAAATTTTAATTATATCTTTATTTTATTTTATTTATATATTTTAATTATATCTTTTTAGGAAATTTCACTTAATATTTTATTATTAATATGTAACTCGATTATAAATTATTTTAAGACAACAAAGTCAAGTGCTACTGTATTTTGTCGTTTAGACAAAACGACGTCGTATTGGTGGTATTAATCTCTTCCTTTCTTGTTGGCGGAGTGAGATGAGAGAAAGAGAATAGATGCTGGGACCCACAGAATAACGAACATGTTCACGACGACAACGTGTCGGCAGACTAATTATAACCCGCAACGTAAGCGAGTACAGGGCCTGAGAATAAGCCAAGAGACACCTGATCTAGGTTCCCGCTTTCTTCCCCATGAAGAGAATCAGACTGTTTCTGGGAAACCAAAGACAGCTTATACTCAACATCCATAACTCAGAGAGCGAGAGAGAGAGAGAGAGAGTTGGATTGTCTTAGAGAGAGACAGAGTGAGTAGTAAGAGGAGGACGATGAAGATCACTTCTTTATTGGTATTGAAGGTGAATCCCGATGGATCGGATCCTGTTATTTTAGCGAACGCGTCCGACGTCAGTCATTTCGGTTACTTTCAGAGATCCAGCGTTAAGGAGTTCATAGTTTTCGTCGGTCGCACCGTCGCCAAACGGACGCCTCCAGGCCAACGACAGTCCGTTCAACACGAAGGTGCGTTTTCGCGATCTCTTGGTTTCCACTTGAATTGTGCGTTTTCGCGATCTTTCGGCAAGTGTGTGTGATTTGGGGCCTCCTGAGGGAGTGTTCATTTTTAGATTGGGTTGGATCCGGCTTTATTGATTTGGAATTTAAATTGTGTCTTTTGGAATCATCACAGTAAAGTTGTGTTGGCTTTCTTCTTCTTTTGGTGGTAGAGTACAAGGTGCATTCTTATAACAGAAACGGGCTCTGTGCGTTGGGTTTCATGGACGATCCTTATCCTGTGCGAAGTGCATTCTCACTTCTCAATCAGGTATATGTCGAAGTTCTGTGGTCATTATCGTGTAAGTGGGATGTTTTTGTTTATTGGTCAAATTTTAAGTAAAGAGAGATGCAGGTGGCTGGTCAAACAGTATGCAAGTTGAATAAGCACAATCATGTTTGTTAATGGCTTAAAACTGTTATTGGGTTGAAATCCCTAAGTAGTTTTTCATGGAAGCTAAAAAATATATTTGACTTGTACTAAGATGATGCAATATTAGTCTTTAGATTTATGATTACTGATTTGATCAATTACTTCTACTGTAATATTGGAACATGGGATTTGGTTCTAAACGCCGAAAGCTTGTAGGTTTTTATTTGCATGCCTGAAATTTGGGTTTTGTATTTGTTTTTGGAGGTTCTGCATTTGCTTTTCTTCTTCTTTTCATGACAAGACATTCTGCAGGTACTAGATGAGTATCAGAAGAATTTTGGTGAGTCATGGAGGAGCATGAACGCGGATAATGCTCAACCGTGGCCATACTTGAATCAAGCTTTGGCCAAGTTCCAAGTAATTAAACCTCAGCTTGTTATTTCCTTTTATTAGACTACAGTCAGATAAATTTTAATTTGAAGTTTCAATTTATAATAATATTTTGATTTTTCCTTCCAACAATCTCTTTTATTTCCAGGATCCTGCTGAAGCAGACAAATTGTTGAAAATTCAAAGGGAGTTAGATGAGACAAAAATTATCCTTGTGAGTTTGTAGCTGCTGTAGTTTGCAAATGTTTGCTTCCATGGCTTCATGTTGGTTAAATGTCCAATTTAAAATAATTTGCTTTTTACTAATGTGGTGTTAAACCGTGTTGTTGTCACTAAATATCCTGTGGTCTTCATCCATATTGACTGGTTCTAAATGTGATCAGCTTGACCAGATAAACATTATTGAACCATTATTTGATATTAGTTAAGCATTTCTTGGTTCTGATAGATGTGAAGTATGTGTGCGAGAAACAAACTAATACAGCCTTCATATTTGGTTCATGTGCTGAATGTATTGTTATACCTGGACCTCTTTACTTTATTTGTGAGCCAGTTTCTGCAGAAATCAGGAAACTATTAGCTTCAAGTTGTTACCCTACTGGTTGCCATACCAAATCTTACCTTTTCACTTGTGATTAACTTCTTCTGTGTTATATGGATTTCTTTTTCCTGCGTATAAACACTATCATGCAATTGTTTTTCTATATTGAAGTATTTTGTTTAACATGGTGAATACATGTCTTCTGCTTCCAGCATAAAACTATTGATAGCGTTCTTGCACGAGGTGAAAGGCTGGATAGTTTAGTTGAGAAGAGTTCAGATCTGAGTGCTGCTTCACAGGTACGTGTGTGCAAATGCATCTTACATTAATTTGTTACTTTAATTTGCGTATGCTCCTGGCAAATGTAGGCTAGTTTGTTTCTTGTGTTGCTGTTTTTGGTTGCCTGAGGTGCTTGCTGGTTATATATCTCTGCTTCAATTTATGAATTGTGTCGTCCACTTTGTTTAAAAGATGAGATTAAATGAAACCCCCTTTCATTTTGTTCATCTGCCTTCCAAGGAAGGCAACTTGGGGCTACCACTTCATGTCTATTTGTGATCTTGAAAGTCCCTAACATTTTATACTTTTAATGGCTGTTGAAACAGATGTTCTACAAGCAGGCGAAGAAAACCAATCAATGTTGTACTATACTGTAAGCTTTATGGCCAACAGCATTGTAAAGTGTTGGTTTACTCACATGCTGCATTGTCGAATCTCGTAAATGACAATTGTAACATGTTAATAGCATTATCAATTGTTTGTATGGCAAATTATGGAAATTTCCCTTCTGGATACTTGTTTCTTGGATCACGACGGACAATGAACGAATAGAGTTTCTAGATTATAGTCTATATAATTGTTTTGGTAAATTATAGTTCTCTTTGCTTGGTGTACTCAATTCACACACGTTCAGTAGTTAAATTGAAGCACCATATATTCTTTTCAAGACCGTATCTTAACAAAAGAATTTGATTAGGGGTTATCGTCCTCTGGACATTAACAAGTGCCTCCTCATTGTCTTAACAAGACTCAGAAGCTTAAGACTTACTGGAACAGGAACTCAAGACTTTACATAAATCGAGTTAATTGTTACATATTGTCCAGCATTACATTGACCAAGGTTGTCTATTCGATGCTCACTTGTGGGCAGAAATAATTCTGACCCATGAAACGTAACTGAGGGCAGAAAGAAACATGAACATACGCGTCCATGCTTCTCAGAAAATGGGGTCCCTCTTTTGAGTAGGTTCCAAGAAAACCATGTTCATCCAAAAGGAACAGCATCAAGATAAGGACCACAAGGAAGATGTAACACACTTTCTTGGATTCTATACATTGACGTGACATGTCCACAAACAAGTGCTGCTACAATATTTCTTAGTCCTTACAAGAGAAACATAAAGGACATCGTATCGTACAACTCATCTCTTACATTACACACCAAAAGACACAAACACGAAAGACATAGCCAAAATTAACTGGAAATACTACTGGTATCATCTGAATGCAGGAAACAGGGTTCTGATGCCTGTGATCTTTCTTTATATGCTTCTTCATTTCAACTTTCTATTTTCCCAGAATGGATTTGATCCACCAAATCCCCTTGGTGTCCTTGGGACCATCTTCTTCTGGAGGAGGGTCATTCTGTGGAGTTTTATGAAGCTTGCTCACATCATATCCCTCATCTTTGGCCTTCTGCACCAGCTGATTATAGATTTCATCATCTAAATGCGTCTTCCTGCACAATATCTGAGAAGAGGAAAAAGATACTTTCAGGTGTCAAGACCAGGGGTAATCGAACATTGACAAAGTTCTGAAATTTTAGTTCCATCTGAGGATATATGATTTGAACAAGTTTAGAGGACAACATATCAGGAAAAGAACAATAATTACTAAGATCAC
>JANQBM010000221.1:943474-966643 GCA_025594535.1 Erythroxylum domingense | reverse complement strand
TGAAACAACAGGGCATACATGACAGCAACCTGCTGAAACGAGTGGTAATAGTCTTGGGAGCGGTACCATTTTGTCGCAGAACCTGTACACAGTATACGTGCCCTGAGCCTGATACATTGGACTTGGCAACCATGCGGTGTGGAATTACTAGAGACCTCCAGTTGTTGTGAATGAAGTCCTTTGTTTCTCTTTACTGAAGCTCTGAGTAAGAGGAATCAGAATTGAATTTAAACACTAGTTCACCATTTTATGTTCGTCATTTATAAGGTTGTTGTCTTTTGGTTCCAAAATTAGCTGCCCTATAAAAGAGATGGTTTCCCATTTATGATTGGGACATTAATTGTCGAAGATTGAGGTTGTTAGAACTCAAAAAGCAACGAGGTATGGTTCTCTAATCGTTTAAAAGTTTAGTGCTTGATGGGGTAAACATAAAGCTGTCAAAAAGGTGTTTCCTTTTTATATGATTCATGAGAAATACATAAATTTGTTAAAGTAAGATACCAGACATGACAGAAATCACCCTCAGCGAGGTGCATGGAAGAAGACAAATAAACACGAAAAGATTGCTGGTTTTGTGTAATTATTTCTACCTCTAAGAATATGTGTCAGAACCCCATGAACCAGATTAGAAAAGGGATCTTGATTTTCAAACAAATGGGCCAAAATGTCTGTGGTTCAACCCGTTAACGACGGTTCTTATCATCCAATTTTTAAAGTTTGACAAATCTCATGTTTACTGATACAGGTACTCTATCAAAAGCAGATGCTTAAAAATACGTGTTGCGGAGGATGAAGATGATCTGATGGAACTCATACTTCAGGAGGTAGTATGGTCAATTCCTAGTCTCCCTCTGGATCCCCTCCTGAAGTAATGAAGTTTTGTGTACATAACTGAAACATTATATTGCTGAAATCCAAGTTCCAGCATCTCCATGAGAAATTTGTGACTGAGAGGGAATGGCATAGAATTGGAAGAGAGGATCTCATCTCTCATTTCACAGCCACTGCCTTTAGAGATTAGATCTCTTGCTTTAGTTATGATATTTTTATTATATTCTATTAAATCTTATCCACATGTTTATATAGACTCTATATAATTATATGGATGAAATTTAATGAAATAAGTTTGGGACAGATTGAAACAAAAGTTTTGATGTATTACTTTTAACTTTCGTACTAAATAATTGAATTTCTTAGTTTAGTACTAGCTTTCCGTACTAGCCAATACTAACATTTTTTTCTGGTATCGATTGATCTCGATTAGTATTCAATGTATCAACTAAACATTAATCGGTATAGTAAAGTTTAAAATCTTTAGGAACTTATTTGTAAAAAAGTTATACCTACTAAAATAAACTCCAGGTTGCTGCATGATTTCCAATTTCCTAGATTTAGATCCAAACTTGACCAGATCTAACCGTACCCTTAATTGCAATTTCTAATTTTTATGTATTTTAAGTTGCTTGTTTTTGCTCTGAATTACAATCGTATTGTGTTTTAGTTGTGTCCTGTGTATTTTGTGAATGGTTTATAAAATATGCATTGGGCAATTTGGCTTAAAAATTGAAAGTGTTTTTATTAATCGGTTCAATTTCAATGACATTTAGGCATTGTAAATTGACGAAGAAATGATATCAAAACAATATTGTGTATTAATTATGGAAGAATATTTAAGCATTGTGATTTGTGAATTGTGTATAATTCAAGAATATTTCATATCATTTGTTATTTTAATAATCATAAAAATAAGGTCAAAATTAATTCATTAAGTTGTTTTGTTAATTACTTTATATGAAACATACAATTTACTAATTATTGTTTGTATATAAAAAATATTTAACATACGATTAATTATTTAAATATAAGATTTAATATATAATTAAATCATTTAATATATGCAATTATGTTAAGAAAATTAAATGTTGGCATTTTTATATTATTTATTGTTGTCATTAGGAAATAAAATAAAAATATTTATCTTATCTTATGAGTAGTAAATACACATTCATCATCTTATCTTATGGGTAGTTAAATAAATAGTAGAAAATAGTATGTAAATTTATTAATTTAATTTGGACATATGTATTCATTTATCTTTACAGATAAATGGAAGAAAATTCAAGTACTACTGATAATTCAACCATTTTAGGAAGATTTAATGATCCAACTAGGACTAATACCAGATTGGCTTTTGGAATAAATAATCATACCATTTGTTTATTTTATAGCAAGCATTTGAAGGTGAAGAAGTCATCATATTAAATAAGCATTTAACTATAGTTAAAGGTGATGTAAAGCCTTATAAAAAAGTGAGTCATGATGTGAAATAACGAATGAAGACTTCGTTTGAAGAGTATCAGCATGAATAAGAATGAATTGCGAAATTGGTAGTAGAAGCTATTTTGTTGATGTTCATAATGACAGTGGGAATATCGAAGATGGTAGTTTTCTTACTCAATAAGAAGGAAATATTGCATCTGATGTTAAGAAAAGAAGAAGACATGTATCTAATTTTTTTGCACTATGAACAACTTTTGAAGCTCAACTTTCAATTCGTGATGTCTACAATTTAGAGAAGCGAATTACAATATGGATATGACAACAGTTAATGGTGGTATGATTTGGCTATAGCATTCAATGCTACTTAGTATTATTATTATCAACTTATGATGGGTGTTATTGCTTCTTACAAACCAGGATACAAAGCTTCTTCAATCGATGACTTTAGAAGTAAACCTTTGAGTAGCTTTATTTATAAAATTAAAAGTTATTTTGAAGAAAGAAGAACGATTTGGGCTACATTTGGTATTCAATCATGTGTGATGGTTGGACAAATAAAAGCCTTTATTATAATGTTTTGGTTTATTTTGCAAAAGGGACAACAATGCTTTTGAAATCTATTGATGCATCTGGTCTTATTAGGAATGCTGATACTTTATTTGAAATATTTGATGAAGTTGTAAATGAAATTGGACTAGAAAATACTGTTCAATTCAAAACTAACAATGATTTCGCTTATAAAATCTTTGGAAGAAGATTGCTAAGCAAGTATAATTCTTTTTATTAGACTATTTGCGCTACACATTGCATTAACTTGATGTTAGGAAAATGCGAGGGAAGTTAGCCATTTTCCTATTATTGATGAGATTATATAGAAAGCAAAAAAAAAAGTGACCAAGTTCATCTATGATTGTACATGAGTCTTGAATTTAATAAGAAAAGATTTCATTAATGGTAGAAATTTGTGTCGTCTTACTATTATAAGATTTACAACAAAATTCTTATCACTTAAATGTTTCATTGTGATGAAAAAAAAGTCGAGACAAATGTTTATAAGTGATAAGTAAGTTGCATCTTAGCATGCTACGTCTAGTACAAGATTGGAGATTTCTAGAATTATACTTAAAGATAGTAAATTTTAGTCTTAATTTCAAATTGTCATCCAAGTTTGTGAGCCTTTTGTGAGGGTACTTTATTTGGTTAATAGTGATGAGAATGCATCAATGTATTATTTTTATAATGTCATAAAGAGGGTGAATAAAACAATCAAGGCCAAAATAAAAAATAGGTCTTCTTCGTACACATCTTATCTTGCAGTTATCAATGAGAGATGAGAAAGGCAACTTTACTCTCCGTTATTTGTAGTTGTGGCATTTTGAATTCTGGTGTCTATTTTAGACCAAGTTTTACGAAGAAAGTTGAAGTTATAGGGAAATGTCATTAACTATTACAATAGTTGTTGCCCATGAGATGATACAAGATCTCTTAAGCTCACAAATGAAGATTTATAAATATGCTTCAGGTGATTTTTGGATGTCAATTGTTATTCGTCAAAGCGACAAACTTAATTAAGTTATATATTTTTTCACTTTTGTTAGTTGTTGAAAATTAACCATCACTTTATTTTGTTTATAATGCTACTCTTTGTTATGTTACAATTGCTTAGTAGGACCAATTAGGAAATGGTGTTCTAGAATTGCAAAAGTTTGCAAATCGAATTCTAATTCAATGAGTGAGTGCAACAAGATGTGAAAGGAGTTGGAGCATATTTAAATTCATTCATTTCAAGAAAAGGAATATATTAGAGCACAAAAGATTAAATGACTTAGTCTTTATTTGATACAATTTAAAGCTTTAGAAAAAGTATGTTATCATCGTTATTAAGTTATATATAATTTCTTATAATTTTTTAATAATTTAATTTTATTATTTATTATGACTCTTAATAGAATAAGTAGTTTTGTAGGTTTAATTTGTTTTAATCATATCGATCTTTTGGTAGATTGAGTTTATGAGAAACCGAGTTTGATTGATTAGAATGACTTGGAAGATAATCTTGAACGAGAAAGTATTAACATATCATTTGATGCAATTAATTTGAATAATAATGATGACGAGACTCTTCTCAATAATAAGGATTTTGTATCAAATAAGAATTATGATCAATACAATTTGAGCCAATGTCGATTGAATGAAGTTCCAAGTTTTTATTTCCTCTCTTCTTTTATTTTCACTTATTTGATATATATGTTAAATTTTGTATATGTAGCATAATCATAAATATTTTTGTTTCAGGTTTCAGTTCTAGTTAATTATTTAGAATGAGCTCTTATTGTAAATTGTAATTGTTACAAAGTTATGGAAATTTATTATTATTATTATTATTATATATTTTGATGTAATAATAATAATAATAATTATTTTATATTTGATGCAATTATTATTATTTATTACATAATAAAATTGTAATATTTTAAATACTTTGTTTTTGTTCTTAATTTTATATTTATACGATAATTCAGTGAACTTTTTGTTACATTAATTTTCTTTATTAGTTATATGTCAAATATGTGAAAAATAATATTAATAAAAAAATTGTTGATATTTTAAATTTCTATTATTATGATTTTTGAAAAAATGAGTGATCTAAAATTATAAATTATATAATACAATATATTGAAGAACTATTTTATAATTTTAAAAAATTTCAGAGATTATTTTATAAATTTAAAAAATTACCTGAAATTGACCGATATTTATGCAGTATCATATCAAAACTAAATTTGGTATTAATATCGGTACGATATCCATAACTTTGCTATATACTGTCAGGATTTAACTCAAAAATTCAACATGAACAAAAATGATTTAAAACGATGTTAAAAACTAATCCCTGACAAATCACTGCAAAACTCCAATTTATTGTTGAATGTGTAAATTAATCCACCAGAGCAAATAATAGCTTCAACTCCAACACCTAGAACAAAGCCATAAATACACTCACATGGAGAGGGAGAGAGAAAGCATCAGCTACCTGTACCAAAGCACCGTATTCATATCATTGTTTCATACTCTCATAAGGATTGAACTCAAGAATTCAACATGAACAAAAAATAATTTAAAACAAAGTTAAAAACTAATTCCTGAATCACTACAAAACTCCAACTTACAGTTGAATGTGTAGATTAATCCACCAGAGCAGATAATAGCTTCAACTCCTAGAACAAAGCAATAAAAACACCCACATTCTGAGAGAGAGAAGAGAAAGCACCAGCATGGGTCCTTCTGCACATCTCATACTTCTGATTTTTTCCATTCTTGCACCATTGATAAGTTCCATACCAGCTTTTTTCCCTGGAGCAGCTTTGCAATCTTTGGCTAAGCAACATAAGGCCTCAAAACCAAAGATACCATATAGAGCTCATTATTTTCCTCAAATCCTAGACCACTTCACGTTTCAGCAGAGTAGCTCCAAAATCTTCTACCAGAAGTATCTCATCAACAATCGTTACTGGCAAAAAGGTGGTCCCATCTTCGTCTACACTGGGAATGAAGGTGACATTGAGTGGTTCGCTGCTAACACTGGCTTTTTGCTCGATATTGCTCCCAAGTTCCGGGCTCTTCTGGTTTTCATTGAAGTAAGACTCCTTAAGCACACTGAAAGCTCACTTCTTGGCTCTTAAATTCGCATTTTACTTGAGAAAGTCAAGAGCTTTAGATAAAAACGTCATACTTGTAGCTAAAAAGTCGTCATTGGAAATGATTAGAGAACAAAACTAGTTTCTTGGGTCAAAATGTACGGGGATTTTCCTGCAGCTGGGCAAATCTCAAGTAGAGCATCTAATGGCTGTCAGTCAAAATACGCTTACTTTTTAATTCTATCAGTTGTTCCAAAGAATGAGCTATGCTGCAATTTTGTGACTATATATTAAATGAGATTTGCTTGTCTGTGCATTTGCAGCATAGATACTATGGAGAATCGATGCCATTTGGGAAGGACTCCTACAAGTCAACAGAGACATTGGGGTACTTGAATTCGCAGCAAGCTTTAGCTGATTATGCTGTTCTGATAAGGAACTTGAAGCAAAATCTCTCCTCTGAAACATCTCCTGTGGTGGTCTTTGGTGGTTCTTATGGAGGAAGTAAAGCTCTTAAGATTCAAGCCTTTGATGCATTATTCCTTTAATATTCTGACATAATTGCTACCCGGATAAACACAGTTACTGTAGAAGCAAAATCTACAGTTCAAAATAGACTAAATGATTTCCTTCTATTCAGAATCAATTATTTGACCTTATCACATGGAACATCAAATTTTCTCCCTCTTTTCTGCATCTGTATTCTCTTTCAGTGTTAGCTGCCTGGTTCAGGCTAAAATATCCGCACATAGCAATTGGTGCATTGGCATCTTCAGCCCCCATTCTACAGTTTGATGACATTACTCCATGGTCAAGTTTCTATGATGCTGTTTCTCAGGATTTCAAGGTCTGTTGTTACATGTTAGTGAAAGTTTTCTGTACATTCACCTTAGTTTCTTCTATACTGTGGTATAAGCTTCTGTGCAAAACTGAACTGGGCAGGAGGCAAGCTTGAACTGCTTTGAGGTGATAAAGGGTAGCTGGGAAGAGCTGTTGGCTCTTGCAACTCAGAAGGAAGGCTTGACTGAACTAAGCAGAACTTTCAGAACTTGCAAGTAAGTTCTCTCCTTTGATGTGCATGAGAAATATGTTACTCATCTTCACATGAATTTATGTTCTGTGTTTGCTCAGCTAGTGGGTAAAATCTTGTATGTTGTACTTGTATGGCTATTACTTGAAAAGATTCCTCGATAGAGTGGCTTCGAAATTTTCCTGAAAATTTCTATCACTTCAGCAGCCTCTATGTTAAAAGCCATTTTGAATTAAGAATCAACTTCAATATAGCTCAGTTTAATTTGCTAAGAAAACAGTCCATGCTAGAGTGCATTTTTGTCACCCCAGAATTTACATGTTGCTTGTGTTCAGAGACCTTTATTCCCTAGATGCAGTCTGGGCCTGGTTATGGTCGGCATTTGTTTATACAGCTATGGGGAATTATCCATTTGAGGCAAATTTTATGATGCCTCTACCTGCTTATCCTGTAAAGCAGGTAAGAAAACTTGTTGACAGTAAAATTTCGGCGGTTTCAGATCCTAATGTTTTCTTCATCTGTTTTTTTGTGTAATGAAGATGTGCAAGATTGTTGATGAATTTCCACCAGGCGCCTCCAAGATTAGCAGGGTTTTTGCAGCTGCAAGCTTATACTACAACTATTCTCGTTCTAGTAAATGCTTTCAATTGGAACATGGACCTGATGCCCATGGCCTTCATGGTTGGGACTGGCAGGTAGTAAGTAATTCAACATGAACAACTAAAATCTTCTGAAATACATCAGCAACCAAATTGGTCTGTCATTTAGTTTGTGATATTTAAGCATTTTTAATTACTTTTAAGGAAACTTGAGTTCTGTATTTATAGTATCTACAGTTAAAATCAAATCACTAACTCAAGTTAAGGTTAATTATTGCTTGCTTGTTATGCTAATCCATTCATCAACAATGATTTAAGGCCTGCACAGAAATGGTCATGCCAATGACCTGCTCTGAAAGAAGCATGTTCACTCCATCAAGGTATGATTACAAAGAGTTTGCAGATCGATGCATGAAAACTTATGGGATTGTGCCTCGACCGCATTGGATAACTACTGAATTCGGTGGAAAAGTAAGGTTTCTTCCTCATTTTCACCTATGCAGTTATGCTTCTTTAGTTGAAGTTTTATTTTGTGTGCAGAGGATCGATCAAGTGTTGAAGAGATCCGGTGGCAACATCATATTTTCTAATGGAATGCAGGATCCTTGGAGCAGAGGAAGGTCAGTTGCTGTAACAAAGTCTTTCCCTTGAAGTTTTCATCGGTTTAGCTCCAACTTCCATACTTCCCTTGATGTTCCATTCAGCTGATTATCAATATTCATTAGTTTCCAAAATATGTGTCAGGTTCTTCTTTCTCAACTGATAAACTGTTGCCTGTGTATAGTGAACTTCCAAGTCAGGATACCAAGTTATTGATTCTTAAGATATCATAAAACACTACAAATCATCTTTCAGGGTTATAAGTGGCAATTACTAGACATTATAAAATGCTTAACCTACTTCAGATCTTACACTTGCATGAATGGTTCATTCTTTTCAAATTTGTTCGATATTATGTCCTGGAGTAGATCATAGGCAACTGATGCACTCACCTTGTCAGCTGCTAGTCCATTTCACCTAGCCTTATACATGGATAGCAATCAGGATGTCACTTTCTTCTTCAAGATTTTTGCTGATTCATTTGACACATGCTTCCATATCAAAGTTAGATTATACATGTTTCAACTTCGTGTTGGTCTTTGGCGATATCGCAATGATTTGACTGAAAGCTTTTTGAATGTTTAGTGTGCTGAAGAATATCTCTTCCAGCATCATCGCCCTTGTCACAAAGAAGGGTATGCAAATCAACCATCTTTAATACTATTATCCCTTTAGCATGCTACTATCAGTTAAAAGTACACTGCCGTTGATTGTTCAGGAGCTCATCATGTCGATTTTCGTGCTGCAACAAAAGATGACCCGGATTGGCTGATAGAGCAGAGGAGGCAAGAAGTTGAGATCATCCATAAGTGGATAAACGAGTACTATGCAGACTTAAAACAAAGACCAAAGGATGCTGAATCATAGACAGAATGCTTGTGTAAACCTGCAACTTAGTTGTGTGGACACGAACCAATATAGTAAAACAAACCTGTCTTGGTAGGATTGGAAATACCGAAGCGAATATATTACTTCAAACATCCTTGTCCAAGAGCCTAGAGCCATATTGGCACATTTCACTTCATGCCATTTACTGTCATTCAATCCAATGGTCAATGCATTTGTGGGAACTGAGAAACGACAGATAGATGCTAATATGAGACCAATCTTACTGTTTTTGTCAGATATGGAACATCTCGATTGTATGAACTTAGCAAGTGTGCTTAGTTATTAAATGAATGATCATTGCTATGTGTTGAATATATAGAATATTTCACGTGCGTGCTATTTGGAAAAAGAAGATTTATGTATGATTAGTGATACACGTTAGGCTTATAGAATAATTAGATCAGGTAAAGTGTTCTGGTGTTATGAAAGTTGGATAAAAGTATATTGTATGGACTCATATAGAGCCCCCAAACTAATTTCATTTTCTTGAATCTCGGAAAAGTCCTGGAGCTTACGTACTACATAGCAAGATGATAAAAAATCAGAGTACAAGCAATACATGATATGATGCATTGTACACATGCATTTTGGACGTTCTGATATGAAAGGACGAGTGAATATTATAGTAGATAACTACTTCAACATTATGTTTATATATAACCCAACAAAGAAATATTTGCAAACTTTAGCCTGCCCTAGGTTCTTATTTACTTTTAGATCCTTTTTATGGCTATAAGTGGGGAAATTGAGCGACAAGGGCAAAAGGGGTTGTTGGTTACATTAAATCTGTGACTAGATTATGTAATAACTGGCTGTTTTGTTACAAGGACATGGGTTTCAGGTAAGAACTCTTTTTGTCAAAGTTCCATATTTAATGTGACAGAACTAAGACACTGCCTCAGAATAGGAAAAGGTTAATAAGGGGGAAGCTACAGGAACAAGCAGCACATTAGTAAGATTCATTCATGACTCCTTAACTATATTCATCAATCAGTGCATTAACATTAGATCTCACTCGCTGTCTCTAAAGGGAAAGAAAGTGAGTCGATTGTAATACACACAATCAGCGGGAGAGAGAGAGAGTGAAAATGTCAAGGAGATCAGCGTCTTGCTTGAGGTGTTGCCTGGTGATATTTGCAGTGGTTTCAGCTCTGGGGGTTTGTGGGCCTGCCCTTTACTGGAGATTCAAGAAAAGTTTTGGATTTTCTGATTCTAAAGCATCTTCCTCTTGTCCTCCTTGCATCTGTGATTGTCCTCCTCCTTTATCTCTTCTCCAGATTGCCCCTGGTATTGCTCACGCTCTCTCTTTTGGATTCACTGTTTTGCTTGTTATGCGTCTGGGCTTATGTCAAAATTTGATCTTGAACGAGTACAAGTTCACTTGGGAGAAATGCAAAAAAAAAAAAAAAACCCCTTTTTATCGTATTGGAGATCTGATCTGTGGCTCTACCCAATTCTGGATCCAAATTGGCTTTATTGATCGAACGCTTGCACGTGCACCTGAGTGAATTTCTTTGAGCTTGTTCATCAGTTTCTTGTGATTTGTTTTATTGATCGAACACTTGCACCGGAGTGGACAGGATCCGGATGTGCAAAACGAACTCCCTTTTCTCTGAAACATTCATTTTCTTGTTGTTAAGAACCGACATAATATGCAGTGAAATTTGTCATATTGAGTACCGAGAATTGATCTAGCCTAATATATCTCTTTTTGGATCCTGAACAGAACAAAGTTCAGATTTTTACTGTATTAAGTTAACTGGCTTTAATGTGGAGGCAAATCTAGCTTGCTTTACATGCTCTTTTTATGTACGCTAGTTTTGATAGATTTACTTGGTCAGGTATTCCTTCTTATGTTTCCTGGCACTTTTAGTTTGAGGTGCTAGATATGTTGATAAATCGCTCACACTGGACATTAGTTTAAGGTGCTTGAATTCCTAAATTAACCCGATTTGAAGAATCACTTACCTCCTATCCAGTTCAATAGAGTAATGAGAAGTTCTCTTATGATATTTTAGGCAATCATTTCCTACTTATGGTGAAGTATCTGAGATCCTTGGATTAAAGCTGTTCATATATGAATGTGAACCTAGGATCATTGTTTTCTTCTAATTGTCAGTGTAAACGGTAAACTACAACTGATTTCTGATGAAGCAAGGTCTCCCATTTGAGTTCGTGAAGTTGGCTTCATTTAACTTTCCTCATTTCATTTCACATGTCAACATGCAGATGCTGTTTCTTCTGGGATATAATCCTTAGATGAAAGGTTGAACTAGCAGTTCTTAGATGAAACTGCCTGTTCATACCGACTGCTCCTGAAATAAATCATAATTTGTTGCTTATTGGAGTACTAGACTTATGCATGGTTTTGCTTTTTCCTTGCAGGGTTGGCCAATCTCTCAGTCACAGGTTTGAGCTCATTCTGTTAACCCATTCTGGTTATTAACTTTTCATTCTGATGATGAGATAGAATGTGTGATCTTGGATTCTCTGAAAAATCTTCAAAAGTTAAACTGGGATATACCCATTTCTGTTTTCTGGGATCTTAAGAAATTTTAGGACTAGGTGATGTGGTGTCCATTACTCGCTATGTCTCACTGTCTCAATTCTGCTAAAGAAAATTTGCATATTTCATTAACTAACCTGATTTGGTGAACTAAGCTTCTAGACTAAGGATTCCACAGATTGTGGTGATTGTACCTATTTGATCATATAATCTGCATACTTTGTTTGTAGTGAACAATGTCCTGCAAATTTTCTGTAAGCTCAGAACGGGATTAAGAACTGAAGTTGGGTGAGAGAGTCAAAGTTAATGTGCCTTTTGAAGGAATTCTAGCTATTTTAAGCTCCTAAATTCCACCTTTTGACAAACTTTTTTCCGTAATCTGCTGCATTGTTCTTATATGGCTTTACTTTCTAACTGTGACCTTGTTGTTTGCAACTATTTGCTTACTTGAATGTAATCATATTACAGATTGTGGTAACAATGACCCTGATCTCAAGAAGGAGATGGAGAAGCAGTTTGTGGACCTTTTGACAGAAGAGTTGAAATTGCAGGAAGCTGTTGCTGAAGAACACGCCCGACATATGAATGTTACACTTGTCGAAGCAAAAAGAGTAGCTTCTCAGTACCAAAAGGAGGCAGAGAAATGCATTGCAGCCACTGAAACATGTGAGGAGGCCAGAGAACGTGCTGAGGCATTACTTATCAGAGAGAGGAAAATCACCTCGTTGTGGGAGCGTCGCGCCCGCCAAATGGGTTGGGAAGGAGAATAACCGCCAGTAGATATAGTTTTACAATTCTTTTCTTTTCACTTGAACTAGTAAAATAGGCCCTTGCTTTAGTAATGATAGTAGCAGACCAGCAAATTACTGGAGTTGTTTTGCAAAGCAAAATGCTCTCTCCCTCTGTCTGCCTGTCTCTTGCTATAGGTCTTCCTCTAAAACCAAGCAAAGGTGTCTCCTTTACCCACTTGTAATTCACGTGCTTTGGATCTCTTAGCTCATATCAGATTTATGTATGTCTCTTCAAAGATTGTTTGACACTTTGATATAAGATGATATTATAGTAATCTATGTAATTTTACAAGGTTTGTTTGACTGCGTTCTCACAGGTCACGACACTTTTGTCTTTTACTTTCACTCGTAAAAGTCACCACCAGTAACTGCCAATACCACCATTATTAAATTTCTAGTTCCCATTATCATGGAATGGGAAATGCCTTGGTTTCTGTTCTTGGGTGCTGCGGGGTTTTCCCACCAAGGAACTGTATTTTCTCATCCACTTTGTTCCCTCTCCAATTTTGTTAGCAAATCATGTTCATCACCTTAGTCTCTGTTAATCTCAACAGTTACTAACTTGAAGCTGAGGATGTCCTTGTCCAACCAACAAATCTACATGTTGTCTGGGGTAATAGTTAGGACAATTTTTTAAAGAGGGTAATTAAAAGCTTCAAACAGGCGTATAAATCTGCAGAAAGACTGCTCCTGTTGAGGCAAAATTGACCAACGTCACCATTTGACTTTCTTCCTTGAAAGACCAAAAACGAGTCAAAACATCACATGCCAGGCAATTAAAGAAACCAGGAAACGCGGTTTCGAAGACTTCCCAAGTTCATGCACTGGTTATCAAGCACAGGTGTTGTCCTATGCTTGGTCAGGTCTTACTTAAATATCTATAAAAAACAACTAATATATTGGATCAAACTTCAAAGCTAAATATATCCAATTGTTGGATCTATCCAAAAACTAAAACACATAGACGATACTTTCACTGCCCAGATCCAAAAACGATACCAAAACCAGATCAAATGTCGAAAAGTTGAGTTTTGATCTGGAAAGATGAGTGCTTTGAGGTGTTGCACAATGTAAAATCTTGTAAAGCTTGTTATATTTAGAAAGTTGTACTGAGTTTGAAGGGCTTTGCATTTGGAAAGTTCCCAACTTTCCATATATGGATAACTCTAGCAGAGGCCGGAGAGTGGATAAAAGAGGATATGAACAGAGGGTTGAAGATGAAGCTGAGTACGTCCCTGAATCGAAGAAGTCCAGGTTACCTGGCCTAGCAAGGTTGGCCTTTTATTATTTTCCATTGTTGCTCTAATTCCATTGTGGTGATTCTGATTTGATTTCTTTTTGTAGCACTCGATCAATGGGTTACGCTTCAGAACTCGAAAATTTGGTTTATCTGAACTGGGTTCTGGATTTTCGATCCAATCTTTTTAACCAATCTGTTTCTAACGTATTTTGTTGTTTTAACCTGCCACCTGAACCGTGCATGAATACCCTCATTTTCCAGAGTTGGTTGCTTCATTCTGTATAATCAAGCATTCAAAACTCACGGTACTACTTATTAATGAGCATGAACTTGATGAGATTTGCGATGAGTGCGTTTGGTTTAGTTTGATTGTATTCCTATCTTTAGAAAATCTGAAGCCAATCATGCATCACAAGGTGTTTGTTGTTCCATAAGCTGTAACGTCCAATACAATGATACATGAGTCCATTTATGTGCAGTGTTGTCGTCGAAGCCCTGAAGGTTGATAGCTTGCAAAGACTTTGCTCATCTTTGGAGCCTCTTTTTCGCAGAATTGTGAGTCATAAACAGTTCAGATTGGGTCACCTTAATAGTCCTCAATATCAGTAACTAGTTTCTGCAAAAGCTGTAACTTTATAAGTTGTTAGAAATGGGGGTTGGTGAAGACTGTAGTCTTAACTTACATAAAGAAGTTTATTGATTTGGGCATCTCGTATGATCGACAGGTCAGTGAAGAAATCGAGCGTGCTTTGTCGAGGTTAGGCCATGCTACTTTGGCTGAAAGGTAGTGTTGTAGCTTTCTTCTTGTTAGTCTTAACTGCAAAAGTTGGGTTTGCTTAGTTTCTGCTAAACTAGAGTACCCACTAGCATCGAGCATATATCAATTAGCTCGAAGATTCTGACATGATCTAATACCATTATGCCTAAACCAGGTCTCCACAACCAAAATTACAAGGACCAGAAGGCAAAAAGCTGCAACTGCAGTTCAGAACAAGAATGCCTCCACACCTATTCACTGGTGGAAAAGTTGAGGGTGAGCAAGGAGCAGCCATTCATGTTGTCCTGATAGATGCAACCACAGGCAGTGTTGTGCAAATTGGACCTGAATCAGCTGCAAAACTGAATATCGTGGTTCTTGAGGGTGATTTCAGTGATGAGACTGAGGAAGATTGGACTGCTGAACACTTTGAGAGCTACGAAGTGAAGGAGCGTGAAGGGAGAAGACCGTTATTGACTGGGGATCTTCAGCTAACTCTCAAGGAAGGAGTAGGAACTATAGGAGATCTTACTTTCACTGACAATTCTAGTTGGATAAGGAGCAGAAAGTTCAGGATTGGTGTTAAGCTTGCTCCTGGGTGCTGCGAGGGAATTCGTGTTCGTGAAGCTAAGACAGAGGCATTTTCGGTGAAGGATCACAGGGGAGAATGTGAGTTTTTCTCGTGGCTAATCCTTCTGATACTTAAAGAAACTCTAATTGGATATATTCAAGTAAACTACAAAACAAAATCACCTTTTAGAAGAACCTTGGTGAACTGGTAAGAATCTGTGAGAGTATGAAGAAATTAGTTTGTGCAGCACTACCTTATGCACATTTTTAATGCTATTTCTGCTGGAAAGTTGCAGTCCATACTCTGATTCTTATCCCAATTGAATGATAAAGATCTAAGAATTTAGACTAAGAAATCTTGGTAATATCTAAATCTTGAATGTGAAACTCCAGAATTTCTTCATTTGCAAGTCGAGGAAGAAGAAAGTTTCTTATCTCCCATACCATGCAGAATGACCTTTTCATCTGGTTTATCTAGTTGTATGTTGAAGCAATATGTAGAGATGTTCTTATTTAATGCAGGATATAACAGCTACAGCTGAAACTTTTTCTGTTATCTGCAGTGTATAAGAAACATTACCCACCAGCTCTACACGATGAAGTTTGGAGATTGGATAGAATAGCAAAGGATGGAGCACTGCACAAGAAGCTGCTAAAGGCTGAAATTGTAACAGTGGAAGATTTTCTCAGAGTTCTTGTAAGAGATCCACAAAAATTAAGAAGTGTAAGATGTCCCTTTCTCTAGCTTTCATGTTTTCCATCAAGAATGGTTTTGCAGACTTCATATTCCTCTTTCAAAGATTTACTCTATTCTTCATATTCTGACATAGACTTTATGTTCTTGCTATAGATCCTTGGAAGTGGAATGTCCAATAGGATGTGGGACAACACAGTAGAGCATGCCAAGACTTGTGTCTTAGGAGGGAAGCTTTATGTGTACTATCCTGATGGAACTCATAGCACTGGAGTTGTTTTCACTCATATCTATGAGCTTAGAGGTCTTATTGTTGATGGGCAATTCCTTCCATTGGAATCACTT
The DNA here is from genome assembly GCA_025594535.1 of Erythroxylum domingense. NCBI lineage: Eukaryota > Viridiplantae > Streptophyta > Magnoliopsida > Malpighiales > Erythroxylaceae > Erythroxylum > Erythroxylum domingense. Next base: position 950,705 of record JANQBM010000221.1, on the reverse strand, counting down.
ACCAATCATCAAAAGGTTATACAAACTCTTGTCATTTTGATAAATCAATCATGTTTTACATACATTTGGTAGAAATTTGTTCATTTTCTGCCTCAGATGTCAGTAGATTCGCTGGTGAGGAGAGCATATGAAAATTGGCATCAAGTGGTGGAATATGATGGGAAAGTCCTGAGCTCCCTAGCAAGTACTAAGAATGGTAAAAGGACAGCAGCTACACCCATCCTAGAGAACGATTATGAGATAATTCACCACACATCATCTGCTCAAAACAGGCTGCTACACATCTCATCTGCACCAATTCAACAAATCCAGGCTTCTGATAACCAACCATCAGTTCCTCAGTTGATCGAATTTCCATTCTTAAGGTCAGAACAGAATGCAGCAATGACCATTCATAATCCACAAGCAGCAGTTTCCAATAGCATTGACTCGATGACTGTTGGAACTTATGGAGCAGGAGATTCTTATTTTCCAGCAGATTGGCCTCATCCTAGAAATGGTCAGGGACTGGAAGAATTCTTCTCACAAGAAATCCGTCTTAGGAGTTCTGAGATGTTGGAGAGTGATGACATGCAGAGATTGTTGAAGACATTCACTGCCGGGGTTGGCATGGGAAGTGGCTTTGGTCACTCTGATGAGGCTTGTTACTCTTACAGTATACAAGCATACGAGCCTCAGATGGATCAAGCATATAGACAAGAACATGGGAAAGGCTCAGGGAAAGCTGTTGTAGGATGGCTCAAGCTAAAAGCAGCTTTAAGATGGGGAATATTTATAAGAAAGAAAGCTGCTGAGAGACGAGCTCAACTTGTTGAGCTAGATTGAGTTCAACTCAAAGTTCCGGTTTTAGTGACAATTCCAGGTCACTGAATTGTAACAGAGCCTTTTGATTGTTGACAAGGGATTGATGAAATTTGGATACTTTTTATGTTTCATTGAATTCAACCATGTCTTTTCCTACATTCTCGTAGGCTAAAACCTGTAAGCAAAAAGAAAGATTCTAGGTACATATTACCTGTGAATCATGTGTTCTAAAACCTCCAAAATTCCATGTTTTGTTCCTCCACTTGTTTTCATTTCGTGCCTGGTGTGGAAGGAATTCAAATCAGCTTTCATGTCCATCACAACTGAAATCTTGTTTTGGATTCATCTTACTTATAACGTTCAAACAGGTTTTATTGCCACTCAAATACCCAGATTCCAACTCTTAACTTCAATTAGACTGTTCGTGCAGGTTCTAATGCCACTCAAAATACGTCATAGCCCTCGAATAAGGTCATTCTAAAACGCGAATATAGTCGATGAAAGTCAAAGAAATTTTCTCGTGTCATTATCTACGAATGCCAATGAGAAAGAAAAAGCAGAGGATAAACATAATATTGAATAAAAAATATAGTGCTACCAATATTAAAGGGAAATCATCTGTAGTAACATAGAAAGAAGTAGAACAAACGCATTGGCGGACTAGATTACAAGATGATTCAGATTTCTCGTGGAAAGAAATGAAACGTGTGTTTTCTGCAGCCCCTCTTTTATACAATCACCAACAACAATAGCTCACATACATGATCCAAGAGGGTAAGCGTCAAGTCCAAATTCTCCATCTAGTAATATTGTTTCATTTGGCTCCTGCTTGAACAACGTGAAAGCTATCAATATCTGATGCATAAATAATGCAGTAACTAATGCTAAAGTATACACTTCTCTCCAACCCACTAAAAAAGGGCAAAAGTATTGTAAAAGCTCAGATCTTTTTACGTTTTCTTGTACATGCACAAACTCTGGACAGATGAAATTTAAAGATCTTATACTGAACTAGATAAAACCATTCATCGTCCTACAGTAAATGATAGAATTATCCGAAGGCCTTAAAACTTTCCATCTATTTGTTTTTCCAACATTTTTTCTTTACCTTATCCTTCCCAAGGTCCTAAAACAAACTGCCAACTCAAATACAAAAATTAAATGGTTCAAGTAAATTGTAAACTAAAAAGATACTAGAGATTAATTGTACAGGAAAGACTCACAGGGTTCATAAGGTGGTAAAGGAAATTATTACTTTACATCAACACGGATCCTCCAGCTATCAAAATTAACAACACTGTATATCCAACTTTAAGAAAACAAGAAAAAAAAAAGTAAAACATGTAATGAAAGGTGTGTGAAGCAACTCAGTCATACCCGTTTATTCGTAGTCGTTATATCATCAAATGACTCAAAGTTATTCTGCACAAATCCACTATGAGACTTGATTTGATCCCGTAAATACTCCTCATTCGACCTTATTTTAGTATCCAAAGATTTCTCAAATTCAGAATGCCGGAAACTTGATGGGGGCACGCCAGTTAATTGACCAAGCAATAGCGCATTGAACCTTTTCCTTTGTTCTGAACTCTGGCTCAAAGGATTCATTCCATTGTCAGAAACCAGGGAATTGTTGGTGCTGAATGAGTTATTTAGATTGGATTTATAATGCTGATTATGGCCTTCCCATCTTTGCTTTGACATATAATTGATGCCCTGCAAAACATTGCCAATTGAACCTGCTTGGCTTTGCATGTCTACTCTGGAATCCTCCAAAGGTGCAGCAATAGCAGAAGAAGAAGAAAAATCAAGTGGGGTGTTACCGAACTGAGAACTAATTGAAGATAAATTATCTCTTAAGTTGCTGGCAGGTAATGGGTCATGGCTAAAATGTTCGTTTAATAGAAAAGAACTCGATGGAAGTGTGGATAACTCAGCCGCACCTTGCCAGTTTCCGTTACATCTATTATGATCCAAAACGTTTGAAGACCCAGAAATTCCAACATCAAAAGAATCATGGTCCAAAGATGGCATGCTTATAGATGATTGAGCTGCAAATGCTCCCCTAGTCTGACTTTGTTGCAGGTTTCGTTGTACCAGTTGAGGATTGCTGGAGACACTGGACATCATGTTGCCCAAGTTGGCATTCACAGACACTCCAGCATCTTGGAAGCTAGCAAGTGCGAAACCTGTTTCATGATTGTGATTGTAATCTCCAACACAAGTGCCGGACTTACTTTGCAGCTTGTAGGAATCCAGTGAAGATGGCATCACTTGGAGTAAATTTGCACTTTGGCTTGCAGGAAGAAAAAATGTCGGAAGCTCTCTTATTGCATCAAACGAATTGCTTGAATTCTGGGAATTGCCCAAATGCAACAACCCGGAGGAAGCTATTCCACGCAAAGTTAAGCCAGCTGGAGAATTCAATCTTCCAAGCACACCTCCAGATGTACATGTTGATATGGATGCACTTGAAAATCTTCCTGGTACACTCAAGCTGCGAAAATCTCCAAAACCATCAAGTGAACTCATATGAGGATAAGAGGAATCTTTAGCCATGAATGCTGCAAACATATTGGCCTGATGGGGTGCTCCACTGCTGAGTCTTTTCAGGTAAAGCCTGTACTTCTGCAAAAATATGAACTTATATCTAATCAAAGTATTCATAAAGTTACGATATGGACTTAGTTCTATGCAAATTAATCAAAGAACTTACACAATCAAAGTTAGGATATGAACTTAGTTGCATGCAAATTAATCAAAATATTGACACAATTCAAGTTTAAGGTGTGGGCTTATAGTTAGTCACATATATCCTGATATCCAAAAGGTTGCAGTACAAGAAACCCTATCTAGCCACATTTTTCTGGCATGGATACCAATAGATAGACTATTGACTACAAAATCGGAACCATCATGTTTGTGTATGCTACGATGATCCTCCACACAAATTCTTCCAATATTTTCAAATAGCTTGGCAGCACTTATAAAATGAGCACTGAAAATTGTTGTAATTATTATATTGATAGGTAATGGAAAACAATAGGCAGCAAATAAATAAAATTATAATGTAAAATGTAAAATAAAAAATAAAAAATAAATTACCTGCAGATGACTTGCTACATTTTCCCTTGTAAGCCCTTCAACATTCATGAGGTCAAGAATTTTTTTTGGAACAGCCTCTATTGATTCATGAAAGATTAGAAATAACAAGGATTAAGACAAGATAATAGCTGTAAAAAGAATGAAAGAATCATGCATTTGTAAGAACTTACTTTCAGGACCCAACTGATTAACAGCAGCTACAAACTTCTTGTGCAGCTCAACAGACCAAACAACCCTAGGCTTCTTATGTGCCCCAGGTTCCTCATTGTCATGACCATTCTCATCACCATCTTCATCATCATCGTCATCCAAATCCTTTCGTTTCCTACTAACTCTGGCATTATGTTCAGAGCTACCATTCGATGCTACTCCTTGTCCACATTCTCCAGCGGCATCACGAATCCTGTCTTGACCTGAAGGCCCACTTGGGTCTTTGGCGACAAAACTTTTCTTTCTGATTACATGTTGCCATATGTTCTTCAGCACCTCCATTCTAACAGGTTTTATTAAATAGTCCACAGCACCATGTATAACCCCCTTATACACAAGCTCCTTATCACTATGAGCTGATAACACTGTCGCAGAATTTAAAGTAACAGATTATCATCTCTAACTTTGATTGACGTATATTATGCACTTGTCAAGCATAAGAGAAAAGTCAAACAACATCAGTCCTCCTTTGGATTTCAATTGTTATGTAATTGAAATGAAAAGAAGAAAATAGCAGATACATAAGGGGAAAAAAAAACTTAGTGAACAATAATCATACTGAAAGAATTAATGTGAGTGTACCTGAAATATTATTGTTGAAAAAAAACACAGAAACAAAGAACAATTAAAACAGAGTTTCACTTACTGATGACAGGTAGGTCCATTTCAAGCCCCACAAGCTCAAGGAGTTTAAAGCCATCCATGTCTGGCATGTTAACATCACTTATAACAATATCATAGTTGTTTCTGTTTTCTCTTAGCATTTTCAGAGCTTTTATTGCTTGATTGGTAGTTGTAACTGGAAAAAGTCACACGTGAGGTTAAAGGAACAATTCAACTTCTAAAAAGTGATGCTTAACTAAAACTCTATAAAGAACAGAAATAACAGCAGAATATATCTATTTACTTGTAATGCAATGACCATATCACAACTTTCAGACTCTTGGAAGCAGATAATCGTGTTTGTAGCAGCAAACAAACATCTTTTAACTCGAACATCAAAACTGAACCAAGATGTAGAAGTTTTTGCAAATTCAGAATGTCAAGCACACTTAAGAAGGAACAAAATCGAAACTTGAATCAAGAAAAAAAGTGACAAGGAAGTCTTAAACATGTATTATAAACAACTAAGCTAGCAACTAGAGTGCGCATACACCCAGATAGAACCCGGAAGATGCTGCCATGACTAAAAACAGAGAGAGGTATGTCATAATTAAGCACAGAGATGCAAAGATGTCATTACTCATTAATAACAACAACAAAAACTCATATCCTCAAAGCAAACAAGAAAATTTTAAAGAATCTAAAAACACTCGTATCCTCAAAGCAAACAAGAAAATTTTAAAGAATCTAACGAAAAAAGTTAAAGAAAAACAAGGAATTCTATATTACAAGCACACCTTGATACTGGCATTTACGGAGCATCTTCTCCAAAACTTCGAGGCAAATTGGGTCGTCATCAACAGCTAAAACTCGAAGAACCTCTGGAAAACTATCTTCGTTAACTACACCACCCACTCTGTCCTCAACATTCATGTTGAATGAAACTCAAAACAACCAGATAAGAAAGCAACACAAACAACAAAGACCGGGAAGCTGATTAACTCGTGACAAGTTTCGATCTTTCTCAGTAAAGAATGTCAGAATTCGGCCGTTTGACCACTTCAAAAAAAAACCCAGATGGCAAAAGAATAGAAAAGGAGAGACCAAACTGAGGAGTGGATCAAAAAGAAGAAAAACAAAAAGAAAGAGCTCCAAGTAAGCGAAAAGAGCTGTACGAAGTGGGACAACAATGGTGATGGGCACAAGAAAGTGAACAAGTTGAACCCCTTCAACATTCAGCAAAGCTCAAATCTTTTCTAGCCAAAACAAATCTCAAATCACCTCTCCCTCTCTATATCTCTACCTGTACTACTACACTGTAATTGTCTTTAGCTTTTTTTTTTTCCTCTCCTTAAACAGAACACTAAAGCCTTCTCTTTTTAACATTGTCTCATACGTCTGACTTTCTGTAGACTATAAAGGAATGGGTCTCTGACGTAACCTACACAGCTTCCACCTAGGCATCGCTTGTTTTTTACCCTAGGATCAACATCATCAACGATCTGGACCGTTCATTGTCCTCTTCATATAAAAAGGAAATATATTCTTAGTGTCATAGTTAAAGGAGTTAGCTAGTCATAAATTATTTTTAATTGACAATCTACTTTTTTATTGATTAGGGATTTCTAGTTTCATGAAGTTTAGATGGAAATTATAATAATATTAATTGCTCTAGATTTTTCTTTTTATGGCAAATTTTTTAAAACTAAACCGAAAGTTAAATCAGCAAGACATAAGATTTAAGATTTAAAAGGTTCAATTGGTATTAGACTGTCACAAAATTGATTAAAGATTGAATAAAATTAATAAATTTAAAATTTGATTGAAAAAACTATTTTTATTTTTTACCATAAAAATTTTTAAAGTTTAATTAAAAAATGAGACTATTAAATAAAAATTAATCGATTTATTTTTTGTTATAAAAACTTATTAGTTTATAAAAACTGACTGGTTAATTAATAAACTAATTAATTTTTAATAACAAAGATCATTAAACTAAATCAAACGAAAAAGTTAACTAGTTCGAGGTTTTTAAAACTGAACCGATCTCATTGATTTTTGAAATTGGAGTATGTTATTTAGTGGAAAATTAGGGCAAATGCTAAATATATGACATAATGGGTGAATTGATTCCACCACATTAGAATAAATTAGGGTAGAATCTAAATAGGATAACCTAATTATTTAGGGCTTTAAATGATAATGATATTCTAGGATTCCCCAATTTTGGGAATTTAATTACAACCTCCAATAAAGAACTTACCTTTTGATTGATCTTGTTAGGCTTTTGATTTGTCATTTGTGGTAACATAATTAGGGTTTTTTTTTTTTGGATGTTGAAAGGCCAAATTAGCCTTCATTATCTCACAATTTTGATTTTTATATCTTTTTTATGTTGGTTAGTGTGTCTATTATTTTTACATATAAAAAAGTATTCCTAATTTTGGTAATTAATTATTTATTTTAGGTAAGAAATTAGTATAATGTGAAGAGAACAAGTCTAAAGTCA
>JANQBM010000221.1:932283-943374 GCA_025594535.1 Erythroxylum domingense | reverse complement strand
TATTCCTAATTTTGGTAATTAATTATTTATTTTAGGTAAGAAATTAGTATAATGTGAAGAGAACAAGTCTAAAGTCAAATTAGTATAAAAAGAAAGTGATTGCACGTTTGCTTTTCTGGTCTTTTTCTTATTTTTTTGGTAAAACACTATTTAGGCCTCTTGATATTATTCTGGGATCAAATCTCCTGATTCGGTTATGGTGTTTCTATCATTTTTTATTAGATCTCATTAACACATCTACGTAAATCCTTCATAAATGTATAGATTAGATTTAATGAAACAAGATTGGAGCAGAATAACTATAACAAAGGATTTGATATTATTATTTTGTGTACATCAATTATATTTTTAGTTAATTTTTTTAATGAAGTAAAAAACTCATTCAAATTAAACAAAATTTTACAAATTTATTATATAACAAAATCAAACGTCACTTTAATTCATTAATGTGTATCAATTTTAATTATTTTTAATTATAAAAATTTATTAAATTTACTATTTTATGACAATTTTAAAATATTTTTCATCACAATGAATTATAATTTCTTAGTTGTTATATAATTAATCGTCAAATTGAAATATTAACTTTTTGATAAAGGGTACATACTTTTTCAAATAGATTATTTTAAATTTTTTTTCTTTATAAAATCAAGTTTTGTATATATATATATATATTTATAAGAAATAATATATTACTAAATTTTTTAATTTTGGTATTATATATTCTTTTATATCATAATTAAAAAAATCATAAAAATACCATTCACCCCTCGTGCTTAGTTAGAGGATTTGTATAGATGAAGTAGTGCATGCCATGATTCTCCAAGCGCTTGCCTGTATTTAAATCGCGTTTAGAGCGAGTGGGGAAGGCGAAACACTTTTGTCTGAATTAGGTCAGGTTGTCCATAACTAGAAGTACTAAAAAGTACACCTCTCGTGCTACAGGGAACCCCACACTCGCGCACTTTTCGCCACGTTTCAGCATCGTATTGGCTGTTCGTTTAACGGTGGGCCCCGTTTGAGATTCCATACCACAGAAAGACATGCAGCCTTTTCTTCCTGATATGTGAAAAAGACAAGTCGGTCGCAGGTAATCAGGGGAAGGTTATTAGGGAATGGACATTTGGGGAATTGGAGCTCCATTCTTTGTAGGGCCCGCATCGAAATTTGTGAGTTGGAGACTCATGCGACGTCGTTTCATGATCTATCATTGTACTAATAATTAGATACTAAACCAAATTTACTTACAAAAGCTTTCGATAAAATGTTAGAGAGGGCAGCCCAGGCCCGGCCCGGCCCAACCCTAAGCTATGCTGGCCTGTGATCTTGTGAGTCAGGATGGATTGACCCACAGTCCGACCCTCCCTTCCTTTGTTTTTTTAAATTAAAAACTTTCAAAACGACGTTGTTTTTTATAAAATGTCGTTGTTTCGGAAGTTATAACCGGGCCACAAGTCGGCCAGTGACCAATAACCTGCCCAATTTGGGCCCAAAAACAAGCCAGGCTGGGTGAATCGGGTCAACTTTGACATTTCTATTTAGTGTTAATAAGTAAAAAGAGATTAGCTAACACATTTTACATTTATTTATACATCGGGGATTACTTCCTGTATTATTTAATGATTAAAAAACAGAACTAATTCGATCAATTTAACTGTAAGAACTTTGAATCGATTAACATTTTATTCGATTTTTAAATTTTTGGTTTGATTTGCTTTAATAACCATTGCTGTTAATAATCAATCAACTTATTAATTGATCAGAAAGTTTTGGTAAACTAATCAGTTTTATAAATCAAAATAAATTAATTAATTTTTATTTATTAGTCTTTTTTTACTTAAACTTCAAAATTTTCAATCTAAATTATATTTCAAATTCTTTAATTTTATTCAATTTTTAGTCAATTTTATGACGGTCTAATACCGGTTGGACCTTTTAAACCTTAAACCTTTTCTCTTACCGGTTTTTAAGACATTAGTATTATTTAACATAAAATAACATATTAAAAATGGATACTTATCTTAATCTTCCACTAATTAAATATATTTCAACAAAAATGGAGTTTTGTGTTAATCTCTCTCTAGGGTTTTAAGTTTTAACCATAAATGAATATTGTTTCCAAATTGGGTGAAATTTGAACTTAAAGATCACTTTGGAAAGCAAATCATTTGTGAGTTTTCAAGTTATCTTAAAATACAATATTTGAAGCACATATGAGACAAATAAAGCTTTTCCCAAACCATCTCATGTTGTTACTTCTTATAAGCAAAAGGATAAATTTAGTAAAACTTTCACTGAAAGGTGAGCTTTGAGAAGGTTCGGTAATATGTAACCTTACTCCTAACTAGTAAAAAATTTGTTTCCAAAAGACTCATAAGAAAATATAAATAAGTTAATAAATAATATTTATGATGATGATAATAATAGCAAAGGAGAATAATTCATACTTTAAATTAATATTGGCAATAGTTCGGTAGGACTAAAAAACTCTATAAAATAAGTTATATTCAAAAATTTTAAATAACATCGAAATTTAATCATTTCTTTTTGAATTTTATACTTTTTTGCTAGGTTTTAATGTAATACATAGCGTAGACCTTATTACGAATCTTGTATCGTACATGAACGGATTAAAAACAGAGGAATGCGGAATACCTAGTTTCAATTCCGTCTCTATTTCTGAAGTAGTTTTTAAGACCAAACGAGCTCCAATCTCTTTGGACCTTTACAGAAAGTATTCTCCGACACGTGATTTAGGCCTTTCTATATTTTCTCAATACGTAAGTTCTCTTAACGGATCAGAGGTTTTATAAGCTTACGATTGATATAAGCAACTGTAAGAGATCTTAACCTTTATATATAGCTTTCATATCTGGTTTTCCCATCACAAAGTTGATATGAACCAGGCCCACACTAATCAATATTCATTCTCCACTCGAGCTTTGATCAATTGATTTAGATTATTTATTGGGTCACCTTATTATCTTTATTCGGATCAAATTACGTAACTTAACCGATAATTGAATTAAAAACTAAAAATTTAATTAAATGTTGTCAACTTTATGGGAATGCAAAAAAATATCCAACATTTAAATCAAACCCCGAAGCAAAATATCAATTCAGATGGCATAAGTTTTTGGTACTATGCTCTATTTGATGATTATTTCATAACCTTTGTTTTCACTAAAAGAAAAAAGAGCAATGATTCTTCATATCAACTTACATCATGCAATGAATATCAACTTTTTGTAATCTAAAATGACTCATTGGCAATTATACTTCTCTAAAGTTGTGCAAATGCTAACACTTGGTTTTGGTGAAACATGAAACTCTTTGCTGTTGATGTTAACCAAATGATGGATTTTTTAATGATCAATCATCCCCAATCAGTCACGAAATCATTTGAGCCCTACTCCGCTTAGTGATGTGTCTCAGGCTTAAGGGCAAGTAAGTCCTAAAACTTGCTATGATATTAAGTTATGGTTTTACCAACTTCAAGCTTTTAATGTTCAAACCCAATTTAGGGTTAGGGTTATTAACTTAAATAATTACTCTAATTCAGGATAAAAATATATATATTTGAAAAAAATTAAAATTAAAAAGGATATAAAAAAAGAAGATTAGGTATTATATATGTAAGTGATTCAACCGATAATATAATCTATTTTTTAAATTAAAAAATAACAAACGACGTCATTTTTTCAAAAAAATGTCATTTTTGTTATAAGTGTCGGACTCTAGCATTGGATTTGGATCATAATAATCTCCTATGACACAAAAGTTTTTTTTTTAAATCTGTATATGTTTTATTTTTGATGAATTATTATTTACTAATAAGATATTAACTTCACCTCCTAGAGCTTTTGGAACATTTGAGTCTTTACACAGTTCAAAAGGGCCCGTCTAGTGGTCATGGTTCTTCTTATGAGTTTCGTCTGGATAATATTTTACGACTGGGCTCTAGTTCTCTGTGTTTGGAAAATGGGGCAAGCGCTTTGGTGCTCCTGAAATGGTCCAATATCATGCGTGTAAAAATTGGAAATTTCGAAATTAATAAATAAAAAGATATTATTTTGATTTAATTTTTAAAAAAGGATGTTAATTTAATTTATATTTTAAATAATTCAATTTTGTTAAGTTTAGCCTTATAACATTTTTCTTCATAAATGTCATAAAATTTGTTAATTAGTGATACAACATGAACGCAATTCGATAATATTATATTTTTCTTAGAGTAAAATATATGCAATTTTTTGTAATTTAATTAATTTTAAATTTTTTTATTAAATTTTAAAATTAAAATTTTTTGTAACTTTTTAATTTTTTTAAAATACCCTCATACATGCATAATAATCAATTGTTGTTGAAGTAACAATTTAATACAATACTGAAGTTTGATTCAAACCAATTAAATATGACTCGTAACTAAGTTTAATATAACTATAAAAACTATTGATTTGAATTGAAGTTAATTAATTTAGGTAAAGTTTAATAATTAAAGGGTCATTTGGTTCTAGTTTTTCTATTGTAATTTTTAATTTTAATTTTCAATTTTTTGTTTATATATTTTTTTCAAATAAAAACAAAAACTTGTTTGGTTGTTAATGTAATTATATGTTTATCATTGAAAATAATAACATACTAGATAAAACTTAAAGATAAATTATTTTAAATTAAATAAATTTATTTAATCTCTTATATAATATTTATTAACAAATTATTAACAAAATTATGTTATTTTAATAAAATAAATAATTAAAAAATTAAAAATTTATTTATAAATTAATATTTATTTGAAAAATATTTTAATTATTAAATCAAAATTTATTTGAATATTTATATATTTTAAATTTAATTATACTTATTAATAATTATTAAATTTTAATTACATATGATTTAATTATAAAAATTTAATAAAATTAAATTATTCATAATTTTTATTGAAAATTAATTTTAATTTATTAAATATATAATCTTGGATTAAATTATTCATAATTTTTATTAATAATTAAATAATATATATTTAAATGATAGTAAATTAGATTATAAAAAAAACAGAAACATAAAAAAAAAAAACAGTTTTTATGATTTTCATAATTTTTGAAAACGGAAGAAACCAAAACCAAAAAATAGAAACTAACAACTCAAACAAACAATTTTTTTTACTGAATTTGAAAACAAAAACAAAAAATCAAAATAAAAAATAGAAATAAACACCACCTAAGTTTTCATGTCAGTAATAGTTGATTGCTATAAGTGTGTTATTCTTCCAACCTGTATTTCTCCTTTTTTTATAAAAAAAATAGACATTTTTAAGTAATTAAATCACAAGAAACCCAACATCTTTGCCATTTTCGTTACAAAAGACTATAAAATTAGGTTGCATGGAAAGGAAGTAAAAAGTGGAAGTCCTTGTTCAAAAGCAGAACATAAGTAATGTAATTGCTTTTTCTGAAAAATGATGATGAAAGATTTTATACAGAACCAATATGTTGCATTATACAAGAAATCCAGATGAAGCATTTTCTTGGCTATTCATAGTTAAGAACTAGCCAAAGTCTCTACCTTTGAAATGGCTCATTGTGTAGGATCTGGATCAAATAAACAAATTGTTGTTTCCCATCTGTTTCTCTAATCTGCAGAAACATACCACCACTGTAGTATTTCATGGCTGATGTATGTTGATGATGGGCTTACCTTCCAGTGAAACTAACTATGCTCATTACCTGCTTATGAAAATGCCTACTTTATCCCAAATCTTAAGCACTTGTTGTGTTTGACTTCAATACTTGGAATGGATGTGAGTTCTTTTGTTGGTTTTGTCGTGGACATCTTCTCCATTGCAGTTATGAACTTCCTCAAGTGCTTAATGTACTCTGGGTAAGTTTCAAGATTGCAATGGCCTCCACCTTTGACCCATAGAGGATCATATTTTTCCTTGGCAAGTTCCCAAAGTCGCTTTCCGTGCGAAAAATCTACCGTTTCGTCGTTAGTTCCCTGCAAAGATTCATCAAGAATAGCACGGAGCAGTTAGAAAAATATGATCAGTAGATGTGCTGCAACCAATTAGGGGTTATAACAGAGTAAATTAACTCATCAAAAACCACTTAACCTCACTTTTTCCTAATGAGTGTGTTGTATTAGACGACAAATCAAGATATTGTGTAATGATCTAGCAATGCCTATTAATGATGCAGATAGAAGAAGTAATTGTGTGTGAGGTTCTATTGGTTTAGGCCATAGGCAAATAGGTTCGCACATCTGCATAGTTTCAAATTTTAGGTGCTATGATTTCCTTGAGATATTCAAGAATTGCTTATCAGGAATTCGTCACTGGTTTAAGGCCAATTCGAAGTTAACTATCCGTGCACCTTAAGGTCAATACAAAGTTGCAAAACGTGCACATTTGTTCATAACAATTCCAAAAAAAAAAAAAACATAAAGGAACTCAAGAGATAGGAACAGAAAATATTGGCTGCACCAAACAAAAATTATGAGCCTTACATGTATAACAAGAACCGGACAACTGACATGCCGTATTTTGTCTATGTTCTGCAGATGTTAAACAAAATGATTTCAGAAAAAAGAAGGGGTAAACAAACAACAAGAATTGGAAAATCCCAGAAGAGAACTTCTGCTGATCTTACCTTGAAAATATCAAACCAGAATGTCATCTTGACAGGATACAAGACTCGTATGCCAGAAAGTATAGCGCTGTGAAGAACGACACCTCTCAACCTCTTTAATCGAGAAGCCAAATGCAAGGTTGGTCCACTTCCAACCGATTGACCATAAACAATCAAATCCTCTTGCTTGATTCCATATTCCTTCTCCAGGCAATTATAAACAGCCTCTATGTCATAGTATGTGTTGAACTCTGATGGCTATTTACAGGCATAGAAATAGCATCTAATCAGGTAAAACATAGAGCCCTCTTTGTCAATTTAGGATTTAAATTAAAATAGAAACTTTGTTTTCTTTATTACCTTGCCAGAAGACGCTCCATATCCTGAATAGTCATAGCTGCAGATAAGCAAATTACCAAATAAGTTGTGAATCAATAAGACACTGGAGACATTTTTTAGTTGCTCTAGTCTTTGTTAATCTTAACAAAGTTCAATCCAATCCATTATCTCAAACAAAATCAAATTTATATCAATCTCGATGATAAAATGCCATCCTGAATCAATCCACCAGCAAGCAGAGAAGGGGATGGAAATCCAGATTAATTACATGCATATGAACATATTAGCAGGACACATATGCAAATATGAAACCAAATAAGGCCATTCCATGACAATGGAAACCAAACCAAAAAAACAAAAAGAGAAAACTGAAAAGGAGTAAAGGTCGAACATTTGAAGAAAAAAAGCAGCAATCTTTAACCAGAAAATGTTGAAGCAATAACCAGAGCATCCATGGATTTCAACAACAATCCCAAGAAAAAAGACAAAACAGAGCCAGAAATAAAAGTGACAGAAAACGAAATGAACAGAAAGCTTAAGCACCGAGGCCATACCTCATGATATTGACTCTCAAATGAGCCCTAAGCTCAATGAACAGTTCGTGCATTTGCCCAAGATCGGCGGCGTTTCCATGAGAGTACAAGAGCGTGAATCTGGCAAATGGGTGTTTCCAAAACGTGGCCACAATCTTGTTGCCACCTTTAGTTTCCAACAAATGCACCTCCGTTTTTTTGTCTAAGGTGAGCCCCGTCAACATCAACGTGCCCTCTTCCTCCGTGTAAACTTCGTAAGTTGGCGGGTCCGGTGGGAAAAAAGCGAATTTCGCCGCCACACTCGAAGTTACATTTCCCATTTATTATGTCACCACCAACAACGTTGTCAAGAGACGGACCGTAATAGAAACAAAGTAAAAACAGAGCAACCCCAACAACCCAGTTCAGATTTTAGGATATTATCATGACATACAACATCCTAATCATGGCTAAGTAATGAATATGCAACAAAAATAGCTTCTTGTCCTCGTATCCTTCTTCTATGTGCAGTTAAAGCTAAAAACTTTGGTTTCAATGGAGTCTTATGGGTTAATGTGAAGGGATCCGATCTAAGAGGCCGAGCTTGAAGTGTTGGTTAGGGTGGTGAACATGATGGTTAGGGAACAGAAATCCAGAAAAATGAACAATGGGAGGATTTTTAGAGAACATGAATGGGAGAGAGGGAGAGAGAAACAGAGAATGTTATTAAGTGGTTGTTTTGTTTATGTGATGAAGATGATGATGTGTATAACTTATTTTTATTTTATTAATTGTTTTTATTTAATTTTTTTAATTCAATTACCATTGCTTCCACGTAACTTATATGCTTTTGCATGTTTGGTATTTACTAATATTTAAAAAAAAAGTTAGAAAATAAATCGACAAGACAACATATTTAAAATTGAAAAGATTCAATTATTATTACCAAGGTTAAATAAATTTAAAATAATTAAAAATTAATTAAAGAAGACTAATTTTACTCATTAAAAATTTTAAAGTTTAATTACAAATGATATTGATAAATAAAAAATAATAGGTTTATTTTAGTTTATAAAATTAATTAATTTACAAAAATTAATCAATTGATTAATAAATTGATCAATTTTTAACAATAAAATTGAAAAATTTAAAATTAAACTAAAAATTTAATCAATTTAAAATTTTTACTATTAAACTGACCGAACCGATTCAATTTAAGACAAGGGTATGTTATTTTTTGAATATTTAACTTATAATTTATTATACGTATTCAAAGAATATAAATTATAAATAAAAAATAAAAATACACACACACAATATATATATATATATATATAATGCATCCTAAATCACCTGTTTTACTGTTTAAACGGTGTTTCAATCTATCACATCAACGTATTTATGCAAAAGTAGATTAGGTCGTCACGTCTCAATAGAATGGAGGGTTGATATTTGGTCAAAGGCTGCTAGGAGATCATAGAGGGTCAAACTTGGCAGGTTCGGACATTCTCTCAGTAGGGGTTTTGGTTTCCTCAGCAAAATAGCTTGAGTTTGCTCATTACTTACTCACTATATCATTTATTATTAAAATTTTTACTAATAATAAAATAATTTATTAACAATATTTAATATTTAGTGTTTTAATATTTATTATCTATTTTATTTTTATTTGTCAATAACTGTAAAAAATTGTTCATATTCTCTAATAAATATAATTATTTCTCTCTGTGTATTTTTTTAAATCGCGTGAAAAATAATTTCAATAAGACCCTTTAATATATTTTAACAATTTAAGTTAATTAAAGTGAAAATTTTTAATATTTCATCACTCATATTACTTTTATCAGTCGATTGAATTCATATTGTAATATATAAGTCATTACATTTTCTAATACTTTATTTAATACGCATTTAAAAATTAATGATAATCAATGATTAAACCGTTTCAATCGGTTCAACCGTAAAAATTTTGAACCATCCAAACTTTCTAGTTTAGTTTTTAACTTTATGATTTTATTTATTTTAATAATTTTTGTTGTTAAAAATTGATCATTCTATTAATTAATCGATCAATTTTTATATATTAATAAGTTCATATAAACTAAAATAAATCAATTAATTTTCATTTAATAGTATCTTTTTTCAATTAAACTTTAAATTCTTTACTACTCAAGGACAATCTCTTTTAATTATATTTCAAATTCTTTAATTTTATTTAATCTTTAATCAATTTTATGGCAATTTAATATCGGTTGAATTTTTTAAAATTTAAACTTTTTATTTTATCTGTTTAACTTCTGATTCGATATTTTAAACATTCATAATAATATTTCGTATTCCTTTAACCAATGATTACTATAATTTGAACAAGTTATTATATGCAAATCATGAAATTCCTTTCTTTCGTTTTGTATTTTAGTCAGTTGTAAATAGGTTGAAAATGTTAACGATTCTAAGATGCTTGGATAATTATATCAAATCTTATGTTCTAATTATTCTATTATAATTTTGTTTCATTAAGTTTTATTTATATATTTATATGAAATCTACGTAAATATACAGATAAGATTTAACATGATAAAAATATTATAATCGGAATAAAAAATGTGATCCCTTAGACAATAAGAAGTGCCGTGTACTTGGGATGCTTACCGGCCATGGATAGAGCTTCGAGATTTCTATCATAAGCCGGCGTTCTTACAACATTTGGAACAGAACATAAGTCAAAACCTATTCACTCAAACTTAGTATTCAAACCTAGTGGGCAGCCCACACTTCCGTCAAATAACATCAACGAGGTTTTGGGTGGTACAAAGAAAAGGGACAATGCAAAAGGTTACAAATAACTAAATGACATGCACGGGTTTAAATTTAATTAATTTTTTAGAACGGAAGAATCACCAGTTGTTATTTTTAGATATGTATTGGATAAATTTTTAGATTGACATAATAGCTTATAAATCATGTCAATTAAGTATTATAGGCTCGATCGAGAGAGTATAAGTACAAAAATTTAAATACAAGACTTTTTAACCCTATAACTCTCACTCTATCATTTTCAATCACCCTATAAAGAGCTTAAATTTAAATATGATAACATTGACATATGAAAAATATTGGAAAGAGTTATTTCTTTTTTTTAGAACAATAATGAAACCCATAATTGTTAATGTTATCATTCTTCTGAATGCATGTTTGATAAATGAATAGATGGATATATAGATGATAAAAAAAGTTCGATTTGATCTAACCCGATTTGATATAAAATTAATATAATAAGTTTGAGTTGATCGGATTTATATTATATTTTAATTAGCTCGAATAATTGAACACATTTAAAATCTTTTTAGAAATTAAAAAGTTAAAATTTTGATTTTAAAACTTTGTATATTAATTTATATCTTATTCGATAGTTATAATTTAAGATTTATATTGTTTTTGGGAAATTTAATAATCATTAGTGTACACACTTCAGCCGCAAGGAATGGACCAGGTCAAAAAGACCATAGAATGCTTGGAAGTTGGTATATTGAACAAGAGAAAGAAAGTGGTCCTAAAATGAAGGAAAGATGACTAAAGTTGAAAACTATAACTTAAAAACTATAATATATATA